>JARYGA010060910.1:169527-219288 GCA_030545235.1 Helianthus tuberosus
AAAAGATTAAGGTTTTATTTATCAAAAGTTAAACCCTTTAAAGGTTGTCAAAATTACCTACCCCGAGCATCTACCAGCAATACGTGGCCCGTCAGCTGGGGTAGGTAAAGGGTGTCCATATTAACAAAGTCTAAGTGCAGGAAATAAAGATGGCAGGATAATAGTGGCTTCATCCCCCAAACAGAGGATCCCTCCACCAACTATCATCCTACCTATTGTCCCAAGGATCTGTGATCCTTAAACATAAATACTATTGTTCAAATATAGACCAACCATTGTTTAAAACACCAACAACCAAAAAACCATTAAACCATAAAAAAATGGGCTCCGGCCGCGTCTAGATAAATCCATCATCGCCCATTGTTGCAGCCTAAATCTTCGCTGCATCATCACCACCAGCTGCTTCTTTCGCCGGATCCTTCACTCCACTGCCACCAGCCTCAATTGCCAAGACCTCCTCTGCATCCTCTTCATCATCCAGCTCCGCCAGCTTCCGCTTCCAAGCCTCTTGGTCCCAGGCAGACCTGTCGAAGTTAGGATCCTCAGCTTCCTTGGCCATTTGCAGCTTGATTTTGAGCATGGCGATTGTAGCAGAGAGCTTTGCCCCTTCCATCAACTCTTCCCTCTCCTGCTGAGATGTGATCTGGGCCAGGACCAACTCCCTCTTTACCAGGTTGATGTCATTCTCGAGGGAGGAGATTTTCTTATCCTTTGCCAGGAACATCTTCTGGAAGTCCAGGTGCTTTTGCTCAGCCTCTTCGAGATTGTTATCTAGGAGCATTTGGATCTCAACGGATTTCTACACAAGGGAAACACATGTCAGGATCCGTTATCCTCAGAAAGTGAAGATCAGATTTAAGGATCCAGGATCCTTACCTCAGAGACGTACTCCTCGAACTGGTGTTGGATGAGAGGGAGGCCTTTATGGGATTCAACGGTCTTTCTTTTTTTGGCACCCTTGCCCCGTGTGCTCATGCTTTTGGGGTTCGGGAAGCTGTGGCTGGCAGCTAGTTGCTTCTTGATGGACTTTGAGGAAGCAAACGCATCAAGATCGCTGACACTGAACCTGGAAGCTGATTTTGAGGATTTTCCAGCGGCTACAAATGCAAAACACAGATAAGTATTCTTGTTTTACTTTCATTTAAACGTTTATACATACACAGATTTGAATACTTACTTGACATTGTGAAGGAACTGGAGGATACTTCTTGTGAATCCTTTGCTTTGACTTGAAATGTCCTTACAGCAGGATCAAGGTTCCAGAAAGCAGCAACCCTTTCTTTTGTTGCAGGTGTTTCTTGGATGTGAGAAAGCGAGATAGCTGCATAAACAGAAAGAAGGATCAGTTATCCTTAAATATGAAAGAGTTCTACTATAATCCTTGTCTAAGGATCCTATATCCTACCCTGGGTGATCCACTTTTTAGGGAGATCCTTCCCGTCTGGGATTAAGTCCCTCCTAACAAAGAAGAACTGGTTCCTCCAATGGGTATCGTTTTTGGTGGTTTTGAGGAATGGATGAGGCTGACCAGGCTTATGCTTAAACAGAAATCAATGTGAACCATGGCTAACAAGGTTGTATAACTAACTCAACTCAGAGATCCCTATTTCGACACCCTCCTGCTCGATAATGTTCTCAAGGGTATAAAGAACTCTCCACATCATGGGCATGGCCTGTATGTAGCACATGCCCGTGAGTGTGAAGAAGGATTGTGTAAAAGCAGGGAAAGGATAAGAAAACCCTATCAGAAAAGGGGTGGTCGGAAAAGTGACCCAACTATCAGAAACACAGTCACTCTTCATTGAAGAGTCAAAGGATCTGAAGACAATTTTTGCCGGGAAACAATAGCGAATCCGATCAATTTCCGGATCAGTGAAGCGGCAGAGTTCCAACGAAGGATTTTTGGTGACACCTTGGCTTTTCAGAGGACTATCCCTCTTAGGATCCTTAGCAGGTGAGGATCGGAGAGTCATTTTCGCCATGGATGCTTGGGGAATAGAGGATCGAAAAAGAAGAATTTAGAGAGAAGGAAAGAGAGAATACCTGTTCGGTCTCCGGATGAAGATTTAAAGGAGTGAAACGCTCGAATTTAAATGCATCTTGATCCTTATCTCTAACTCTGAATTTATAATGATGATTTTGCAGGTAGTCTTATCGCTGACGTCAGGTTCACAACGGCTAGTCCGATTACAACGGCTATATTTATGATTGACCAATTCGTTTGAGATAAGGCGGAAAATATGAGTCATCTAGTTACAATTAATTCCTCATATTTTGGGGGCAATTGTTAGGGATGGATTTTCATAGTGTATGGATCACGGATCCTCAATTGCAGCTAGGATCACGGATCCTTAGTTCCCTTTGAATTAAGGATCCTCAAGAGACGTTGCAGGATTAAGGATCCCAGATCCTCAATATTATCCTAACATTAACAATTGTTTCCTTTATATTTGAACTTGTTTTGCAGGAGTATTCGAATGGGACTTGGTCTTGCCGAGATTCCAAGGGAATATACCTTACAATTCCACACGTGCATAGCCTTCATGAACGTTATGGAGATCGTGGGAAGCTAGCATCTTTTGCGGATTGTTAGTTAGCTAGTTTATTTCTATTTTTATAAGGGGATAACAAGCTTGATTAGATAGAACAATTAGCAAACACACTCTGCTCGAGAACTCTCTGCAACTTATTGGTGATTACACACTTTTTGCACATTAGTGATCCTTGTAACAAGCTTGTTGTCATCCCGATTTGTAACCATTACTTGTTTAATATAGTTGGTGATCGGTAGTTTCCATCACCCGAGGTTTTTTGTGTCGGAGATCATACATTGATCAAGGGCTTTTTCCTCGTATAAATCCTTGTGTCCCACACTCATTTCATTTACACATTGTTCGTACATTTGTTCATTTATTCAAGCATGACACCTCACAAAATCGGATTTGGTCGTATTATCCTTGTGTGATTTTTGACCAAAACAGTATTCATCCGTTGTTGAAGTTGCTTTCATTGTACAAATCCAAAATTCAACCATTAGTAATTTTTTCTTCAAATTCACATTATTGTTCATTGCTTACTTTCCTTGCTTTGTTAGTTTTTTTGTTGTTGGAATAGGTGGGTTACCATATTAAATTAGTTAAATTAGGTACGTCCTTTTTCTCATTCTTGTTTATATGTTCGCATTGCTTAGGTTTTCTTGTCAAACGAATCAACTTTAAATTTTCAATTTGTACAATGAAATCACTGCTTGGTTTTGTTTTTCAATTGAATCAGCTCTTAATTTTCAGTTTATACAATGAAATCACTTAGATTTTTTTTACAATTTGTATCAGCTTTAAATTTTAATTTGTTTAATGAAATTAATTCTTAGTTTTATTTTCTATTGAATCAACCAGGGGTAAAATAAGAATTGCATTTCACTTCTAATAATACAACAGTTTAAAATAAGAGTTCTATTTAAATTTTCTAAATGTAATCTTTCAAACAAAAGCTACAAATTCCAATATGATTTGCAACTTTTGAATAAAAAGGTTGCTCTTTTTAGTAAAGCTTGCAACTTTTTAATAGAAAGGTTGCAAAGCCAATATAATTTTGTAACTTTTTATAAAAATAGTTGCATTAGAATTTCTAATGCAACCTTTACGTTCGATGGAGTTGCAATAGAGTCAAATGCAACTCATTTGAAAAAGTTGCTTTTAAAAAGTTGCATTAGGATTATTTTCTAGTAGTGAGATTTCTTTTAAGGGGGGTGAGGATGTAACACCCGTAAATTTTCGTCCAAATGTGAGGCGACACGTTTTCCAAATTTTCAATTGAGGAAAGGGAATATATCGTTCGACTATGTAACGATACATATTAAATCCTCCAATTTATTCCCGACTGTGTGGAAGGAGAAAAGAAATTATATTCTACGTTTATTGAAACGTGTTTCGTATCTTCGACAAATCCTGATTCTGGGAAGGAGAGAAACTTTTATTCGGCGTTAACTAAAACCCGTCCCGAATCTCCTACTAATCTCAATTGTGAGAAAGGAGAGAGCCTACAAGTGCCAAATGGCCAAAGGTGTAAAGTCCAAGGGCTTAAAGTGTAATAATCTCAAAAACAAATTTATGGAGGTCCCTTACGGACCGCAAGGGTGTTTGAAAATGTTGCACGCTGAAGGTCCTTACGGACAGTAAGCGGTGAACCCTTACGGTCCGTAAGGGGTCATCTGGCAGTTCAGAACTTGCAACCCAAGGATTTTAGGCACAAGGTGACATCTAGCTCAAATTGCCACCTTTTCTCCTGGTCTTGACACCTCATAAACACTTGTTAACATCCTAGAAACTTCCTTGACACATGTCTTGATCTTGTTAACCTCCTACAACTATAAATAGCAATATTAAATTCATTTCAACTTGCTCATTTTCATACTTTACTCCTTTATCTTCTGCTTTGGAAGTTCCTAATCATTTTGGGAGCTTCCTTGAAGTTCTAAATATTCCAAGGATCACTTGTAAGTGTTCATTTCCAATCCTTTTACATTTTATTGGCTTTTATAGCCGAAAGTCAAGCAAAATCGATTTTTGCTTTGACTTTCGGTTTAGACCATTATGGTCCAGCCATTGTTCGAATCGAACATGGCTACGTGATCGTAACTAGGTAGGTGTTAATCCCTAAAAAGGGCACCTCCTGAAAATCACGTTAACTTGGTCAATTGACGGGTCAAAGTTATTAAAATTAAAAGTCAAAGGGCAGTTTTTCGTAAACTTTATAAATTGATCTTATAAATGTTATAACCCATGTTTTTTGACACTTAATCAGTTGGAAATTAATATTAGAACATGTATGAACATGTTCAGCCCGTCATTTCCAGTTTTAGGGTCGGATTGCAACCGAAAGTAAAGCAGTTTGACTTATGCTTTGACTTTCGATTCTGACCTGATTTAGCATAGTTAGCTACTAAATTTAAGTTGTATTATGATCACATTATAATGTAGGATAACCCTTTGAGGCTATACTACGTGATCATAATCAAAATCCGAGTTTCATACAAGTTTCTAAATTATGCCTAAATATGACCAAAATGTCCTTTTTGCATAAAACTTGGTTTTAATCAATGATGAACTTACAAAACTTATTACCTACTGATATGTTATTATAATTAACATAATTTGGTATTAGAAATCTGTTCATAACCTGAGTTTTGATGTAAGTTCGCAAATTATGTTATATAATGACCAAAATGCCCTTTTGGCGCATAGTATGGTTTCTAACCATAACTATCATACAAAACTTAATACCTGCTGATATTATAACATAAATAACGTATTTTCACAGAAGGTACTTGATCATAACTCAGATTTTTATGCAAGTTCTGAAACTATGTCACATAATGACTAAAATGCCCTTATGGTGCATATTTTGGTTTTAAACCATATTGTTTATAAAACCTTGGTTACCTACAGAATTGATAACATATTTAAGGTATATTGGCATATAGAACTTGTTTATGACTCATCCGGTTACCCGATATCGCTTGTATGCGTACGGTTGAGCTTATGTAACTAGTTTACGTAAGTTCACCGAAACGGGTCAATTCTTATCATCTTCATTTCAAATTCCAGAATGTACATTGTTTACCCATATTATATAAGTCTTAGTACTTGTTGGGTTTAAAGCACATTCTATTTGGTATACACTTAATCTAGCGAACCTATTCTTAAGTAACGGGTCATATCCAAAGGGACTAACCTTTGACCCGTATACATTCTAACGGATAATAAATCTGTTCATTCCAGACTATAGTACCCCCCCCCCCCCAAATAATTGGACATGGGTCAATAATACTTAGACTTGCGGCTTTTTGCTAAATTATAATCATATTGATTGGAAGCTAGCAAAAAGGTAAATACTCTTAACTTATTTTAGTTTTTAAACTTGGGATGGCTATTAAGCCACTTGGAGCGGGTATTATGTAAATAGGCCGTCTATGTTACGCATAAATGTAAGAATCCGATTTATTCCATTTTACTTGATAACTGAAACGATTGGGGGTTAATGGTACCGTGTCCGGACGTCCCGACTCATATACTGATATGTCCATGCGGAATAGCATGCAAGGGTAGGCATACCGACTATAAGACATGTTTTATTCAACTTTGGTGAGTACCTTAATCATATTAAATAACTGGCTCAGATCTCTGGTTCTCGATTGTAAGGCAAGTATGTAGATCTGGTAACAAGAATAAATCCCGAGAAATATTTAAAAGATCACCTACGGGTTTTCTCTATGTATAAAACTCCTTTTGAAAAACTGTTTTCAAAACGAGTCATTTAATGGTATTTACCAGCTTAAGCTGACGTATTTTCAAAAGATTGAACCGCAGGTACCGAACCCTATTATAGGCTGGGAATCCGGGTCGGTTAGAATGAAGGCTAAGGAATTTGCAACTCCTAATGCTTAAGGCCTATGATGTCTAAAGCTATGTTTATTAGATTTCGCCTGTGGGCTTGTACTGAATGCTTGTAATACTTTTATATATATTCAAGCTTTATTGAATTTATTAATTTTACTCCAATACTTCCGCTGCATATTATTATATTGTGATAACTGTTATCCAACCATCACGATTAAACCTATCCGGGCCCACCGGGAATCGGGATGTGACATAATGAGAGAGGAAGTGAGAGACGTATGTTGAAACCCTAAACTCATCCCCCTTTTATACAAGCAGACCAGCAACACAGCTACAAGTCCAATAACCCAAATCCTTTAACCAGCAACAACCCAAACATGTGCAGGAATCCAGAACACACCCCTAAAAAATAAACAACATAAAAAGAAAATATTAGAAACCATAATAGGAAAAAAATACACTACAACAAAAATGGTTTTTTAAGACCTTTTTTGTGGGACGCTTGTAAAAGAAGGTTCTAAAAAACTATTTAATAGGACTAATTAACTTTTGGGGTCCTTTTATAATATACTCTACTAAACCGGTGTTCTAAAAAACTGTTTAATAGGATGGATGATTTTTTGGGGTCCTATTATCATATAATTTAATAGGACACTTAAAATGTAGATCCCAATAAAGTACTTTATAAGACATTTAATTGTTAGTGTCCCATTATGTGGTACTGTATTAGGACACTTGATCATCTGGGGTCCTATTATAATATATCTTAATAGGACACGTTATAGTTAAGTCATAAATGTTCAGTGTTATAGGACCCTTTTCTAGTCGAAGTCATATTAGAACTTAAGTTAATAGGACACTTGACACTTGGGTCTTATAACTTTAAACTTTATAGGACACTTAATCATTGTGGTGTTATTATAATACACCGTAATAGGACACTTGAAATTTGAGTCATAAAACATTAGTTTTATAGGACGCTTATTCGCTAGAGTTTTATTATAATATAACTTAAAAAGACACTTGACACTTGGGTTTTATAAATTTAACCTTTATAGGACGCTTAATCATTGTGGTGTTATTATAATACACTGTAATAGGACACCTGATATTTGAGTCATAAAACATCAGTTTTATAGGACGCTTATTCGCTAGAGTTCTATTATAACATAACTTAATAGGACACTTGACACTAGGGTCATATAACTTTAACCTTTATAAGATGCTTAATCATTATTGTGTTATTATAATACACCGTAATATGACACTTGATATTTGAGTCGTAAAACATAAGTTTTATAGGACGTTTATGTAACATTCGTCAAAAATGAGTTCCCAAAATCCAACCCGTTTTAAAATTTTTTCGAGTTTTATTTCTCTATAATCTTGGATCCAAATAATCACTGCAATCGGGAGATCTTAGTTACTTATACAAAAATATGTATGTACATTATATTCCAAAACACATATACGTGCACGAATTGGTAAATAATATATATCCACAATGTATATAAATATATATTGAATTGCTTATTGCTTAAAGATATAAATAAGAACATGGACCCTTATTCAAATAATGAGGACACATTTAGTAATTATGACAAACTTATAGTGCAGGGACTGTTTGTGACATTTATAATATTTGAAAATAGAAGCTGAATACAAAAAAGGGTGGACGGCGGGATCAAACCAGGGTCTCATCCTATATCAGACCGAGAGGTATGGTGGGGCGGTAGGGATGGCAAAAATACCCGAGTCCGACGGGTATACCCGAAACCCGACACAAATGGGACGGGTATATCCGATACCCGACGGGTATTAGGCCGGGTATGAGATTAGTTTTAAAAATTTTCGCGGGTATGGGTCGGGTATGGTATTAGGGGACACCCGACCCAATTACCCGAAAACACATACCCGTTTACCCGAACTATATACCCGATCATACACCAGAAGTTTTTAACTTATATTTTTATTTTCTATTAACTCTTATCTATTAGTGATTTATTTTAGTATGTTCATAATGTGAAAAAATAATTTTTCTTGTAGCATATATATTTGATGATAGTATTTATATTTTGTATGTTGTGAAGTATATATATATAAGTGTATAAATATTATAAAGTTATTATTAATTTATGCTAAAACTTATATGTATGTAATGTATATTTTAATTTATAAAAGTTGTTGCATGTATGTAATGTATATTTTAATTTATAAAAGTTGTTGCATAAATAAAATTATATAATAATTATAATAGTAAAAAATGTATTTGGAAATCCCAATGTATATCTTTTAACAAACTAATGGGTATACCCGATACCCGTGGGTATACCCGGTACCCGACAGGTATTGGGTCGAGTATGGGACACGATTTTACAACCGGGTATGGGTATGGGATTACCAATACCCGACACGAACCCGACCCATTGCCATCCCTATGGGGTGAGGGTTTGGGGCATGGGTTGACACAGTGACGGAACTAGAAAAAAAATTCAGGGGTATCCTAATTTTTTTTATCATACATTAAATGTAATTTTTAATTATACATTCATACAATCAGTTACATAATAACAACTAAAATCAGTAACTAGACCCTAACCTAAAATTCTATTTTGTTCCTTCTATGCTAAATACCATTGCTTAGGCAATGACAATGACAGAACCATAAAATTTTAACTAGGGTTCCTAATATACTAAAAAGAGTACATCGTGATAAAAACAAATTAAAAGATACATGTATACTAAAAAAACAAATTACATAAAAACACAAAAGATAATAATATTACAATCTATAGATAATGTAAAATAAAATACCCAACAAAAACTTTATTAGTTTATTATATGGTGTAAAATTAACACAAAAATTCATTACAAAATACATATTAATAAACAATAAATAAACCATAAAATACATAAAGCAATGGGTGCTGTCAGAAACTTTCTTCTGTATTACCTTTTTCCAAAACATAAATATATAATTAAACTTTAAAATACTAGGTCATCTTCTTCAATGCTTACCCTCTTATCGGCTCCTTGCCGGAAAACACAAAATCCACCATAATCTTTGATATCTTATCTTTCACTTTTACTATTCTTCTATGGTTCCGCGGATATGCTCAGAAGTATCCAATACATAAGGGGAGGGGGGTGGTTACTAGTGATAGGATTCTATCACTCCCACTATCCAATCAAATCATGCCATGTCAGCACCCAATATTCTATCACTAGTGATAGAAATGTAGTGGGGGTGGTATCACTAGTGATGGGATTCCAATGTACAAGTATTAATGCACAATGTACAAGATACTCATTCATCACCCAATATTATCAACGCGTTATATATATAACTCGTTATACTCTATCACTCGTTATGGAATTGGGCGGGGCGGTGTTCCACGAGTGATACAATTGTATCACGGTATATAACGTAAGTGCCCCGTGTGGCCTAAAGCAACGGAGAAGAAAAATCATACAGTTCGTCAAGAAAGTTGAGGGGTATCCCGGGCTACCCCTGAGATACCCATAGATCCGCCCCTGGGTTGACACGTGGAGTTCGAGCCCCCCGCTGGTGAGTGACGTGTCCGTTAGGTATGGCGGGGCGTGGCTAGCCCGCGTGGCTTGGCAGGTTTATTAAAATAAAAATTAAAAAAATACACACAACATTTAAAAAAAATTCCTAAAATTTTATTAAATTCCTAAAAATTACAAAATTCTACAATAAAAAAGGATTACAAAATAAAAAAACCTAGAGCGTTAGGTAGATTTCGAAAAGGCCGAACTTGTCGAACGGCTTCCGCTTGGGTTGGGGTAGCGGTGGACAGCCGGTGGGGTTAGGGGTTATATATATAGCGATGTGGATAGTTGGGTGGGTGGGTGAACCGCTTGGCTTGGCCAAACGGATATAATTTGAATTTTAAATGTAGCCCACTATGACCTAGCCAACAAGCGAATAGGAGCCGGCCACGTAGGACCGCTAGGCATGCCCAACGCCCTGTCTTAAACTCCCGCCCCTTGGGCCACGCCCAAACCCAAGCCCACCCGGGGTGATGGCTTGAGCGTTTTCAGCCAACCCACGCCCCATACCCCCACAGTCTCAAGTCGTAACACATATACCACTCCACCACTACATGTTAATTTATCAAAACTCATCTTATAATCATTTTAACTAATCGTTCCATTTTAACTCTTTTACATTGCCGCCCAAAAACACTTGCCAGCGAACATCTTGCCTTTGTTTCCATATATTGATTAATTCCCAGAACGCGTTTCATTCTTGTACCATCACGAATCTGGACACAATCTCCAGCCAAAACCGGTATAATCTTCAATCTTTACCATAAATCCCTTACGGAAACTTTGCAAGGTTTCATAACAATATTAGATGCACTTATTCTATTCGACACCCTCACACAAATACAACCTCTCCCACTCTCTCTCGTCACCTGCAACCCGTCGCCAGAGCATTCGGAACTCGCGGGGGCCATCCGAAGTTACGGCGAAGATCGCTTCAGTCGTTCTCGGTATACCCTCTTCCTTCAATCCATTTGCTTTACCTTCTTTTTATATATATATGTATCAAGTAAAGTTGCAACTATATTTAATCGAAAACGAGATGTAATAACAGTGGTCGTTTCATGTTCTGATTGTTGTTCTTTGTTTATGAAAAATGAAGAAGATGACATAATCGTTGCTTGTTTAAACATATTACATTTTGTAAACTTATAAAAAAAACAAGCATAGTGCTGTTGATTGTTATATTAGAGATAAAACTTGTATAGATTTTAGTGTTAAACTAGTGGTCTAAATTAGTCATGATTTAAACTAGTAAACTTTTGACCCACCGTTCTTTTTTTTGCGTTTTTGCTGTTTAGAAAACATAACTAATTAATTAGTAGATTTATTTAATTGGTATAGGTTGTTTATCTAGTAATTGTTTCTTTTAACTAAAATCTAAGTCGTTGCAAAAGTTTTCCTCAAAAGCATTCTAAACTCTACTGAGACTGTAGCAAGAGGGAGGGTCTAGAGCTTGGACTCAAATGATCTAGTTGGTGGTACAGAGATTGAACCAGAATGGTGTGAGGTAAATGTTAAGTAACAATAAAAAAGATGAAAACTTGGTATGACCATATGGTTTATTTTCTACAATTCAAGATTGTATTGGTGTATCCATCGCATGGCCCTATCCATTCATCTCGGTATGTATTTGTTAAACTTGTGATACAAATAATTTTAATATCATAGAAATTAATGCTTATACATGGGTGGTTTATTTGTAGGTAATCCATGAGGATTGAGGACGCATGGTGACTCAAGATTTTATGCTTCTTATTTCTTTAATTGCTTTAATTTCTTTGTTAAATGTTAAGACTTTATGTCAGATAATGTTATAACTTATTTATGGTTAGTGTTTTTGTTATTAACATGCTTATTTGAAATATAATGAAGTTTTATTTCTTTCATTACTTGATGTTATACAATAACTATTAGGATGTTATATGTTGATGGTCTGTTTATAAAATTGGTTTTATAATCTTATTCGGGATATTAGGACCATTTTCTTGATATTAAAGTAGCTATAACATTACATCCTATAAATTAATTTTTAAGGACGCTTGTATGTGTATCAAAAGATTAAAAATAGGTAATCACATTGTAAAAGTGTCCTAATATGTTCTTTTTAGGACGCTATTTAAGTTGTCTATAGACATATTATGCGACCATAAAATTGGTTTCATAATCTTATTTGGTATATTAGGACCCTTTTCTTGGTACTAAATTAGCTATAATGTTACATCATAAGGGTCCTATCAATTAATTTCTAAGGACGCTTGTAAGTGTATCAAAAGATTAAAAGTATGTAAGCACATGTTAGAACATCGTAAAAGTGTCTTAATATGTTTTTATTAAGACACTATTTTGGTTGTTCAAAGACATTACGCGACCATAAAATTGGTTTCATAATCTTATTTGAGATGTTAGGATGCTTTTTTAGTTCCGGGACTTATTACGACCCCTTTACATGAAACGCTTTTACCGTTGGTCCTATTAAATGAAAGGTCCTATAAAATAGCATTTTAGGACGCTTTTGCGCGTACTAAAAACCCAGTTTTCTTGTAGTGATATAAACATTGAAACTGATTTATAACAAATATACTTTGTTATTTTACAAGGGGAGGTGGGAGAATCACTAAGGTAGGTTGGGGCCGTTCAAAGTAAACAACTTAGGCACTTGGGTCATTAAAAGAAAAAAAAGGTTGGGCATTTGGCCTATAAGTTTGGGTTAGACGGTGTGCATATGCACCCTCCTTCCTTAGTAAATCTGCTATTGATTAGACAAGTTTAGGTGGGGAACATGTAGATTAATTAGTGGAATAGTTAGCGTATGGTATGTGATGTGATGTGGAATCATACTAAGGCTATAACATTAAAGGTTATAAATTTTAGTTGAAACAAGAAGGTCGAAAGTGTGATGCTAATAGATGTAGCGACAAAATTCTCATGGATGAACTATTATAAAAGGTAATGATAACAAAAAAAAAATCGTATAATGACATCATTCAAGAAATTTGAGAATTGGATTAAAAAAAAAGATTCAAGATGATGCATCCTCATGCATGGTAAATGTTGTATAGTTAATGTTGACAATATTTTTATGAAAAAGGAAAATACGCGATTAGTTAACGAGCTACCTAAATGTTGGTATTCGATCTTTAAATGTCAATATTGGTGATACTACTTAAGTTCTAACCACGCTGAAAGATTTTGTATTGTTGAACCCATGCCCATGAAGGTAATACGATAATTCCTCAATATGGAACCGCAATGAGTTATATAAAATTTTCTATTTATTATGTTTGTATATAAGAACATGTAACAACAAGACACATTATAGTAACAAATACTAAATGGGTATGCTTGACCAGATGTTCTAGTTTACTCGGTTTGTTAGGAGAGATCAAAGTCAAAGGTCCTCCTATATTTTATTAAACACACAAAACTGAAAAAAAAATATATACCTAACAACTTATAACAATGTTGAGGGTTAAACTAAGTCCAAAATAAAGTTAAATGATGTTGTTGCTATAATATAGGTTTAAATGAAACAAGATAAAGCTAAATTAACATTGAATGGAATACATCACCATGCTAGTGCCCCATTACAATGTCCTTTATGCTACAAAAGAAAGTTCTAAAATAAACCGTGATACCGACATTATCAAGCAAATTAAATAGCTAAAAAGAAATATGAATTAAACTAAAGTTCTCATTAAATGGAATCACTGTTATAGTTTGGATTAATCTTATCACAATATATCTTATAGTTAGGGTAAGTATCGGGTTTATCTAAATTGATGTTTGAGTCTAAATATGTTAGGTTTGGTTTTATATAAATAGGGTTTTTTGTAATCGTATATGGTACGCTTATTTTCATGTTTCATTATTAGATAAAAAACCGTTCAAAATTTTAATCATAACCTAGGTATTTTCCTTCTCTTTTTGTTGTTCGTTTTCTTGATGTTGTACTAAACCAATATGATCCAAGTTGGCCATCAATCATGACTAAAGCATGTACATCATGCAACTCTATACACATAATTACGCTACTGTTGAAATAAAATTTATCTTTAAAAGTATGCATAGTACACATCAAAATGAAATGTTCTCCTATATTTTATTAAAATCCACAAAACTAACACAAAATACTAAAATATAACGAGCAACTTATAACAATGTTGGGGTTAAACAAAGACCAAAATAAAGCCAAAAGAAATTGTGGCTGATAATATAGATTTAAAAGAAAAAAATAAAAATGTATCTTAACATTGAACGTGGATGGTAGTATCACCTAGGAATCCTTGTAAAGCTAGTGCCCCATTATAGTGTCTTTCAAATGCTACGAAAGTTCTAAAATAAACAGTAACATTAGGATTATAAAGCAACTTAAATTACTGAAAAAGAAACATGAATTAAACTCAAATTCTCGTTAATTTGAATCACTGTTGGATTAATCTTGTCACAATATATCTTATAGTTTGAGTAAGTATGGCGTTTAATTAAATTGGTTTTGAGTCTAAATATGTTAGGTTTTGATTTATATAAATAGGGTTTGATGTAATTGTATGTCGTATGTTTATTTCTGTGTTTTATAATTAATAAAAAAGCCAATCAAACTTTTGATCATTACCTACATATTTTTCATTCTCTTTTTTGTTCGTTTTCTTGTTGTTGTGCTAAACCAATATGACAAGCCGGCCATCAATCATGACTAAAACATGTTAAGTTATGCAATTCTATACACATAATTACGCTACTATATATAGAAATAAATCTTATAAAAGATTATATCGTGTCATATTTTTATCTTGATTTGATTTATGTAAGCTTGATGTGTATTTCTTTAGTATTTGCTATGTTCTCATTACTTAATTAAAGATTATATCGTGTCATATTTCTATCCTGTTATGTTGGTATAATGTTATCATATTATCTTATATTCTGTTTTGGGTCACTTTGTTATCCTCTCGTCAACTAGATTTTTCACTTGAACCTTAGGTAAACATATAATCTAGATTCTTGTTTCTTTTTTATAACGTTAATAACCAACTATTTGTTTCATAATAACCTTTCAAGACTGTCACAACTATATTATCATTAAGCGTATGTGTTTTGCAAATTCAATAAAGGATAAAATACAAATACAAATGGATCTTAAGATAAAAAAAATGACTTTAACATGAGAAATAAATAATAGATTTTTTTTAAAGTTTTTTTTTATTTCTATCTACTTAAGCATATGATGTTTAGTTACAATTTAAAAAAAAAAAATCATGTATTTACTCTAGTAGAGTAATTATATATAGTTACCCATTTACTCTAGTAAAGTAATTATATATAATTACTCATAATTACTCTACTAGTGTTATTTACACAATTTTATTTTTTTAGATTATGGGGCGAAAATATGTGCTTAATAAGAAAAAAAAATATAGTTGATAAAGTTTGTACAATTTGTTCCAACTTTTATTTACATTCCATCACAAAATATTTTTTAAGTTTTTAAATATTATCATAGTTATTATTATTTAATTTCTTTCACAAGTGGATTATTAATTTAGTTTCCGTGAAAAAAGTATTTTTAATAATTCTAATTTTATAAATATCAGTTGAATTATTTAATTTCCGTCACAAATATTTAGTGATTTTAAAATATTTGTCAAAGTTATTATTCATTTTCCTTCACGAGTGGTTAACAATTTAATTTCCGGGAAAATTATTTTTAATAAATTTAATTTTATTAATATCATTTGAAAATTCAGTTGAAAAATACCTTTTTTTTAATATATTTTTATATAATATTATATCAAATATATTTTATGATGGTTACACGGTTGCAAAATATGCTATAGCCAAATTCAAATTTTGTCGCTAGGAGCAGTGCAATTGGTGTCTCATATTCCTTACCTACACAAATCAAAATCGTTTTTCTTTTCCATTTTCCAAAGATCAAATCTTGCACATTTTAATCTTTTTTTTTAAAATGCATAAGGAGTTATATAACCACGTGTCTAAGTTGAAGTTGGGAACACGATGCCACAAGAAAGTGATATTGTAGCAAGTAAAAGCCTAACCTAGCTTTTTTAGTTTTTGATGATCACCAATTAAAACAAATTTGTTGAAGATAATCTTAATAAAAAAAAAATGCTCTTATAAGTGATTAATGAATAAGTGATTAGTGATTTATGATACCAAATAAATCTGTTGATCACTAATTAATACAAATATCTTGAAGATTATCTCAATCAAAACATGTCCTTAGAAGTGATTAGTGATTAGTGATTTATGATACCAAATAAAATACATGTAACATTTCTTTTGAAAAAGATTTCACAATAATAATGTTACATCCTTTTCTATAAATCTCTAGCTTATTTCTTTCATTAATGTGACATAATCGAGATTTTATTTGATAGTATATTTCAAGTTTGAAATTTAAATTAAAAGCGGACTTTTAACTACTACACACACGGGACATCACTAATATCATGAAGAAATCAAATTGATAGGGCATTCAAGTAGATCTTCAAATAACATAATTTTTATAAGATACGAAACAGAAACCAACATTTTAAGGAAAGTAAAAAGAAATACAATGAAAGACCATAGAGAAAAATGCACCCGAAATAGGAAAATAGCTTTACTTTCATGGAAAATAATGGTTTGGCCACATCAGATTCGGGTTGTCAACAAACGGAGCCATCTCATACCCGGGACCAAGACCCATATTTTGTTCAGATGGATTGTTCATCCAATCTGTGAACCATTGAGTCTTTTGCATCCCACCCATACCACTCATATTAGGATCAACCATAGGTCTTTTCTCCCATGCCTGCATCACATGCCCTCTCATCATCATTTCATTAGTACTACTCGAAGCATGATCGCCAACACTTACTTGCACTCGAGGCGGAAGTGACACACATGGCGCGGCTACGTGTTTACCCATGGGGTCTTTCTTTAGGGACTCAATCCTCCTAGAGATATCTTTTCTGGTTTGATCTACCAACCCACCAAGATCATTCAAGTCCGGCAGGATCAAGTTCGTTATCGACCCTTTTCCAGTCAAGCATTGGTACATTACCTGAGTCATCTCCTTTTCCCTGTTCTCCTTGATCTGCTTCTTGAGTTGCTCATTTGCTTTGGTGATCCTTTGCTTGATGAAGCTCTCTTGATTCACCATCTTCTTGCTTTGCTCCATCTCTGGCATTCTCTTGAACTGTGCTAGCACGCGTTGAACACCGATGTTGTTTGGCCACACCTCGGGTTGAGCCTCATATGGGCTATATATTATGGCACATGCTTCAATGCCACATAATGTGCTCAACTCATTCACCTTCTTCATCAAACCCTTCTTCCTTTTCTTGTAGGTTGCTTTCCGTGCTGAGTCATTCATTATGAAAGCAAGCTTCACTTTCTTCCTTGTCATGGCAACACTTATGCCAAACAAGCAAATACTTACAGGAATTATGGAAGTTGTATGGTGGAGTTTCTTTGTTGCAACTGGGCATTGCTATATATACACTATAGGTGACATATGTGACATAACTATAGCATTAAAAAATTGTTTTCTATGACGTTTTTGAGGAAAAACTATTAATTCATTGATTTTCTATGTATCTGGAGTTATTACAAAGAATTAATTATATAACATTTAATATGAATACAGCTACCTGATTGTGTTTTACCAGCAATGATTTTCTACATATATTTGGGTTTTAAAAATTACGTAACTAGTATGGTCCCTTAAATTTGTTGTTTGTGATTTACCAGCAATGATTTATATATATATATATATATATATATATATATATATATATATGGGTAGAGAACGTGTAGATTAATTAGTGGAATGGTTAGGGTATGCTATGCTATGCTATGTGATGTGATATGAAATCATAAGAAGGCTACAACATTAAAGGTTATAGATTTTAGTTGAAACAATAAGATTGAAAGAGTGATGATAATAGGTGTAGGACAAAATTCTCATGGATGAACTATTATAAAAGGTAAATAAATACAAAAAAAAAAAAAAAAAATCATATAATGGAATTATTCAAGAAATTTGAGAATTGGATAATAAGAAAACATTCAAGATGATACATCCTCATGCATAGCAAATGTTGTATATGGTGTTGACAATGTCATGAACAAGGAAAATATGCGATTAGTTAACGAGCTACCTAAAATGTAGGTATTCGATCTTTAAATTTTGATACTACTTACTTAAGATCCGACCATGTTGAAAGATAATGTATTGTTGAACCCCATGCTTGATAAAGGTAAATGACGATTACTCAATATGGAAACAACGATGAGTTATTTAAACTTTTTTATTTATTATGTTTGTATATAAAAACATGCAACAATGAGACATGCTATTGTAACAAATACTGATCAAGAGGTATGCTTAACGAGATGTTCCAGTTTACTTAGTTTGTTAGGAGAAATCACATTGAAAGGTCTTCCGATATTTTATTTTAACCTACAAAACTAACACAACATAACAAAATATAACTAATAACTTATAACAATGTTGGGCTAAACTAAGGCCAAAATTAAGTTAAATGAAACTGTAGCTGATAATAAAGCAACACTAATATATATATATATAGGGAGCCGCTAAAATGAAAACCACTCCCAGTTGTAAGAACCACGAGAACCACTCTCAACCAATCAATTAAAAGGGTATTTTGGTCTTTTACCCTATATGTCAAATCCTCACACTCTCTCTCCATTTATTGTCACCAGAGAAGTTGTCTCTTTCTCTTATTTATTTCATTTACTCTCTCTCTCACTTCAAGTCTTCAAGATGAGTTTCATCTCTTCATTTATCAGGAACCCACCCCAAAAACCAATCTCACAACCCAGCTTGCCCCTCTCTCTCGACGATTTCCGGCCAGCAACCGGGTTCCTCACCGGCGCCGGTTAACCGGTGAGACACCCCCAAACACCTCAGCCCCTCCCCCTGTTTATTAACCGGCGGACACAACCGGGTTCCTCACCGTCGGCGGAAAGAGATCAGAGGGCAGAGAGGGAGAAACGACGGTGGAGGCGCCGTTGTTCTGGCGGCAGTCTGCAGCGGCGACAAGTGGTGGTGGTGGCTGCTCTCCAGCGGCATCTTCTGCCTCCCTTTCCTCTCCGCCGCCCCCTTTGTGACTGGTGTTTGGTGGTGTTGGGGTTGGTGGCGGTGGCGTTGGGGATGGTGGTTGAGCCCGGGGGGAGGCGGTGGCTGAGCCGGTGAAGCCGGATGCAGGTTTGAATTTTGTGGGTTTGAATATTGGTTTGATCTGTTAAAAAATGTGGGTTTGAATTTTTGTGGGTTTAGATCTGTTGTTTATTTGATCTGTTGCTATTTCTTGTTGTTGGTTTTGATCTGTTGGTGCTTTTTGATCTGTTTGTGGGTTTTTGCTGGGTTTTGTTGGTCCTTGTTGCTAGATTCGAACACTGAATCACAACAGGAATTTTTGAATGTTTGGATAGTGATTTTTTGAATCACAACCGTGATTTTTGGATAGTGATTTTTTGGATAGTGATTTTTGGTGGTTGTGAATTTTTGGAATGTTTGAACAGGTTACCTTTTGCCGGGTTTTGTTGGAACAGATATCGAAAACAAGGCATGGTTACCTTTTGATTATGTGGGTTTTGATATGGTCGATTTGGGCGGCGATGATGAAAAAAAAATGTAAATTTAGATGACGATGGCGCGGCAAGGATGGCGGAGGGTAGGTTTTTTGAACCTGCAACCCCACTTTTGCAGCCTTTTTGATTATCGGATAATCTGAGCCAAACCCCTTTTTTTTCGAGATACACTTTGTTTTGATGTTGTTGGTTTTTCCCCCCCTAGTCGATGATGATAACAATATATCTGAGACACCTCCCAAGTTTGCGATTTCTGGGTGCGTTCGTTTTTGCGTAAAAAAATTTTTGTAAAAAAAAAATTAAACCGTAAATTTTTTAACGTAAACCGTAAACTTTTTAACGTAAAACGTAAAAACGTGAAGCGTAAAAAGTTTTACGTAAAACGTAAATCGTAAAAAGTTTTACGTAAAACGTAAAACGTAAAAAGTTTTAACGTAAAACGTAAAAAGTTTACGTAAAACGTAAAACGTAAAAATTTTAACGTAAAACGTAAAAAGTTTAACGTAAAACTTAAAATGTAAAAAGTCTAAAAAGGTTAACGTAAAACGTAAAACGTAAAACGTAAAAAGTGTAAAAACGGCGCGTAAAACTGGGAATACAAAACCGCACGTAAAAACTCGGTCGCAAAAACCGCGTGAAAAAAACGGGGCGTAAAAAAACGGCGCTTAAAACGGGCCGTATAAACGGCGTGTAAAAACGGGACATAAAAACGGGACGCTAAAATGGAGCGTTAAAACGAGACGTAAAAAATGGGGCGCAAAACGGCTTGTAAAAAACGTGACGTAAAAAACGGCGCGGAAAAAAACGGCGCCTAAAACCGGGCCTAAAAAACGGCACTTAAAAACTATGGTCGCAAAAACGGCGTGAAAAACGGAGCGTAAAACGGGCCGTAAAAAACGGGTGGTAAAAAAACCCGCGTAAAAAACGGGTGGTAAAAAAACGCGCGTAAAATTTTTTTATAAAAAAACCTGATTTCAAAATATTTGTTTAATAAAGAAATCTGATTTAGAAAAAAATAATTATTGTAAAAGGACAAAATTGTAATAAAAAACAATAAACTTAATAAGACAAAAAAAAACAAAATTACTTAAATACCCTTTTATATTAAAATATTAAAGACATAATAAGACAAAAAGAATTTAATATTACTTTTAACTACTTTTAATCTCATCCATCCATTTTTAAGATCTAATGGCAAGAAAGTGGTTCACGCGGTTCTTACAACTGGAGGTGGTTTTCATTTTAGCGATCCCCTATATATATATATATATATATATATATATATATATATATATATATATATATATATATATATATATATATATATATATATATAGGGGACCGCTAAAATGAAAACCACCTCTAGTTGTAAGAACCACTTTTTAGCCCTTAGATCAACTAGATGAACTGATAAGATTAAAAGTAGTTTATATTAATATTAAAAGCTTTTTGTCTTATTATGTTTTTAATATTATATTGTTAAAGGGTATTTAGGTAAAATTGTTTTTTTTGTCTTTTTATATATATTATCTTTAAATGTCTTTTTTGTCCCATTCATTTATTACTTTTTGGTCTTAATAATTTTTTATTAAGAAACTGATTTTTTGGTTTAAAAACTTTTTTGAAATCAGATTTTTATGATAATTTTTTTTAAGATTAGTTTAAAAAAACGTTTTGAAGAGCCGTTTTTTACGCCCCGTTCTTACGCCCGGCTTTTTCAGGCGTCGTTTTTTAACGCGCCGACATTTACGTTAAAAACTTTACGCGCCGTTTTTTTAACGTTTTAGGCGCCGTTTTTATGGTTTACGCGCTGTTTTTTACGTTTCAATCGTCGTTTTTTTAACGCGCCGATTTTTACGCCGGCGTTTTTAAGCGTCGTTTTTATTTACGCGCCGTTTTTTACGTTAAATTTTTTACGTTTTAACGCGCCGTTTTTTACGTTAAACTTTTTACGTTTTACATAAAACTTTTTACGTTTTACGTAAAACTTTTTACGTTGTACGTTTTACAATTTACATACAAAAGTTTTACTTTTTAAACGAAAATGTTTTACGTTTTACAATTTACGTAAAGTTTTACGTTTTACGAGATATAAATTTTATTTTTACGTTTTACGCGCCGGTTTTTTAGGTTAACGTTATTTACGTTTTACGCGCCGGTTTTTTGCGTTTACGCCCCGGTTTTTTACGTTAACGTTTTTTACGTTTTACGGGCCGGTTTTTTTACGTTAACGTTTTTTACGTTTTACTAAAAAAAATTTACGTTTTACGATTTACCTAAAACTTTTAACGTTTCACGGAAAACTTTTTACGTTTTACGCAAAAACTTTTTACGTTTTACGTTTTACGTTTTTACGTTTTACGTTAAAAAGTTTACGGTTTAACTTTTTTTTTTACAAAAACGTTTTTACGCAAAAACGAACGCACCCAGAAAATCACACACTCGGGATGTGTCTCAGATACTTTGTTATCATCATCGACGCCTCAAAAAAATCAAAAGAACGAGATGATTCTTGAAAAAAAACGAAGTTTTGGCTCAAATTTTCCGATAATCAGAGGCTGCAAAGTGGGGTTGCAGGTTCAAAACCCTACCCTCCGCCATCCTTGCCGCGCCATCGTCATTTTTTTTGCATCATCACAGCCGATTCAATAAGGCACCATATTCAACCGATTGAAACATTCAAAAGGAACAAGAACATCATTCAAAACATATTCAACACAGCTTCAAAAAAAATTCAACAGAATCAAACCCACAAAAGATTCAAACCCACAAGACAAACCCACAATATTCAAACCCAGATTCAACAAAAATAACCTCTTGAGTGGCAGATTCAAACCCAGATTCAAACCCAGATTCAACAATATTCAAACCACCGTCTCCTCCGATTCACCTTTGTAATTCACAACTCTCAACAGAAAGACTCCGAACCACCTCTGTTTGCACCATCCATCACCGTCTCTGTTCAGCGGTCAGCCGCCGTCACTGGACATCAACAAACCCAGCAACCATAATCAACCATCCGTCACCGTCTCCTCACCACCACTTGAGCTCCGGTCACTACCGGACCACCTTCAGTCACCATCCGACGCACCACCGCCCCTGAAACCACCACCACCACTGACCCCGTTCTCCGCCACCGCCTATCGCCGCCGTCCCCTCGCTACGGTCAACACCACCGCACTTCACCGTCGTACACCCTCCAACCACCGTAACAAACTACACCACCTCGAGACCGCACCGCACCGCCGTCTCCTCCTCTGCTTTCTCCTCCTATGCTTTCATCTCGAGCACCACTCTCTCTTTTCACTCACAAAACGAAACCCAGATTCAACAAATAAATGGAGGAGAGAGGTACTGACATTAATAAATGGAGGAGAGAGGAACTGACATCAATAAATGGAGGAGAGAGGGGTGAGAAATGACATTTGGGGTAAATGATCATAATACCCTTTGAGTTGTCATATTCTGATTGGTTGAGAGTGGTTCTCGTGGTTCTTACAACTGGAGGTGGTTCTTATTCTAGCGGCCCCTATATATATTGTTTAACCCTACCCTATATATATACACACGCGATTGTGCCTCATTATAATGTTCTTCAAATGCTACAAAAGAAGGTTTTAAAATAAACCGCGACACCGACATTATCAAGCAAGTTAAATTGCTAAAACATATATGAAATAAATCCAATTTCTCGTTTAACTGAATCATTGTTGGATTAATCTTATTACAATATATCTAATCACAGTTTGAACTAATCTTATCACAGTGTCGTACGTTTATTTCTATGTTTCATTATCAAAAAAAAAAACTAATCAAAATTTTGATCATAACCTACACATTTTTCCTTCTTTCTGGTTCTTTTGTTTGTTTTCTTCCTATTGTGCTAAACCAACATTATCCAAGTCAGCCATCAATCATGACTAAAGCATGTTAAGTCATGAAATTCTATACCCGTAATTACACTACTCTAGAAATAAATCTTATCTTTAAAAGTGTGCATAGTGCACATGATATGATTTATGTAAGCTAACTCACAAAACCAACAAAACTAACAGCACAGTGAAATGAAAGGTCCTCCTATATTTTATTAAAACCCACAAAACTAACACAAAATATAACTAACTTATAACATTGTTGGGGTTAAAGTAAGGCCAAAATAAAGCTCAATGAAATTAGGCAAATAATATAAGTTTAAAAGAACCAAAATAAAGCTAAATGATAATGTTCTAACATTGAACTGGTAACATCAACTAGGAATCCTTGTAAAGCTAGTGCCCCATTGTCCTTCTAATGCTACAAAAGAAATAAATCGCGACACCGAGATTATCAAGCATATTAAATAACTAAAAACAAATATAAATTAAACTCAAATCCTCATTAAATGGAATCATTGATGGATTAATTTTGTCATGATATATCTTTTAGTTAGGGTAAGTATCGAGTTTGTTTAAATTGATTTTTATGTCACACCCCAACTGATGGCGGAAACATCGGAGTGAGACGAACGAGATTACTCAAAGACTTCATAACATTATGTGACAATAATTAAGTTCAAAACCGTTTTTCATTCATAATCAAAATTGTCAAGTACATTACAAGAAATTCAAATACAACATTGAAAAAGACAAATACAACAAGTTTAACATAACAAAATAATCAAATCTAGTAATTCTTGTGTGTTTTTAAGTTGTCCCTACTAGGTTCGTCATAAGCATCATCATCAACCTGTAACATGTTAAAAATAATGGTTCAAGGCAAAAGCATTGGCGAGTACACAAGTTTGCGAATACATAGCATAAGTATAGAAAGAATTACTCGAATGCACATGGCAAAATTGTATACAAGGTTACTAGCATGCAATACTAAGTGTCAAATCCGAGTGTCCATGAGAATTATGAGTGTCCCTCGCCACAAAAGTGAACGAGACCGTTTATGTATAGTAAGCTTAACAAAACCTTGACAGGCGACGTGCTACTCCTATAGCGTTATATATATGTTAAGTTGGGCTAGCTAAGTTAATGACAAGAAGCATATATGTATCTAGCATGAACCTAAGCATAATAATAAGCATGTATAACGGATTGAGTGAATAAATTATGTTATGTGCGTTTATGTATTTTGTAGTTAACATGTTACAACCCAAATTGTGTAAAATGAAAATGGGTCAAATGTACTCACGGTTTTGCAAGCTTCCACTTGGTAATTCCGTGAAGAGTTGATTGTTGAGGATTGTACACCGAGTCACCCTACAAGGGTAAACGAAGGTGTGTAAGTTTCGTGGATTAAGAGTGAATGGAAGGTTTCAGACTTGGAATTTAAATATCAACAAATACGTATAAATGAAAGTAATATTCAAGTTCTAAGAGTTTGTTTATGACACCATAATTAGTGGTTTCATGGGTCCTAATTTGCCATTGGAATCATAACAAGAACTCTAGAATCTTTGATATGATAGCTTAGGTTTATGATGGTTAATCATGGTTTGATTAACACCACAAACTCAACCATGTTTTTATATAATAATAGGTATACTTATAAGGTAATAATACAACCTAAACCATGTCCAATCAAGTATTGTTATATAGTGTCATGTATGTCAAGCATGGAGGTTAGAAACCTCATTATAAGATTCACCACTACACACACCATCATGAAGAAGGTGGGAGGGTCATGAATAACAATAAAGTAAATCTACTCTAACAAGTTATAAGAATGTTCAAATGAAGGAGTGGAACTTGGTTTGGAAAGCCAAAGCTTCCATTTGTTCACACTTCATAAGTCACAAGTTCATCATATGGAAGATGATGACTTGTGCTTGTTTTCATCATTTGATTATCAAGTTTAAACAGAAAATAAGTGAGTGTTTGAACTCATAACTTGGATGGTAATCACCCAAATACAAACCCACAATCATGGACTTGATTGTGAGCTTGATGGGAACAAGATTCCATCAAGTTATCAACATAAACATGAACATACAAAGAAATAAAAATGAGCAGAAAGTTTACTACACTTTGGGCCTCAAAATGGTGAGGTTTCACCTTAGTTTGCCCAAGCAAACTTATGAAACCCTTCCTAGAGGTTATCCAAGTGTTTTAGATGAAAGAACAAAGAAGAAATAGAAGAAAAAGTGAGTTGAAACTCACTTAAAAACTCATAACTGTCTGTCCAGATTCTGCTGAAAAGGAGCTGAGTTTGAGAGAGATTTTGAGTTTGTTTGAGTGTTGCAAAAGTGGGAAAATTGCTGGAAATGGGTTGTATTTATAGGGAAGTGATTAGGGTTTAAGTGGTTGACATTAATTATAAGTGGTTAGGGGTTAAAGCATTAAAAAAAAGATTCTTGATGTTGGTTGTTGAGTCCGGTCGGAAGGCTGTTAGCAGCCTTTACTTTTTTTTTTTTGACAAAGTAATTTGTATAATTATATATAAGTCTAATTTACAACATTTGTATGCATAGAGAGTTGTATATTGTGCTTTAATAATATGTTATATCAGTTTTGCTGATTTTGTCTTCTCATTAGGTAGATTGGGTGGTGGAAGAGACATAAGCCCACCCAGACACCGTCAGTAATCCTCCTTCATATGAAAACCTAAATCATCTTCCTCACACTGTCACACAAGGTTGGATAGAGAGAGATCGGGAGAAAGAGAATGAGGAGAGAGAGATCCGACCACACTCCGGCGACCGCTGTGGTATCGATGATGACGGTGCTTTATCTACTTTAGGGTGTTGTACCGTTTGCTTCAACTTTTGTATCCTACTTTGTAGTTCAGATTGATGATGCATTTAACCAACTGCCCAAATGTCACACCCCGACCACGTAGAACATACAAAACGTGGCGGAAACATCGGGGAGTGTTGTAACAGAATTAATTGTTTCACAACCATGGTAATTGAAGTTTCGTTTTATTAATCAAACATGAAAGTTACATTGTCTTTAAACAAGAACCAAAGAGTACATAACATAAATTAACTAGTTCTTGTCTCGTTTTAAGTCACTAAGGCACAGGTCCGCCTAAGTATGTCTTGATAAGTCCTATGCATCATCTCCTGAAAACACATGTGAAAATAGGTACGTCAGCATAAAAATGCCTGTGAGATACATAGGTTTTGAGAAAATAGGATTTCATGATTTATGTTTGAGAAAATGTTTAGTCATGAACCTTGTAATTTGCTTTGTCTTGTAAATCATTTGAAAAACGATAAGATCAGATGATATGATATATATAAATAAGAGAATAATGTATGGTTAAATGAATAACCATGTAAGATTAGTTTGTATAAGATAAGTTGTTTGTAAATCAATGTCTTGTGAAAAGTATGTTATTTGTATAAAATGTTATATGTCTCAAACTGAAATGATTCAAATAACGCTACGATATGTAATACCATACAAACACTTATATATAGGAAGTACCAGCGGCGTATCCACCATGCTTGTATCATATTACACACGCCTCGTTACTTAATCACTTACTCAAACTAAACTACCAAAGTAAAATGTTCATGTCTAATGTGAATTGTGTAATGTGTATCCAAAATGTAAGCATGTGATGAATAATAAATGTACTAAGTATGCAACAAAGAACATACATAGCATTAAGTGTAATGTATAACAATGTACTAAGTACGCACACAATGGGCATACATAGCATAAAATGTAATGTAATGTAAAACAATGTACTAAGTATGCACACAATGGACATACATAGCATGAAATGTAATGTAAAAATGATGTACTAAGTACGCACACAATGGGCATACATAGCATAAAATGTAATGTAAAATGATGTACTAAGTACGCACACAATGGGCATACATAGCATGTAATGTAATGTGAAAACAATGTACTAAGTACGCACACAATGGGCATACATAGCATAAAATGTAATGAAATCACGTACTATAAATGTACTCATGAACATAGCAGGTATATGATGGGAAAGCATGAAAGTAACAAGTAGGCACATGTGTTTCACCCCAAAACAGTTTGGAAAACAGTAAAAGAGGGGTCTATGTACTCACTTGAGATTGCTTAGTAGTCCTTGAGTAACAACCAAACAATGCTAGAGATCACGGATATCAAACGGCACCTAATATAGGTAACTATGTTAATAAACCGGACCTAAATCGGAGGATTTAGATAGAATGAGGGTTCGTAAACCAAACGAGTATGGAGACTCGTGTCATATGGTTTAACAAAGCCTACATGCTAAATGAAACCTAACCTAAGTGCTTTCGACCCATCGCGACCCATTAAGGTAGCTTATGCTACTTTAACGCGTCGTGCGCGTAAAAGCGCACTCGAGACGTCTAACTAGCCCTATGACAAATGTTATATGCCTAAACATGTTACATAATCAGTTATGTGACAAAAGTTTAGGTTACATATGCTTAATTACCAATTATACATGAAAAGGGTATTCTGGTAATTTACCTAAGGCATATAAACTACCTATCATACAACTACTCAAACGATGTGACCATAGGGTATAACCTCGGAAGGTTATTCCCTATACACTATGGTCACTCAAGGTATTTGGTCGGATCCTAATGATCGACCAAATGGGTCGGGTTCGAAGGTATAAGCGATTTATTAGATCGCTTACCCTTACGACCCTAGACAACGTGGTAATCAGTAGGCATAGTCACAAAGGACTATAACCATCGTGATTACAATCACGTTGCGAAGTTCAAACGAACTTCGCATTGACCATAAACTGGTCAACACAGAAAGTCAAACAAAGTTTGACTTTCGGACTTGAAAAGCAATAAAAGAACGAAGGAACACTTACAAAGGGTCCCCGAATGCTAACCTCGATCCAAGTAGCTCAGGTATGAAACAAAGGTTTCAACTTAGAGCTTCTCAAATCAAGATTCTAGTGGGTTTTTGCAAGTGAAGGCAAGGGGTATTTATAGGATTCGTAGAGCCGTTAAGATCGTTCCTCGTTAACCGTGCTTCAATCTCAACCCTCCACCTCAAAACCCTGGTTTTTGAAAACCATTAGAGCCTAAGGTATTGCCCCAAAACCATGTGCAAGGTGAAATGGACTAGATTCAAAGTTTCTGCAAGTTTTCTGCTGTCTGGGGACTGCTTGCGCACCGCAACACTCAGAGTGTTGAGGTGCGCAAGGACCTAATTTCACAGATTTACACTTTTGGTCCCTGCTAGTGTTTTGAGCTATTTCCGACATGTTTAAGGCCCGTTAACCCCATTTCAAAGCTCTAAAATGAAGTTAAAGTATAGGGAACTTAAAATGTGCTAAAAAATATCTCGGATGTCGGTTCGTTCGGCCGTACGGTTACGATGTTCGGTTAATTACGACGGAATGCGCATAAGCGCGAAAAACGATCCAAATGACGCGACGAATGGATTTTTCTTATGCCAAACACTAATATAAAATATTTTAGTGCTTACATAATTTTTTGGATGTCCGGATGTATTCAGAACGTAAGTTATGCGCAAAAATGCAAACTTGTGCACTTTTTGACGCTTTTAGTCCCTGAATGACCCAAAAGTTTATTTTAGCACACCGAACACCTCAAAGCCTATTTCTAAGCTATGTAAAGGATATTTATGGTATGTTTAACTAATGGTCATGTTCCGGAATGTCTGTTACAGTTCAAATTGGCATACTTTCGCAGTTTGTCAACTTTAGTCCCTGTAAGCGATTTAACTCGATTTTGCCATACCAAAGCCTTCAAAACTTATTTATAAGTTATGTAAAGGTTATTTAAGGTATGTTAAGCCTATTTCACTATTCCGGAGTGTTCGTTGCATTAAACTGGTTATATCTACGCATCAGTGCGCGTATAACCTTCCAGAAAGCTATTTAAGGCTTGAAATCGAATAAGAATTGATATGTGCGAACGATACACATATTTTTACAAATCCCAAGTATGAAATACAATATTTCTTTGGTTTGGAATTTGTTTGATGGTTGAAGTGACACAGGTGTCACACCAAAGCTTCCATTATCGTTCATCCAACTTCAGATCTGCGGTGTTTATTTCCTGTCCCAAATCCCAAAATCAGAATGTTTGCCTGCCATTCATTTTTCATACCCACAGGACACCATCACTTCCACCCTTGAACCCACCGCTGCTTCACAAGCCCGAAATCCAACATCACCACCGCAGTTAAGGTAGGTTTTTGTTTCCTATTAATTAGCAACATAACACGTTCGTGTGCTTACTAAGATTCATGATATCTAATGAATTAATTATCTTGACTGATGGATGGATGAGGGTTTTTGTTAATTTGTTGATAATTAGTCTTTTTTGTTAGGGTTTTTTTTCCACTCAATTTGGTAAATTAATGCAAGCTCTGGAGTGCATCGTTGATGTGAAAAAGCTACATTTTTTTAATATTAATGTTTATTTTATAAGTTGGTGAAGTGGGTTTTGTATGGGAACCATGTTGTTTGTTTGGGACAGGCCTTTTTTGTTTTGTTTATGCATGTGGATCGTGTGGATTAATTCAATAACGACTTGCTTTGATCGATTTCTTGGTCAGGTGATTGGGTTTCAATCTCGGTTGGCGCTAGCGTTATGCCTCATATCATCAATGTGCACACGGTCCCATAGGAGCGGTAAAATTTAGTGTTTTTAAGCTTTTGAAATCATCTAGAGTGGAACTGAATGTAAGTTTTCTTTTTTTTTTTTGCTAAGAAATATATATTTTGGGTTCTGTTAAGTCTTGACTATGAAGGTTATATCGATCTCTCAACAAGGACGTGGTGCGATTTGCATCTATCTGCAAGTGGTGCAACTACCAGTCTTACCCTTTGCCAACCCAACTCATCGGGTGGTATATTGACTTACGAGGTGACATATTGACCTGTTTTGATCGTTTATCACTTGATATATTAATGGTCTCTTTTGTAGGGTATAAGAAAAATTAAATGTGATGAGTGTTTTCTCGAAATTTTGACACTTTCTTTGTTTTTAAGGGCCGATCTGAGATACTTTCACGGGCGAAATTATTTATTCCATTTGACAATGGAGGAATAAGGAATCAGGTTTGAACTAACAAATAGTTTATTGTTTGAGGGTTAAGGACAATTTATCTCATAGTCATTAGTTTTATTAAAATATTGGTATCTTTATGTATGGTTGTGATGATTGAATGGTATTTGAGTCAAAATTGGGTTAATATCTAAGATTTGAATAACATTATCAAAGGTCGCCGAGTTGTAAGGGAACCTGAAATCCAGAAGGAATGATAATCAATTTTTTGAAAAGAATAACAGGTCAGTTTTGAGGTTTTCTCGAGTTCTTTTATGCTGCAAAGTTTCTCTCTCTACTATCTGATATAGTTTGTGAATTCTATAGGGACGTTTTATTCTTCATGATGGCCCTCCATATGCTAATGGTGATTTGCACATTGGACATGCATTAAACAAGATTATAAAGGATATTATTAACCAGTATAAGGCATAGTTGCAACACTCACTTTGTTCTGTTATACATGAGATAGGGTGACAAAAGGATCTGTTTCATTTGATCCATGTGTATAGAGGTATAAATACTATAAATTTGATGAATGTGTCGCTTAACTTTTATTATTTTCCCCCCTTTTATGTTTATGGCAGCTTTCACATAATTGCAAAGTTCAGTGCATTCATGGTTGGCATCATAAGCGTTACTGTAACGCAAAGAAATTACCCACCATGAAGTTAAAAAGTCCGTTTGATATCGTAAGTTATAATGCGTCTTGGCGATGTTTCAGCTTTGTAGCCATCGCCGCAACGCGCGCGGGTCTAATATCTAGTTATGTTATATTAAGTAACTAAAACATAAATCAACAAATTTAAATAAGGGCAATTTAATATGGTTAGGTGGGAGATTTATAATTATATAACCCTACAAAAAGTAACTTGGGGCACCATAAGTTAGATCACAACTCTTCAAAAAGTCACAACCCTTCAAACTAATGTATTAAGACACACCCTTTTACGAACCCTTTCATGTATTAAGACACACCCTTTTACGCACCCTTTCATGTATTAAGACACACCCTTTTACGCACCCTTTCATGCATTAAGACACACCATTTCATGCACCCTTTCAGTTTCACTCTTTCACATAATTACACATCCATTCATTTTAACTTTCTCATTTGAGTCATATGATTCTTCCATCCTCCGTGCCCATTAATATAACCCATTATTTTTATCATTTTATTTTATTAACACATTGAATAATTTGTTATTTGCATGATTGTTTTTTGCAAGTGTAAATACAGAGGTTTTCTGTGTTTGATTGTAAGAACAACGCATGTTTTCTATGTTTAATTGTAAGAATATGAGTTTAATTGTTTTACTAGAAATTTGATACTAAATCTTTGATATACTATATAACCCAGAAATATAATCCTCTATGCAAACCCTTCATTTGATCTTAAATAAGACAGAAATTATAGCTACTTGAGATGCACACGTTCTACATATAATAATTAAAAAAAATTACATGTCGTAGGATTCAATCGGTTGGCGTGGTCGTCGTGTATGTTCATCAAGCATGAGACGTTGATTCGACTCCTTTCACATCGTTTGCTGCTTTTTTTCCTTCCTTTTTTTCACCAAACCCTGTATGTCATTAGATTACGGCTCTAATAATTCATAAGGGGTTTGAGATGGTTTAAAAAATTACGTCATCACAACCATCGTTGCCGTTTTTATTTGAGTCCCTTTCTTCCACTAGGGCCGTTTTGGTGGTGATCCCAATCCCTTTGATGAAGTTAATCCCTTTGCTAGAAGTTATATTTTTTCTTTGGTAGTTAAACTAGCTTACAACCCCGTGTATTACATGGGTTGAGTGACGAAAAATGTAAATTATAAACTTGTATATAATCCTTATTAATGAAATGACTAATTTAGATAAATTAGTAAAAATAAAGAACAGTTATATTTTCGTTACTTGTACGTGTGATTTGATACTTTATTAGTAATTATAGTTTATATCCAAATAATATACTTTATCTTAACAAATATATATGGTTAGGGTAAAATAAAAACTTCTACAAGTTGTGAGAACTTAGGGAACTCAACCTTACAAAAGGTTTTTTGAATTTTTTACAGAGGGTGTGAATGAGTGGTTAGTGACTCAAAGTAACTTTTTGATTTTGAATTCAAGTGGTTAAAACCACTAAAACATAGGAACTCAAAAAGTAATTTACTATTAATTAAATTTGAAATTATATGTTTGATCTCTAACTATATTAAATAATATTATACTTATTATATTATTTGATGCATTTATATTTGTTATAGATAATTATTATTTAAATTTGAATTTAGACGTTTATCTCTAACTATATTAATTAATAGGGTAAATTACGTTTTTGGCCCCTGTGGTTATATCACTTATACTATATTAGCTCAAAATAAGAATTATTAACGTATCTGCCCCCATATGTTAAAAATTCTTATTTTAGGCTAATATAGTAAAAGTGATATAACCACAGGGGCCAAAAACGTAATTTACTTTAATTAATATTATATTATATTTTGTGTATAAAATTAATATGTAATACTATTATTAAAAGGGAGGAGGCAACATAGAGTGACACGTGTACAAAAAGATTTTCGTTTATTAGTATTCTAACTGTATTAAATAATATTATACTTATTATATTATTTGATACATTTATATTTGTTATAGATAATTATTATTTAAATTTGAATTTAGACGTTTAACTCTAACTATATTAATTAATATTATATTATATTTTGTGTATAAAATTAATATGTAATATTATTATTAAAAGGGAAGAGGCACCAGAGAGTGACACGTGTACAAAAAGATTTTCGTTTATTAGTATAGGAAGATTAATATCTGTCCATTTCATTAAACTTGGGACATTATTTTTTTAGTTATTTTTTCCTTTGTTTAGTTATTTTTTTTTCCTTTGCTGTAAGTTGTTTTTATCCTTTATTGTTAAAAAATTATATCTGTCCATTATTTTTTTCCTAAATAAATTTTCCAATATCTTTTTTTGGTTTTATTTGGTAAAATAAGTTATTGTTCTTAAAAAAAATAAGTTTTGTTTTTTGTTTGGTTTGGCATGACATTAACACTCGGTATAGCGACCAAAAAAAAATATGCTCGACACGATATCGACACACGTTTACATCTATTGAAAACACAAAAAAAATTATATCCGTCCGCGGGATTATATATCATATATGTGTTTAAAGTTAATAGAAAATTATAATAAAATATGCATAATGTCTTTTTATAATGTATTGATGTGTAAAAATTCTTAAATTTATGCAAGGTTTAAAATTGGATAATTTAAGATTTACAAACCTTACTGTGCATACCTGCAATAAATGAACATAATTTTCGTTTGGACAACTTGGGAATAATCAAAATTGGGTAAAATCAACGTTCCGCTGCAACGCGCGGGTTGATGTTGACTCATTAAAACACAATAACTAACATACATCATCAGTTATGATCGGAACTATTTGTAGTGTTTAAACCTTTTTTTTATTAATATAAGTTATATATTTGTTGATTATGTTAAGTAATTATGATGTACCAATGTTTATATAACAAGAAACAAGGGCACATGTGAATAAAATATGATTTAATTAGGCAAAAGTGTAATGTATAAGTGTATAATCAACCATGTATGGAAACATATTTCAATTCCACCAAATATGTGATAAAATAAGTGTGTATCAATTGTAGAGGTATGTTAAACATGAATAACATATAAGCATTTGCGAAGTATGAATATTCGATATGTATTAATAAGTTAATCACATGTTTACAAGATTCACGAATAGGACAACAAATGTATAATGAATCGAAACGTATAAGTATGAATGAATAAGCATGTTATAATTTGTATAAATCTATGGATTTCATTACGATGAAAGTCTCGGATTTACAACGATAAAACGAAATACGAAATACAAAAAGGAACAAGCTTCCAAAAATAGAAATACAAAACATGTTTTCTAATTAAGGAAAGTTACGAATCGTATGTTTATTTCCATGTTTTATTTTTAAATAAAAAAGCCTCAAACTTTTGATCGTAACATACATATTATTCATTCTCTTTGTTTTCGTTTTTAGCTGATGTGCTAAACCAATATGATCCAACTCATACTTAAATCATGATTAAAGCATGTTAAGTCATGTAATGTACATGTAATTACGCTATTATGGAACTCAATCTTATCTTTAAAAGTATGCGTAGCGCACATGATATAATTTATGTAAGCTTGATGTGTATTTCTTTAGTATTTGCTATGTTCTCATTACTTAATTGAAGATTAAATCGTGTTATAATTTTACCATGTTATGTTGTTATAATCTTATCATATTATCCTATAATGTTATGTTGTTATAATTTTGTCATGATATATCTTATAGTTAGGGTAAGTATCGAGTTTATTTAAATTGATTTTTGAGTCTAAATATGTTAGATCTGGTTTTATATAAATAGGGTTTGATGTAATCGGTATATCGTATGTTTATTTCAATGTTTTAATATTAAATAAAAAGCCTCAAACTTTTGATAATAACCTATATATTTTTCATTCTCTTTTTTGTTCGTTTTATTTTCTACTTGATGTGCTAAACCAATATATTCCAAGTCGGCCATCAATCATGACTAAAGCGGGTTAAGTCATGCAATTCTATACATGTAATTATGCTACTATAATCTTATCTTTAAAAGTATGCATAGCGCACATGATATACTTTATGTAAGCTCGATGTGTATTTCTTTAGTAGTTGTTATGTTCTCATTACTTAATTGAATATTAAATCGTGTTATGGTGTTATATTTTTACCATGTTATGTTGTTATAATGTTATCATATTATCCTATAATGTTATGCTGTTAAATTTTGTCACGATATATCTTATAGTTAGGGTAAGTACGAGTTAAATTAGATTGATTTTTGAGTCTAAATATGTTAGGTCTAGTTTTATATAAATAGAGTTTGATGTAACTGGTATATAGTACTTTTATTTCCATGTTTTAATGTTAAATAGAAATGCCTCAAACTTTTGATCATAACCTACATATTTTTTGTTCTCTTTTTTGTTTGTTTTCTAGTTGATGTGCTAAACCAATATGATCCAAGTCGGCCATCAATCATGGCTAAAGCATGTTAAGTCATGCAATTCTATAATGTAATTACGCTACAATAGAAATAAATCTTATCTTTAAAAGTATGTGTGGCGCCCATGATATATATAATTTATGTAAGCTCGATGTGCATTTCTTTAGTATTGGCTATGTTCTTATTACTTAATTGAAGAATAAATTGTGTTATCGTGTTATATTTTTACCATGTTATGTTGTTATAATGTTATCATATTATCCTATAATATTATGTTGTTATAATTTTGTCATGATATATCTTATAGTTAGGGTAAGTATTGAGTTTATTTAAATTGAATTTTGAGTCTAAATATGTTAGGTCTGGTTTTATAAAAATACGGTTTGATGTAATCGGTATATCGTACGTTTATTTCCATGTTTTAATATTAAATAAAAAACCTCAAACTTTTGATCATAACATCTTTTATGTTCGTTTTCTAGCTGATGTGCTAAACCAATATGATCCAAGTCGTCCATCAATCATGACTAAAACATGTTAAATCATGTAATTCTATAGATGTAATTACGCTCCTATAGAAATAAATCTTATCTTTAAAACTATGCGTAGCGTGTTGGAAATTTTAGTGAAAATGAGTTTTTCACTAAATATTTTGGACATCAATAATATTTATATATGTGTTGTATAAATAATTATTTATGGTTTGTGTTCAAACTATGTCCAAATAGAGCTAAGATGAATGAGATATCGAGGCTTGAAGTTGTATATTTGGAACAAACAAAGATGAGAAAAATGGATTGAGATTTGTCACCTTGTCCCACATAGATGGAATAACAAAACTCAAAGTGGTATATAAGGAGGAGCACTCCTTGTAAATTGTTTTCCTTAAAGGCAAACACTAGTGGGGACCAAAAGAGTGCGCCGCACCCGCACATATGCATGCGTGACGTGGGCTATAAGCCCAATGTGGTGCGCTTTGAACTTCGCACACCACCTTTGTATTTTTTCCCATGAGCGTGTGGTCAGATACATGGCGGGTCCGCGTATGGCGCACCTTCGGGTTGCGTAGGCGGATGCCATGGCATGGCACATGACGATGCGGCGCAAGCTTCTTAGGCGCATGCGCACGTCATTGGTTATGGCGAAGGCGCAATGTAACAACTGTGCTTGTAATCACTATGAACAGTTCTATTATCAATAAAACAATGTTATTTGATCCCAATGTTTGTTTTGTTGTGTTTTACATTTTTCATGTTTTGACTTTTATGTAATTTCAAACTCTACATCGCTTTCTGGAGAGTTATACGCAAACTGATACGTAAACGTAATCAGTTTAATGCGACAAATACTCCGGAACATCAACATATACTTAACATACCTTAAATAACCTTTACATAACTTAGAAATAAGTTTTGAAGGCTTTGGTATGGCAAAAACAAGTTTATTCGTCTACAGGGGACTAAACTTGACAAACTGCGAAAGTATGCCAATTTGAACAGTAACAAACATTCCGGAACATGACCATAAGTTAAACACACCTTAAATATCCTCTACATAGCTTAGAAATAGGCTTTGAGGTGTTCGGTGTGCTAAAATAAACTTTTGGGTCATTCAGGGACTAAAAGTGTCAAAAAGTGCACAAGTTTGCATTTTCGCGCATAACTTACGTTCTGAATACTTCCAGACATCCAAAATTTTATGTAAGCACTAAAATATTTTATTTTAGTGTTTGGCATAAGAAAAATCCATTCGTCGCGTCATTTGGATCGTTTTTCGCGCTTGTGCGCATTCCGTCGTAATTAACCGAACATCGCAACCGTACGGCTAAACGAACCGACATCCGAGATATTTTTGAACACATTTTAAGTTCCCTATACTTTAACTTCATTTTAGAGCTTTGAAATGGGGTTAACGGGCCTTAAACGTGTCGAAAATGGGCTGAATGCATGACAGGGACCAAAAGTGTAAATCTGCCAAACTAAGGCCTAGCGCACCGCTACCCTTATTATGTAACGGTGCGCTAGCCTGGGTCAGACCAGATGCAGAGTATTTAACAGCCTGTTTGCAGCTGTTTGATTCACAACCACACACTCACACATGCTTAGTCAGATGATAAGGATCACTTTGAGCTACCATAAGGTCCCGACACTTGTACGGGTGGGATTAAGGCACGTTTTCCATGAAACGATCTTAACGGTGGACCGAATACTATAAATACCCCACCCCCATGCTTCAAAATCACAAGAATTTTGATTTGAGAAACTCTAAGTTGAAACATTTGTTTCATACCTGAGATTTTTGAATCGAGATTAGCATTCGGGGACCCTTCGTAAGTATTCTTTCGTTCTTTTCCTTATTTTATTGCTTTAGAGTCAGAAAGTCAAACTTTGTTTGACTTTCAGCGTTGACCAGCTTATGGTCAATGCGAAGTTCGTTTGAACTTCGCAACGTGATTGTAATCACGATGGTCATAGTCCCTTGGGACTATGCCTACTGATTACCACGTTGTCTAGGGTCGTAGGGTAAGCGATCTGATCAATCGCTTATACCTTCGAACCCGACCCAGTTTGGTCGATCATTAGGATCCGACCAAATACATTAGGTGACCATAGTGTAGGGAATAACCTTCCGAGGTTATACCTTATGGTCACATCGTTTAAGTAGTTGTATGATAGGTAGTTTATATGCCTTAGGTAAATTACCAGAATACCCTTTTCATGTATAAATTGGTAATTTAGCATATGTAACCTAAACTTTTGTCACATAACTGATTATGTAACATGTTTAGGCATATAATACTTGTCATAGGACTAGTTAGGCGGTCCGAACGCGTTTTACGCGAACGACGCGTTAAAGTAGCATAAGCTACCTAAACGGGTCGTAATGGGTCGTAAACAATTATGTTAGGTTTCATTTAGTATGTAGGCTTTGTTAAACCAAATGACACGAGTCTCTACACTCGTTTGGTTTACAAACCCTCATTCTATCCGATCCTCCGATTTAGGTCCGGTTTATTAACATAGTTACCTATATTAGGTGCCGTTTGATTCCGAGATCTCTATCATTGTTTGTTTGTCACTCCAGGACTACTGAGTAATCACAAGTGAGTACATAGACCCCTCTTTTACTGTTTTCCAAACTGTTTCGGGGTGAAACACATGTGCCTACTTGTTACTTTCATGCTTTCCTGTTTTCACATCATATACCGGCTATGTTTGTTTGTACATTATAGTACATGATTTCATTACATTTCATGCTATGTATGTCCATTGTGTGCATACTTAGTACATTGTTTTACATTACTTTTCTGCCATGTATGTTGACTGATAACATGCTAGCACATTGATTTACAAGACTTTTCTACTTTGTATGTTAACTTAGCATACTTAGTACATTGTTTTCATATGACATGTATACAACTGCTATAACATTTGGTTTGCACAAACGGGTCTTTATTACGTTCATTAACATTTGCTACGCCGCTCGGTAGTAAGTAGTGGTACCATAGGACTTGACAAATCCCATTCCTGACATCCCGGGTTTGTTTGGATGTAAGGAATGACTGAATCCGAATACAATTCTTTTGATAACCTTGACTGAAAGGGTTATCCGACTGTCTCAAGGCTTGAATGTATGCGTTAACTTACCACATAAATGTTTGTATCAATGTATCATGCATCACTTTGCAAAACATAACTTTTTGATATATTCAAAATACTTTGTTTTGTACATTTTTACTTATGGTTTAAGTAGTCTTATTTTACTTACCATACATAACATTTGTTACACATTACTTGACTACTTTTGGACTATCAACATTTGACATGGTTTATACAAGGACTATTGATTATTGGTTTAAACATAGACATTATACTTTGTTGGTTGGTTTAAATGACTTAAGTAACGAGATGTGAGTAATATGATACAATCATGGTGGATACGCCGCTGGTACTTCCTATACATAAGTGATTGTATTATATTACATATCATAGCGTTATTTAAATCATTTATTTTGGACTTATACATTTTACACAAGTGACATGTTTTTACAAGACTTTGGTTTACAATACAGTTTATTTTATACAACTCATTTTGCATGGTTATTCATTTAACCATACATTATTCACTTATCTATACATATCATCTGGACTTATTGTTTTTCAAGCGATTTACAAAACAAATCAAATTACAAGGTTCATGACTAAACATTTTCTTAAACTTAAGTCATGAATCCTATTTTCACAAAACCTATGTATCTCACAGGCATTTTTATGCTGACGTACCTACTTTCACATGTGTTTTCAGGTGCTTTTCCGTAGGATGAGGATCATGACACTTGGGCGGACCTGTGCCTTAGATACTTAAAATGAAGCTAGACGATGTTTAATTATGTACTAAACTCTTTAATTTCTGTTTGAAACAATGTAACACTTATGTTGATAAATAAATACAACTTTGTATGCCATGGTTATGAAACAATTAATTCTGTTACAACACTCCCCGACCTTTTCCGCCACGTCTTGTATGATATACGTGGTCGGGGTGTGACAGAAGAGTTGGTATCAGAGCCAATGGTTATAGGGAATTAGGTTATTAGTAATGCTTTGACCTAGACTATAACTTTTCTAGGACCCTAACACAAGTTATCTTGTGTTTAGATCTTAAAACATGTACATCACCTATCCTTAGGTGATTAACAAAACAAGAATCAAAATTTTTCCGAAACGATTTTTGAAAAACAATCATCTGTTTTTGAATAAATTATTACAAGGTTTTGAACCCTCTATTGTAAGGTTTTGAACCCTCTTTTATATGGTTTTGAACCCTTTTCAGTTTGATTAAATTTTTGGCCTTGTGCCTTCAAATTTTCAAAATCTTGTCAACGTTTTGGGTTATAAATAATGTGAACACGTGCAAACTGGAAGGATGAATGCCTGTATTCTGAGTTTTCTGTCTAGGCAAGCACTTTGTATACATCTCAACCAGACGCGAGACCAGTTGTGCTTACCTGGGAATTCTTGGGATGAGTGTTCACTTATAGGCGAGCATGTCTTCATTATACATTATTTTTGACCCATTTACTTTGATTAGTCAATGTGTGTCGTTTGTTTGCTTTGTGATACGGACGAATGACCACCATCTATGCTGTTTGCAATTCTTGTTTTTATCATCTCATTCTTTTCATCCAATCATCTCACTCGTTTCTTTTCATGTTTTCCTCTTTTAGAATGCCTCCTCGATGCGAGAACCAGATAGCAACTGCCGAACTGGCAGAAATTATTGCGCAGCAGATGGCTGCTCAATTCCCAAATCTCTTTGCTCAATGGCAACAAGCCAACAACAACAACAATGCTCCATGCAAATACAAGGATTTCAACTCGGCTAAACCACTCAAGTTTAGTGGTTCTGAAGGAGCGACTGGGCTTCTTCAGTGGTTCGAGAGCATTGAGAATACTTTCCGCCACGTGCAGTGTCCGGATAATTGCAAGGTCAAGTTTGCTTCGAGCGTATTTCAGAAGAGGGCTTTGACATGGTGGAACGGGGTTATGAGAGATAGGGGTGCTGAGATTGCCTTGGCACAGACATGGGCTGAACTAAGAGCTTTTATGATGAGGGAATTCTATCCTCGTCATGAACAGCGAGCGTTGGAGAAAGAGTTTGATAAGTTGAAGCAGGATAGTGGTGAGCACAGGGCATATACTGATCGGTTTGAAGAGTTAAGTCTGCTTTGCCCAACTATGGTTACCCCACTCGACAAGGCTATCGAAAGGTACATCGACGGCCTACCTGACTCAGTACAAGACATCCTTACTGGTAGTGACCCTGTCACACTTCGTCAGGCGACCGAGTTATCAGCGACGTTAACTGAGTCACAGATTCGTAAGGGAAAGCTGCATAAGAAGGGTGACAAGGGTAAGAAGCAGGCATCTGACAAAGGGGATGGTAAGAAAGGTGAAAACAAGATGGGAAAGAATTCGGGTTCCGCAAGAGGGTCTAGGAAGCGAAAGGCTTCCCAAAACTATGCTGTTACTGCACAGGCTCAAGCTGCACCAAATCAGCCTGCGCAACCACCCGCCAAGAAGCCTTATTTTGGCAATGCACCTTTATGCAACAGGTGTAACGGCCATCACCAACCACATCTCCAGTGTCGTCAGTGCACCAACTGCGGAAGATCTGGTCATCTTGCTGTCAACTGCCGCATTCCTGTCAATCAGAACCAGGCAGTTCATAATCAAGCTCAACAAGTTGCCCAGCCTCTTGCTCAGCAACAAGGTCAAGCTGCATGACCTCATTTTCCTCCTGGTTCGTGCTACAATTGTGGGGATCTGACCCACAACAGGAACCGGTGCCCAAGGCTAGTCAACCAGAACCAGAATCTAAATCAGGCTCCGGCTCGAGGCCGAGCCTTTAACATGAATGCCCAAGAGGCACAGGCGGATGATAACGTGGTGAACGGTACGTTCTTTATAAATAATCAGCCTGCATCTGTTCTTTTCGATTCTGGTGCCGATAAGAGTTTCGTGTCTTTGTCTTTTGAGCCTATGCTTCGCGTGTCTAGAACGAAACTAGGTAAACCTTTGACAGTAGAAGTTGCTAGTGGTGAACCCATTATTCTTGATTCTGTTCTTCGCAACTGCCAATTGAACCTTAATGATCATCTTTTTCCTATCGATCTCACGCCTTTGCAACTTGGAAGCTTCGACGTCATTGTGGGTATGGATTGGTTATCCAAGCATCACGCAGAGGTAGTTTGTTTCGAGAAGATCGTTCGTGTGCCGCTTTCGACAGGCGAGATCCTGCAGGTTCAAGGTGAGAAACCGTCTGGTGGTCTCAAGCTCATGTCTTGTTTTAAAGCTCGGAAGTATCTGCGGAAGAACTATGTGACTTTCTTAGCACATGTTACAGAAGATAAAGGCAAGGGTAAGTCTATTTCAGATATTCCTGTCGTTCGGGATTATTCTGAAGTATTCCCTGAAGATTTACCTGGTCTACCCCCAGCATGCCAAGTCGAGTTCCGCATTGATCTCGTACCTGGTGCAAATCCCGTTGCTAGAGCTCCATATCGTCTTGCACCATCTGAGATGCAAGAGTTGTCTAAGCAACTTCAGGAACTCTCCGACAAAGGTTTTATCCGTCCTAGCTTTTCACCTTGGGGTGCTCCCATTCTTTTTGTCAAGAAGAAGGATGGATCTTTTAGGATGTGTATCGATTATCGTGAGCTTAACAAGCTTACCATCAAGAATCGATATCCCCTACCTCGCATTGATGATCTCTTTGATCAGTTGCAGGGCGCTTCTTATTTTTCGAAGATTGATCTACGTTCCGGATATCATCAACTTCGGGTGCATGAAGAAGATATTCCCAGGACAGCTTTCCGTACTCGTTATGGGCATTATGAATTCACAGTCATGCCATTCGGTCTGACTAATGCTCCTGCTGTATTCATGGACTTAATGAATAGGGTCTGCAAACCTTATTTGGATCAGTTCGTCATTGTTTTTATTGACGACATCTTGATTTATTCTAAGACGCGAGCTGATCACGAGCAGCATCTTCGTCTTACTCTGGAACTCCTAAAGAAAGAGCAACTTTTCGCCAAATTCTCCAAGTGCGAATTTTGGCTTAAAGAAGTTCAATTTTTGGGGCATATTATCAACGAACGAGGTATTCAGGTAGATCCCTCCAAGACCAGTGCGATTAAGGATTGGGATACACCTACTACTCCTACTGAAGTTCGTTCTTTTCTTGGTCTAGCGGGTTATTACCGCCGCTTCATTGAGAACTTCTCAAAGATTGCAGTTCCTCTAACTGCTCTAACTCAGAAGAACAAACCCTTTGATTGGGGATTCAAACAAGAGGAAGCTTTTCAACGCTTGAAGCAGAAGCTTTGCGATGCGCCTGTTCTATAATTGCCTGAGGGTGATGATGATTTTGTCGTGTATTGTGATGCATCGAAATTAGGTCTTGGTTATGTTCTGATGCAAAGGAACAAAGTCATAGCATATGCATCGAGGCAGTTGAAGATACATGAGAAGAACTACACCACTCATGATCTTGAGTTGGGTGCAGTTGTTTTCGCTCTAAAGATCTGGAGACATTATTTGTACGGTACAAAATGTGTGGTTTTCACGGACCACAAAAGTCTCCAGCATATCTTCAATCAGAAAGAACTCAACATGAGGCAACGACGTTGGGTTGAGCTTTTAAACGACTATGACTGCGAAATTCGCTACCATCCTGGTAAGGCGAATGTCGTAGCTGATGCATTAAGTCGTAAGGAACGTACTAAGCTTCATTGTGTACGTGTTCAATCTGTTATTCAAGCTCGATCTGATATCCAAGCACGCATTTCTCAGGCTCAACAATCTTGTGTTTCACAAGGTTTGATGGATAAGGAATTTCCCTATCACATAACACCTGCTTTGGAACTGAAGGACAATGGATCGTATTACTTCATGGACCGTTTGTGGGTCCCAAGCCAGGATGATCTTCGTGCCTTGTTTATGGATGAAGCCCATAAGTCTCGTTATTCTATTCATCCGGGCTCAGATAAGATGTATAAGGATCTTCGTATTCAGTATTGGTGGCCTGGTATGAAGAAAGGCATTGCCTTATACGTATCAAAATGCCTTACTTGTCTTAAGGTTAAGGCTGAACATCAGCGTCCTTCGGGTTTATTGGTGCAACCAGAGATCCCAGTTTGGAAATGGGAAAACATTACTATGGATCTTGTTACCAAACTCCCACGCACAAAGAAAGGTCATGATGCCATCTGGGTAGTCGTTGATCGTCTTACAAAGTCAGCGCATTTCTTGCCAATCTGTGAGGATTTTCCTGCTGTCAGACTTGCTCAAATCTATGTGGATGAAATTGTAGCTCGACATGGTGTTCCTTTGAACATCATTTCTGACAGAGATGCTCGTTTCACTTCTCATTTTTGGAGAACCATGCAATCTGCTATGGGGACCCAACTTAATCTGAGCACAGCTTATCATCCGCAAACGGATGGTCAATCTGAGAGAACAATCCAGACTCTGGAGGATATGCTTAGAGCTTGTGTGATCGATTTTGGTGGTAGCTGGGATTCACATCTTAAATTGATTGAATTCTCCTACAACAACAGTTATCACACCAGCATCAAAATGGCTCCTTTCGAGGCTCTCTATGGTCGAAAATGCCGTTCACCAGTCTGCTGGAATGAGATCGGCGAGGCTCAACTTACTGGACCTGCTCTCATTTTAGAGACAACTGATAAGGTCAAGAAAGTTCGCGATAACCTTCAGACAGCTCAAAGCCGTCAAAAGAGTTACGCGGATCCAAAACACAAACCTTTGGAATTTCAAGTCGGTGATCGAGTATTACTCAAGGTCTCACCTTGGAAAGGTGTGATCAGATTTGGAAAGAAAGAAAAACTTGCACCTAGATATGTTGGACCATTCAAGATCGTTGAAAGAATCGGCAAGGTAGCCTACAGACTTGAGTTACCTCCGGAACTTGGAAATGTTCATCCAACTTTTCACGTATCCAATCTCAAGAGGTGTTTAGCTGATGAGAACCTCCACATACCGCTTGATGAAATTCGTGTTGGTAAAACACTGAAATTTGTTGAGAAACCAGTGGAAATCATGGAACGTGAAGTCAAGTGACTTAAACACAAGCGCATTCCTTTGGTCAAAGTTCGCTGGGAAGCTAAACGTGGACCTGAGTTTACTTGGGAACGCGAAGATCAAATGAAGGTGAAATATCCACATCTTTTTCCACGAGTTTCCTCTAAATAAATTTCGGGACGAAATTTCCACAAGTAGGGGAGACTGTAACAACTGTGCTTGTAATCACTATGAACAGTTCTATTATCAATAAAACAATGTTATTTGATCCCAATGTTTGTTTTGTTGTGTTTTACATTTTTCATGTTTTGACTTTTATGTAATTTCAAACTCTACATCGCTTTCTGGAGAGTTATACGCAAACTGATACGTAAATGTAATCAGTTTAATGCGACAAATACTCCGGAACTTCAACATATACTTAACATACCTTAAATAACCTTTACATGACTTAGAAATAAGTTTTGAAGGCTTTGGTATGGCAAAAACAAGTTTATTCGTCTACAGGGGACTAAACTTGACAAACTGCGAAAGTATGCCAATTTGAACAGTAACGAACATTCCGGGACATGACCATAAGTTAAACACACCTTAAATATCCTCTACATAGCTTAGAAATAGGCTTTGAGGTGTTCGGTGTGCTAAAATAAACTTTTGGGTCATTCAGGGACTAAAAGTGTCAAAAAGTGCACAAGTTTGCATTTTCGCGCATAACTTACGTTCTGAATACTTCCGGACATCCAAAATTTTATGTAAGCACTAAAATATTTTATTTTAGTGTTTGGCATAAGAAAAATCCATTCGTCGCGTCATTTGGATCGTTTTTCGCGCTTGTGCGCATTCCGTCGTAATTAACCGAACATCGCAACCGTACGGCTAAACGAACCGACATCCGAGATATTTTTGAACACATTTTAAGTTCCCTATACTTTAACTTCATTTTAGAGCTTTGAAATGGGGTTAACGGGCCTTAAACGTGTCGAAAATGGGCTGAATGCATGACAGGGACCAAAAGTGTAAATCTGCCAAACTAAGGCCTAGCGCACCGCTACCCTTATTATGTAACGGTGCGCTAGCCTGGGTCAGACCAGATGCAGAGTATTTAACAGCCTGTTTGCAGCTGTTTGATTCACAACCACACAATCACACATGCTTAGTCAGATGATAAGGATCACTTTGAGCTACCATAAGGTCCCGACACTTGTACGGGTGGGATTAAGGCACGTTTTCCATGAAACGATCTTAACGGTGGACCGAATACTATAAATACCCCACCCCCCATGCTTCAAAATCACAAGAATTTTGATTTGAGAAACTCTAAGTTGAAACATTTGTTTCATACCTGAGATTTTTGAATCGAGATTAGCATTCGGGGACCCTTCGTAAGTATTCTTTCGTTCTTTTCCTTATTTTATTGCTTTAGAGTCAGAAAGTCAAACTTTGTTTGACTTTCAGCGTTGACCAGCTTATGGTCAATGCGAAGTTCGTTTGAACTTCGCAACGTGATTGTAATCACGATGGTCATAGTCCCTTGGGACTATGCCTACTGATTACCACGTTGTCTAGGGTCGTAGGGTAAGCGATCTGATCAATCGCTTATACCTTCGAACCCGACCCAGTTTGGTCGATCATTAGGATCCGACCAAATACATTAGGTGACCATAGTGTAGGGAATAACCTTCCGAGGTTATACCTTATGGTCACATCGTTTAAGTAGTTGTATGATAGGTAGTTTATATGCCTTAGGTAAATTACCAGAATACCCTTTTCATGTATAAATTGGTAATTTAGCATATGTAACCTAAACTTTTGTCACATAACTGATTATGTAACATGTTTAGGCATATAATACTTGTCATAGGACTAGTTAGGCGGTCCGAACGCGTTTTACGCGAACGACGCGTTAAAGTAGCATAAGCTACCTAAACGGGTCGTAATGGGTCGTAAACAATTATGTTAGGTTTCATTTAGTATGTAGGCTTTGTTAAACCAAATGACACGAGTCTCTACACTCGTTTGGTTTACAAACCCTCATTCTATCCGATCCTCCGATTTAGGTCCGGTTTATTAACATAGTTACCTATATTAGGTGCCGTTTGATTCCGAGATCTCTATCATTGTTTGTTTGTCACTCCAGGACTACTGAGTAATCACAAGTGAGTACATAGACCCCTCTTTTACTGTTTTCCAAACTGTTTCGGGGTGAAACACATGTGCCTACTTGTTACTTTCATGCTTTCCTGTTTTCACATCATATACCGGCTATGTTTGTTTGTACATTATAGTACATGATTTCATTACATTTCATGCTATGTATGTCCATTGTGTGCATACTTAGTACATTGTTTTACATTACTTTTCTGCCATGTATGTTGACTGATAACATGCTAGCACATTGATTTACAAGACTTTTCTACTTTGTATGTTAACTTAGCATACTTAGTACATTGTTTTCATATGACATGTATACAACTGCTATAACATTTGGTTTGCACAAACGGGTCTTTATTACGTTCATTAACATTTGCTACGCCGCTCGGTAGTAAGTAGTGGTACCATAGGACTTGACAAATCCCATTCCTGACATCCCGGGTTTGTTTGGATGTAAGGAATGACTGAATCCGAATACAATTCTTTTGATAACCTTGACTGAAAGGGTTATCCGACTGTCTCAAGGCTTGAATGTATGCGTTAACTTACCACATAAATGTTTGTATCAATGTATCATGCATCACTTTGCAAAACATAACTTTTTGATATATTCAAAATACTTTGTTTTGTACATTTTTACTTATGGTTTAAGTAGTCTTATTTTACTTACCATACATAACATTTGTTACACATTACTTGACTACTTTTGGACTATCAACATTTGACATGGTTTATACAAGGACTATTGATTATTGGTTTAAACATAGACATTATACTTTGTTGGTTGGTTTAAATGACTTAAGTAACGAGATGTGAGTAATATGATACAATCATGGTGGATACGCCGCTGGTACTTCCTATACATAAGTGATTGTATTATATTACATATCATAGCGTTATTTAAATCATTTATTTTGGACTTATACATTTTACACAAGTGACATGTTTTTACAAGACTTTGGTTTACAATACAGTTTATTTTATACAACTCATTTTGCATGGTTATTCATTTAACCATACATTATTCACTTATCTATACATATCATCTGGACTTATTGTTTTTCAAGCGATTTACAAAACAAATCAAATTACAAGGTTCATGACTAAACATTTTCTTAAACTTAAGTCATGAATCCTATTTTCACAAAACCTATGTATCTCACAGGCATTTTTATGCTGACGTACCTACTTTCACATGTGTTTTCAGGTGCTTTTCCGTAGGATGACGATCATGACACTAGGGCGGACCTGTGCCTTAGATACTTAAAATGAAGCTAGACGATGTTTAATTATGTACTAAACTCTTTAATTTCTGTTTGAAACAATGTAACACTTATGTTGATAAATAAATACAACTTTGTATGCCATGGTTATGAAACAATTAATTCTGTTACAACACTCCCCGACGTTTTCCGCCACGTCTTGTATGATATACGTGGTCGGGGTGTGACACGCAAGCTTCTTAGGCACATGGCGCACGTCATTGGCTATGGCGAAGACTGCAAATGGCACACAAGTTTGGATAGCGCATGGCCAGGTGGCATCCTGGTATGCGTAGTGGCATCCGTGTGGCACGCAACTCAGTTAAGTCAGTCAACTCGGTCTTCACTAGTTACTAGAATGTCATGAATTGATATTACGGTTTCATTTGAGCACATCAATTTCATTTTATTGCACATCAATATTGTTTACTAGTTTAAGATCCCGCGAGTTTCGCGGGTGGCTTAACACAAACATATAATACCTACTGGTATTGAAGCTCATGTATGAACTATACCAGTCTTTAGATACATCGAAAATCGCCAAATATGATATAGGTATCAAAAATTGCCAAATATGGGTACCGGTACCGAAAATGTTCGGTACGGTACCTGTACCAATATTTGTATGTAAAATTCGGTAAAATACTGCTACCGTACCGACCTGAATATACCGGTACCGAAAACGCCAAGAAGTGAGTACCAAAAAAATTGAATACGCGAAATTTGATACCGGAACCAAGTATCAAATGCTCATCTCTAGTCGTTTCCTTCACTTGTGACATAACCGAAGTCCGATCCAAGATGTAAAGTCCAAAGCCTTCCACCTAAAACACATCAGCCAAATTTTAGAAAAAAAAACCATCAACTTTGACTTTTGACTTTTTAGTCAAACGAATCAAACTATTATTTAAATTGGTGTAAACTAACCATATAACCTCCATAACAACAATACACTCCGCTAAATTTCTTCGTGTTCGATAACTGTGGTATATCTTTGGAACTATTATCATAGCAGCATTGAGTTTCCTAACGGGTCGAGGTGAAACAAAGACGGTTG
>JARYGA010060911.1:0-51402 GCA_030545235.1 Helianthus tuberosus
CGTTACATCCGGGGATTAATCAGTGAGATTAGACATGCAGTCAAGGCAGCTAGACCACAAACCATAGAAGAAACTGTAGAACTAGCAAATACCTTGACTGATGAACTAGTACATACACAAGAAGAAAACCAGAGAAAGAACCTAGTCCAAAAGCTTACCCAGGAATTTCGTTACGGTAATTCCAACCATGGAAAAGGTACAAGTCCTACTTCTGCACCTTACTACAAGTCCTGCAAGAAGAAGCATTCGGGAAGATGTTCCACATACTGCAACTTCTGCAAGATACCGGGACACAAGGAAGAAGACTGCAGGAAGAAACCCAGTAATCGAATATGCTTCAATTGTGGAGAAAAAGGGACATATCAAACCGAACTATCCGAAACTAGCTACAGCCATGAACAACAAGACTACTAAAATTGCTAGAGCATTTGTTCTGACAACAGAAGAAGCCAAGATGATTTCGGATGTGATTGCCGATACGTTTTTTAGTTAATGATGTTTTTTGCTAAAGTGTTATTTGACTCTGGTGCGAACCAAAGTTTTATTAATACTTCATTTTGCAAACTTCTCAATCAACCATTAACTAAACTCCAACAAGAATGTCTAGTAGAGATAGCAAATGGAGAATCTATTAAGATCAGTGAAATCTTGCAGGAAGCATGAATAGAAATTTTAAACCATAATTTTACTACTAACCTTTATCCAATGAATCTGGCTGGATTTGATATTATGTTAGGAATGGATTGGTTAGTAACCAATAACGCCAGTATTTTATGTGATCAAAATTCAATACAAGTAAGTTCACCAAATGGTGAAAAGATCACAATTAAAGGAGACAAGCCAACTAGATCTACAAAATTCTTCTCTGTGATGAAAACAGCCAGTTATGCAAGAAAAGGGTCACTAGTGTATATGATTTCCATAATCATTAACACTAAAGGAAAAGAATTGAAAGATATTCCCGTAGTATCTCAATTCTCAGATGTTTTTCCAGAAGAATTACCCGGACTACCGCCGGATAGGGAGGTCGAATTCAGAATTCACCTACTACCATGGACATCACCGATTGCCAAGGCACCTTACCGTTTGGCACCAGCAGAAATGCAAAAGCTGAAGAAATAGTTGGACGAACTTTTGGAGAGAGGTTTCATACAGCCAAGTTCATCACCATGGGGAGCACCAATCTTGTTTGTCAAAAAGAAGGACAGATCAATGCATATGTGCATCGATTACCAAGAATTGAACAAGGCCACGATTAAAAATCGATACCCAATACCAAGGATCGATGATCTGTTTGATCAACTGCAAGTAGCGCGATTCTTTTCCAAGATCGATTTACGCTCAGGATATCATCAATTAAAGGTACATGAAGAGGACATTCTTAAAACCGCTTTCAGAACAAGGTGTGGCCATTATAAATTTACAGTCATGCCATTTGGTTTAACCAATGCCCCAGCTGCATTTATGGACATGATGAACAGAATATGTAAACCATATCTGGATAAATTCATAATTTTCTTTATAGATGATATTCTCATTTACCCTAAGAGTAAAGAGGAACATGCAGCGCACCTGCATGCACTCCTTACATTATTGAGAAAGGAAAAGCTTTATGCTAAATTCTCAAAATGTGAATTTTAGTTACAAGAAGTGAAATTCCTTGGATATCTAGTCAATCATGAAGGAATTCATATGGATCCCACAAAGATCGAGGCAATTACTAAATGGAAAGTCCATGAATCACCAACGGAGGTGAGAAGTTTTATTGGACTAGCTGGCTATTATAGACGGTTTATCCGAGATTTTTATAGAATAGTCATTCCATTAACAAACTGACCTGTAAATCAATTAAGTTTGACTAGGGACCAAAACAGGAAGAAGCTTTTAGAATTCTTAAGCAAAGATTAACCAACGCACCCATACTCGCATTACCAGAAGGAACTGAAGACTTTGTAGTCTATTGTGACGCTTCTAAGTTGGGCTATGGATGTGTGTTAATGCAATGTCAAAAGGTTATAGCCTATGCCTCTAGACAACTTAAGAATCATGAAGAAAATTATACAACCCATGATCTAGAGTTAGGAGCCATAATTTTTGCCCTTAAAATTTGGAGACGCTATCTTTACGGTAGTAAGTTTACCATTTTCACCGATCATAAGAGTTTAAGATATATTTTCGGGAAAAATGAGTTAAATATGAGACAGAGACGCTGGATGGAAATTCTTAGTGATTATGATTGTAGTATCCAGTATCATGCAGGAAGGGCTAACGTAGTAGCCGATGCTTTAAGTCGAAAATATCATGAAAAACCAAGAAGAGTACGTTCTCTTAAATTAAATCTGCAGATAGATTTAAATGAGCAAATTAGAGAAGTACAAGAATCAGTAATCAAGGACGATACTGAAACTAAAAGGAATGATTAAGGAATTAGAACAAGGAACAGATGGAATTTGGAGATTCAATAAGAAAAGAATGTGGATACCCAAACAAGGAAATCAACGCCACCGAATTCTAGAAGAAGCCCATAAGTCTAAGTATACGATACATCCCGGTAGTGATAAGATGTAACAAGACTTAAGAAAAAAAATTGGTGGATAGGAATGAAAAAGGATATAGCAGCAGCCTATGTTGCCAAGTGTTTAACCTGTTCATAAGTTAAAACCGAACATCAGAAATCCTCAGGTTTATTGCAGCAATTAAAATGCCAATATGGAAACGGGAATTGATAACAATGGACTTTGTTACCAAATTACCCAAGACGCGAAAAGGAAATGATACAATCTGGGTGATTGTAGACAGATTAACCAAGTCTGCTCATTTCTTACCGATGAAGGAAACTTTCAGTATGGAACAATTAGCCAAGTTATATGTAAATGAAATAGTTTCATTACATCGAATTCCTTTATCTATTGTTTCTGATAGAGATAACCGTTTTACTTCTCATTTTTGGACAAGTTTCCAAAAAGCAGTGGGAACCAAGTTAAATCTAAGCACAGCTTATCATCCCCAAATGGATGGACAAAGCGAAAGGACAATTCAGACGATGGAAGATATGCTTAGAGCTTGTGTAATTGATTTCGGAGGAAATTGGGACGATCATTTACCATTAATAGAATTTTCCTACAATAACAGATATCATACCAGTATCAATGCAGCACCATTTGAAGCACTGTATGGACGAAAGTGCCGAACTCCAGTCTGTTGAGCAGAAATTGGAGAAAAGCAACTGTCTGGACCAGAGATAGTACAAGAAACAACGGACAAGATTATTCAAGTCAAGGAAAGACTAAAAGCAGCACACGATCGCCAAAAGAGTTATGCTGATAACAGGAAAACCATTGGAATTTCAAGTAGGGGACAAGGTATTATTAAAGGTTCGCCATGGAAAGGAATAGTTCGATTCATCAAAAGAGGAAAGCTAAGCCCCAGGACATTTTGAGATAATTAGAAGGATAGGACCAATAGCTTATCAGCTACAACTGCCAGAAGAAATGACAGGAATACATGATGTATTTCATGTATGTAATCTCAAAAAGTGTTTAACAGATGAATCATTAATAGTACCTCTTAAGGATATAGAGGTAAATGAGAAACTTAAGTTCATAGAGAAACCGCTACAGATTGAAGACAAAAAGATCAAGAATCTCAAACACAAGAGATTAGTTTTAGTCAAAGTAAAATGGGATTCCAAAAGAGGACCAGAGTACATTTGGGAACTCGAATCCGAGATGCAGAAGAAATATCCACACCTGTTCCAGTAGACCTCGAGAACAAGTTCTAAAACAAGGTGGGGAGGATATAACAATTCTTAAAACACCCCTACATGTTCTAAAATACACCCCCTATACGAAAAACGGCCCCGAAATACCTTTATTTTTATAAAAATTAAGAAAAAACAGGAGATAGGGGGTGCTCGCGGGGCGCGACCCCCTTGAGATAAGTTGTCGCGGGCCGCGACCTGGTGCCACCAGGCAGACTCTCGTGATGCCACATGGCCAAACGCGTGGTGAAGCTAGTTCGTGACTGGCCAAGGCTAGGCCCTAGCCATCCTAGCTCGCGGGGCGCGAAGACCCTATCTTCATCTCTCGCGGGGCGCGAGGAAGTGACGATCAGGCCCTATAAATAGAGGCCATCGGCTTCAGTTGAGAAATCGATCAAATAAAAAATCTCTCTAAATTCTCTAATAGCTAAAGTAATATTCGGGCATATAATACCCAATAAAAAGTGAAGCTCTGCCTCGTTGTAAGTATCATAACCCCCGATTACTTATTAGTAACTCGGCCCGATTGATCTAGTGCTCTGTAACGCATGTCAAGGATCTGCCTGACTCAGTCGTTGGAGTTCTGTCTCGGGGGGAGGGTATAGCTAATGTAAATTTGGGTTATTATACTAACGCGTGTGCATTGTGTAATTTAATAGATTATAACCAGGAAGTCACAATGAAATACCTAAATTAGCAATGTGAGTAATTCCTCTTTTTGTAAACTGTTTTTACAAAACCTCAATTACAATTCACAGTGATTGAGTATTTATAAATCTACAATTATCGTCGGTATGTTGGGGTTTTGTATACATTACTTGTTACTACACTGTGAGTAGTAACATGACCACAAGTCAGGATTGACAGTACCGTGTGTGGTAAATAAAGTAGATGTAAACAAATGTAATTGCAGGTTGCCCTCAATGCTGTAAAATGATAAAACTTGTTTTGATTAAACTGGGATTCACTCACCAGTATTTTTCACTGACAAAAATGTTTTAAACGCGTTTTAGATAACAAAATGTGAAAGCCAAATAGAAGCCAACTGGAGAGCACCGAAGGCTTGGAAAAGTGGCTATAAAAGTTATCAAAATAAAGAAGAAGTTTTATTTAAATAAATTAGGGTTTATCCCTATAAACATGTTGTAATGGAAACTTGGGTTTTTACCATGTATTTATTATTATAAAAATGTGGTGTCTTACTCTGATAAACTATTTCCTAACTATGGTCCTTATGTAATTTCCGCTGCCAAATAAATATACACCGATACCACCGAAAGTGCGAGCTCGCGGCCACCCGCCTCCCGGGCAGGGGTCGGGGGTTGCGACATCGAGCTAGTGCCCTATGCGGCTAGTAAAATCGGGCCCTTAAAATTTTCTTTTACCTAGGGTCATCCATTAGAATTCGAGAGCCTTAGAAGCCCTATGCACCTAGTAAATATATATATAATTACTAGGTTACATATTAAATATAACTAATTAAATGGTTAGTACATGTGATTTATCTATTTTGTCATTTTATACCTATTTTTGTAAATTACATGGTTAGCACCTATAATGTAGTAATTGTGAAATCATTTTGTAAAAGTTGGTACCAATTGTGTAATTTCCAATAAATAGGTATAAAAATTGAAAAATAAGTAAACTATATATACTAATCATGTAATTAATTCTAAAAAAATATTAAACAGTTAGTAATATGATTTAGAAATTATAATATGATATTTTGAGATAAACTATAAGTGAAATTACATATTAATTAGGTATGGATACGTGTGTTGTGAAACTATAGTATAGTCTCACTCTCTAATAAAGTTGAGAGAATGAAAACAATTTAATTGTAGGATCTTATAATTTTATTTTTACATTCTAAAGCGTACGTTGATTTTCAATTTTTTTATTAATCGCTCTGTCACGTACACGAAAATCTTATCAGGTATTCTTTTATAAAATTTTAAATGTTATTTAGAAGTTTTATAGATAATATTTTATTTGTAATAAAATATCTTATAAATAACCATAAGTTACTAATAAAATAAATTTAATACTTAATTAAATGAAATAAATATAAAACAAAGTAAAAAAAAAACAATTAAGTAATGTTTCTAATAAATTAAATAAATTATTAATTAAAGTTTGAGTGTGATTTTTGACTTTATAGACTTTGTTTTTTTTTTTTTCATTCCTTCCCGATGCTCAAAATAATATAACTTCATCTTTTGTTAGAGATTAAAACGAGAGGTTTTGGGTGGCTAAAAAGTAGATCTTCATGTAAATATATATGTTGGAAGGAGTGGTGTAAATTTCCTATGTATATGTTGTAATCTTTGTCCTTTGCCCATTTGGGTCGGGGATCCTGTTTTTGTATTGGCCTTTTGCCCGTTTGGTTCGGAGGTTGGTTTTTAATGAAGTTTTATTTAAAAAAAAACAAATTGTTGCTGTTAGTTTTCGTCTACAAGAAATTTTCGTTTCCGTCCACGGGAAAAATTGTTTTTATTTTATCTTCACCTACATTAAGGGGTATCCTAACATTTGCTTACGGGTATCCCTAATAAATTAAACGAAGATTTAAAAATGGCACTTCGTCAAAAAAGTTGAGGGATATCCGGGGCAACCCTACCCCCCCCCCCAACTTAAATCCGCCCCTACTTAACATTGTAGAAATAAACATAGTAAAATTATAGTATTAGAATGACATACTGTAATAGATAATCGATAATTCGTGAAGTTCTCCTTACATTTGTGATAACAAATTGTGTTTGATAACCTCTTCACACTTTATACTCTCTATGATTTGGTTATTGATAGCTATTAAGAAATAACAACTAATCAAGATGTCTGAGGAGAACAGGGATCCGCAGAGCACCATTAGCCAGACATCGCTATCAAGGTGTCCTTTCGGTCTCCATTGTCTTGCATTTCCAATGTGGCATGTGGTTCCTGTAGATCGCTTATCTCTAACAGCTTTTTAAGATATGGGTTGGGTCTGGATCTGCCTCAGACAAGCAGGGCCCCATATCTCTTCATCAGCGAATACCATAAATTCACCACTTGTATCCTCCTTGTTGGTCCAATATGTCGTCAATGTTTAGTTCATGTGTTCGCCATATTGGTATGTGGGAGAGGGTGTATGAATTTTATTAAATTTTTAGTACTTTTTTCTCTTTTATCAAGTTTTAAATTTATAAAACACGATATAACACTATCACTCTCTACAACACACTAGGGCAAGTGCACCCATTGTTGGTGTAGTATAGTGATGGTAAGATACCGATGTCGTCTAAGGACAAAAGAGCTTTTAATATCGGAATATTGTTGACGTCTAATCTAATAAACTTTGAGGAAAGATTTTTAATAAGTAAAATAAAGAAACTAAATAAATAAGGAAACAAATAAACAAGATAGAATCACTTGGTTCCGACTCATCTTTTATGTATCCTTTGATGATTTCCGCAATTTGAGTTGTTTTAAGAGATTATCTTAGTTATAGTGGCATGTCCCTCTTTTGGAGGCAACACTACCATCAGCCATATTGGTCTGAATCAGCAGGGATACAGTTCCGCAAAGCTGGAATATTGAAATATAATTTAGTAAGTTATTAATGCAAATTGTGGCATGTCCCTCTTTTGGAGGCAACGCTACACTCGGCCATATTGGTCTGAGTCAGCAGGGATATAGCCCCGCAAGGCCGGTTTTGTAACATCTGCCAAAACGGACCTCTGAAAATCCGACCCATTTTGAAAATTGAGTCCAAATCATTATAAACCGGAACTTTCTTCGCAATAAGTTGTATGTTGGTTTTGATGCACATGCTTGTTATATTCAGGATTTGTCAACCAGGAAAACCCTGGTGACTGGTAGTCAAGTTGATGGTCTTTATTTCTGTGTCAATTGTTGTGTGACTGACAAGGTGTGTTATAATGGTAGTAATGATACAGACCTTTGGCATACTAGACTTGGTCACCCGTCTGATCAGGCCATTAATGTTTTTAAATAGAGGTTTAACTTAAAAAAACCAGATAAGAATGAACCATGTGAAGTATGCCAAAGGGATAAACAACATAGAGATCCCTTTCGCTTGAGTGATCATAGAACTTGTGAAATAGGACAAATTGTTCATCTAGATGCTTGGGGTCCCTATAAGGTTCCTAGTAAGGAAGGTTTTAAATATTTTTTAACCATAGTGGATGATTACTCAAGGGCTGTGTGGGTTTGTCTTATGAAGTCTAAGCATGAAGTATTTGAGAATGTCTTTGAGTTTGTTAATCTTGTTAAAACACAATTTAAAAAGGATGTCAAGTGCATTAGAAATGATAATGGGTCTGAATTTATAAATACACAAATGCAAAATTTTTGTAAAACTAAAGGTATCCTGCATTATACTTCTTGCACATATACCCCTCAACAAAAAGGGACCGTTGAAACTTGAAAGAAAACATAGGCATTTGTTGAATGTTGCTAGGTCTTTACTGTTTCAAAGTAGTTTGCCGGTTAGGTTTTGGTCCGAATGTGTACTAACTGCAGCTTATTTGATTAATAGGATACCTTCCTCAGTGCTAGGTGGTAGAACTCCGTATGAGTATGTGCTTAGGTTTGAACCTTTTTTAGATCATTTAAAGGTGTTTGGGTGTCTCGGTTTTTGTACTATCCTAAATGAAACAGATAAACTCAATAGTAGAGCTGAGAAGTGTGTGTTTATTGTTATTCAAATGAAAAAAAAAAATGTTGTAAAATGTATAGTTTAGATAATAAAACAGAGTTTTATTCAAGGGATGTTAAATTTTTTGAAAATATTATACCGTTTAAAGATAAAACTGTGTTTCAAAACTATGGTATTAATAGTAATAATAATCATGAAGTTAATAATTTGAATTTTTTTGACATGTACGAAAATTTAGACAGCCAAACACCTGAGAATCCCAATGATGAAGGAAAAGATCAAGATAGATCAGGGACACATAGGTCTCAGTAATCAGAGTCTGTGTGTACTGATCCTATTGGCACGGCTGGATGTCAGCAGCTTAGCGAGAGTAATACTGGACCTGATAGGGCTGAGTGTGCGATACCTAATGCTGCTGAAGGTCTATAGTCTGAGGGAATTAATAGTGATCAGTTAGAGGTTCAACCCACACCAAGACGATCTACTAGGAGTTTTACGCTTCCTAGGAATCTAAGTGATTATATTGTAGAAGGAAAGGTTAAGTATGGATTAGAAAAAGTTGTTAATTACTCATATTTGTCTAAAGAACATATGTGTTTTACTTCTGTTCTCGATAAAAGTAGTGAACCAAATTGGGTAACAGGTTTGAGGGTGGAATGCGGTACTCAGATTAAGCGTAGTACCGAGAGCCGCTTGAAACGTTTCCCACTGTCGCGAGGTAAACCGAGCGTCACGGTCAGAGATAATGTCGCGAGGCATCCCATGTCGACAAATGATCTCATTGGTGTAGATTTGGGCTAATCATTCTACCTTGTAGTCTTCCCGTATTGGCAAAAAGTGAGCTGATTTGGTCAAACGGTCAACAACAACCCAGATGCTGTCGTGACCTGATGGCGTGCGTGGAAGTTTAGTTATGAAGTCCATAGCTATACTCTCTCACTTCCACATAGGGATCAGGGGTTGTTCGAGTAAGCCAGAGGATCTTTGGTGTTCAACATTGACCTTCGAGCAAGTCAGGTACTTCCCAACGTAGAGAGCGATATCCCTCTTCATGCCTGGCCACCAGTACTTGTAGCGAAGGTCCTGGTACATTTTATCGGCATCGGGATGAATAGAATACCGGGATTTGTGGGCTTCGTCCATCAATATCTGTCGCAAATTTGTCCGTTTAGGGATCCAAATTCGGTCCAGAAAGTGGAATATCCCAGTCGACTTATTCACAAGCTGGGCTCCATCATGGTAGATTCTTTCCTTCTTCAAAGTGCACTCATTAAAAGGGTTGGGTATCACGAATGCTGAGCAGATAGCTCCGCCTACTGAGGGCGTCGGCAATGACATTTGCTTTGCCTGGGTGATAACGAATCTCACAGTCATAGTCGTTAAGAAGTTCTACCCATCGGTGTTGATGCATATTAAGTTCCTTCTGGTCAAAGATATGTTGTAGGCTCCTATGATCGGTGAAGATCGTACACTTGGTACCATACAGGTAGTGTCGCCAAATCTTTAACGCAAAAACATTGGCGCCTAGCTCGAGATCATGGGTTGTATAGTTCTTCTCAAAGATTTTGAGCTGACGAGATGCGTATGCAATGACCTTGTCTCATTGCATGAGGACACAACCAAGACCAAGGTTCGAGGCATCACAGTAAACAATGAAGTCGTCGTTTCTGTCAGGTAAAGTGAGGACGGGAGCATTGCAAAGCATGTGCTTGAGGGTTTGGAAAGCAGACTCTTGTTCAGTTCCCCAAACAAAAGGCTTGTCCTTGTGGGTGAGAGCGGTAAGCGGCACAATGATTTTTGAGAATCCTTCGATAAATCGACGATAATAGCCCGCTAGTCCGAGAAAAGAACGGAATTCAGACGGGTTCTTCGGCGTAACCCAACTCTTAACTGCTTCAATCTTCGCGGGATCGACATGAATACCTTGACTATTGACAATGTGACCGAGGAATTGAACCTCCTCTAGCCAAAATTCGCACTTGGAGAATTTGGCATAGAGTCGATTCCCTTGGAGTAGCTCGAGAACCAAATGTAGATGTTGCGCGTGTTCGGATTTCGACTTGGAATAGATCAAGACATCATCGATGAACACGATGACGAAGCGGTCGAGATAAGGTTTACACACGCGATTCATCAGATCCATGAAAACCGCGGGTGCGTTGGTTAAACCAATAGGCATAACAACGAACTCATAGTGGCCGTATCGAGTGCGAAAAGCGGTTTTGGGTATATCCTCCTCTTGAATGCGTAGCTGGTGATAGCCTGAGCGTAGATCGATCTTGGAGAAACACGTAGCACCTTGTAGCTGATCAAACAAATCATCAATGCGAGGCAGGGGATAGCGATTCTTGATGGTCAACTTATTCAATTCCCGATAGTCGATGCACATCCTGAACGACCCATCCTTCTTTTTGACGAAAAGGACTAGCGCGCCTCATGGAGAGGTGCTCGGGCGAATGAAGCCTTTATCAAGTAATTCCTGGAGTTGACTCGAGAGTTCACGCATTTCGGACGGAGCGAGTCGATGAGGAGCTCTAGCAGTAGGGTTTGCTCCAGGAATGAGGTCGATACGAAAGTCGATATCACGACTTGGCGGTAACCCAGGGAGATCATCAGGAAACACATGAGGAAATTCACGAACCACAGGAACATCTTTCACTTCTGTCTTTCCTTTCTTCTCCTTCTCCGCTACTACAATGTTAGCCAAGAAAGCTCTGTATTCCTTGCGGAGATACTTGCTAGCATGGACACATGACATGAGCTTGAGACCTTTCGAAGCAGTTTCACCATAAACACACAATACATCATAATTAGCGAGTGCAAAACGAATCATCTTCTCGAAGCATACAACTTCAACATGATTTTCACGAAGAAAGTCCATGCCTACTATGACGTCAAAACTTCCGAGTTGCATCGGAATAAGGTCAATTGGGAAGATGTGGTTGTTGAGCTCAAGAGTACAATCACGAAGAACAGAATTAACGGTGACAGTTCTTCCGGTGGCAACTTCGACATCGAACGTCGAGGGGAGTTGGGAGCGCTTACGACTAAGGTGCTTCTCGAATTCAAATGACACAAAGCAGTTATCAGCTCCAGTATCAAACAAACATGAAGCATAAATACCATTCACAAGGAACGTACCATTAACCACGTTGTTGTCAGCCTGGGCTTGGCACACATTGATGTTGAAAGTTCTGGCGCGGGCGGCTTGTTGCTGTTGCTGTTGAGGCTGATGCTGCTGCTGTTGCTGCTGGGGCTCCTGTTTCACAACCCTGTTCGGGCACATGTTTGCGAAGTGGTTGGGATCACCACACGCGAAGCAGACTCTAGCGTTGACCGCAGGTGCCTGAGCCGCTTGTTGGCCTTGGGGAGCTGGAAGCAGAGCTTGATGAGTAGTGGCTTGAGCTGGTGCTTGACGGGGACTAGTACGACAGTTAGCAGTAAAGTGGCCGTACATATTGCAGTTCACTCAAAAATGGCAGGCGATACCCACCAGGTGATGATAAGTACATGTTGGGTAGGCAGGGTGGGGACCAGTGTATTAACGCTTTGCTTGCGGTGCATAGATAACTGGGGCTGGTCGATGCTGAGATTGCTGCTGAGCCGGTACGGCTTGAAGTGGAGCAGCAGTGGTAGTGACAGCACAGTTCTTGTTTCCAGAGCTGCTGTTGTTGTTCTTCTTCTTGCGGCTTGAGGACTTTGATGATTGAGAGGCGGCAGTTTCAGTGGATGGCGCGGCGGTGGCTTGATGCGGGTTCTTAGAAGCTTTATCCCAAAAACCAGCTTTGACACGCTTGTCATTGATTTCAGCGACAAGCAGATAAGTCTCTTTGATTGTTGCTGGTTTTGCAGCATGCACAAAATCCGCAACACAGTCTGGTAGGTCACGAATGTATTTCTTGATTGTCATCTCGGGCGTCTTCACTTGATCGGGACAGATGATACTGAGCTGCTTAAAGCGAGCAGTCAGAGCTGCGTTCTCTCCATCCTTCTGCTTGATATGCCAGAATTCATCCTCCAGCTTTTGGCATTCATGGGGAGGGCATAATTCATCCATCATAACGGCCTTCAGCTCTTCCAACGTCAGCTCATAGGCTGCGTCATTTCCGCGTTTCTTTCTTTCGGCCGTCCACCAGTCTAGTGCGCGGGACTGGAAGACGCCGGTAGCATTGAGTGTACGGAGATTTTCAGGACATCCACTCTGGCGCACAGTGACTTTGACGGAATCAAACCATTGAAACATAGCCGTAGGGCCATCTTCGCTAGTAAATTCCTTTGGACCACAGGCTTTGAACTGCTTGAAGCTGAAAGCAGTCTTGGGAGCAGCTTTAGGAGCTTCAGTTCTGGACTCCTCAGAGGATTTTCTCACATTCTCGTATATCTAACTCATGATCTGAGGAACTACCTTTGCCACTTGCTTAGCGACGAGAGCAGCAAGGCGTTTGTCTCTCTGTTCTTGGCGAGTGATTCGTGGGTGACGGGGTCCAGATGATGGTCCAGTAGACATTGTTTGCAGCAGACATCGTCATGGGTCTCAGACACAGTGTAATCGGATCTCACCTCACACGTCTAATACTACTAAAGCTCAGGAATACGATCATGTAAACACGTATGCACATAATCACAGAATCACATAAGCACAGAAACACATAAGCATGTAAGGCACAGAAGCATAATAAGCACAAAAGCACATACACACGTAATCCACCTAGAAGCACATGGGAGCAGTCAGAATACAGAAACCTATCATTCAGAGTCCACGAGCGTTCGAGATTAGCGTTTGCGCATAGCATAGCGAATAGTATAGTCTACGCGAATAATATAGCGAGCAACATAACGTACGGTGGTTCCTCATGGTAGTAGCGATTTGTTAACATTTTGAGATACAGTGTAGTGCGAGTCGGGTGTGTCGATCAAGCAATAGCGAAAATCGAATAAGTCACCAAAAATCATAACACATAAACAGATAAAGTCACATAAAACTCATAAAATCGACATAAAATCGTCAAATATCAGAGTCGGCAGTAGCGAGCTCAGAATCGAAGCACATAAAAATCGAGAAATAGATTGTCTATGGCTATATAGACGTTGACTAACCAAAGTGATTCAACACGAGTCAGTTAATTGTATTTACCAGCTTAAGCTGACGTATTTTCAAAAGATTGAACCGCAGGTACCGAACCTTATTATAGGCTGGGAATCCAGGTCGGCTAGAGTGAAGGCTAAGGAATTTGCAACTCCTAAAGCTTAAGGCCTATGATGTCTAAAGCTTTATTTATTATATCACACCCCAACCGATGGCGGAATCATCGGGGCGCGGCACTGAGCGAAACAGATTGTCCAGAAGTTTCCATAAAAACTATATTTACCAATTATTTAAAGCAACATGTCCCATACCATGTCATAAAAGATAATAGAAATTATTTCAGAAAATATCTAGTGAAATTATTCTGTTCCGACAACTCAGATTTTTATTACAGGCAATTGTTTATTGTTGACCTAGGTCTTTCCTAGCCTCGATTTCACAGCAAAGTAAGCAAATAAGCATCCTAAGCACCTGTCACATACGTTAAAGTAAAGGTCAATACACATAGTGTAAAGGTGAGCATACAAGTTTAGTATATATAATAGAGTTCGAAATAGTTTCGCATAACCATCACGTACACAGTGTGAAATGAGGCATGTTAGTTATCGACATGAACCTATCGATACCAATGACTGCGAGTTGACTGCCCAAGGTAGTTCGTAATACACACTCACCACTGTGAGCCATGTAACAAATTGTCCTTAACAACCCCTGAGTGAACAGCTGCTGAGTCCAAACAAATAGTACTATCGTTGCTAAGGCAGGTAGACAACATTCCATGTGTAAACATAACAAACAAGCATTCATTAAGTCACGTATAACATGCGGTAATTGGTTAGCGATTAAAGTATTGCGTAGTGTGTTTGATGTAATTTAGAATAAGTAACGTATGTAACACCCAAAAGTAAGTAAAGTAAAAAGGGATCGAGTATATTCACATCTATTGGTGGATTGAAGGGAACGCTAGAGAGTAAGGTTAGCCTGATCAGAATGATAGCATAATGATAAGCGTCGCGTAAAACGATACAAGTGTTAGTGGGTCGGACAACAGTTCGATCGGATGGTAGTCCGATCGGACAGCCGGTCGTTTGGGTGACAGTCCGCTCGGATGGTCATCCGATCGGGTGACCTTTCAAGTGGACTGTTTCTTCCTTTGGGAAGGATGTGTTTGTGTATGATGGTTTGACTTTTGAAGTTTTTGTTGTAGCATTTGAAAACACAGAAGTATCTCTACCTTTCAGGTCGGTCGATCGGACGGACGTTCGATCGGATGACAACCCGATTGGTCGGACACTTTAGTGAGAACAAATTCACAGCTGTTTGTCACTCGATCGGATGGTAGTCCGATCGGATGGCAATCCGTTGGTATTGAACATGTTGAAAATTGTTGAAGTCTGATCATTACATGGTCAAGTGGTAGTCCGTTCGGGTGGTAATCCGATCGGGCAGCATTTCGTTCAATGCTCATCCTTTAAAGTTTTGAAAATAAAAGTTACGTGTGGGGCCAAGGTGCAAGTCGATCGGATGACAGTCCGATCGGATGGTAGTCCGATCGGACGACATTCCATCCTGGTCGTTCCATTCTTCTTACACTTGGTTGTTTTGATTGTTTGTCGTTTTATCGAGATATTTTGATAACGTGTTAAGCAACAGAAACCTTGTCAATACTTGGTACTCCTGATTGGACAGGAATCACCCAAATCCGGCCAGTTAACTGTTTGAGACGGTGTTCCATGTTTAACCCGAAATCGGTAGTCTCGTGGATAGAATCCAGATCTTGAACCAACACATCCACGAGAATGAGTAGGAAGTCGGTACAAGCTCCGATTCTATCGGTTTTGAGTGCATTGAGTGTAAAAGAGTTGAAAGAAAGTTGGAAAACCATCTTTCAATCCTTTTCACCGTGAATATGTTTAGATTTGTGAAAGATCTTTGTTTATTTATGTGGAAATCGTTTAGATCTAAGTTGTTCTTGGTGGATTGAGGCCAAAACATGAAGTTCTCAAGAACACCATGATGACATCATCCTAGAACACCTTGAATCTTGATGATTTCACGGTTAAAAGTTAATATTCAAAAGGTAGAAAGGTGTAGGAGTGCATGTAGATTAAGAAAGTACAAGATTTAGGTTGAAATCTTACCGGAATCGCGAGAAATCGAAGGAAAAGTGAGATTGAAGCGCTGATCGGACAGGAGTTGTGCAAAAGTGGTAAGTTTGAGGGTGACAGGGGGTATTTATAGGGTTTCCCAAAGTGGAAGGGGTGGATCGATCGAGTGGTAGCCTGGTCGACTGGCTGATCGATCGAGCGGTAGCTCGATCGAACGACTGGTCGATCGGCCGGTCACTTGGTCGATTAGCCAATTGGTTCTAGTGTTCGGTGCGACGAGTTTTTCCGTTTCAATTGCGATTGCGGGTGTTGCGATGCGATAGAGTTTCCTAGTCAAATTACTTTTAATCCCAACTACTATATCAACATACAATCATCCTTATTTCGTATTCGTTTAGCGTTTGCGATTCGATTGCGATTGAGTTTTGATTGCGTTTCGATTAATCACCACAACATAACACAAATAAACATGCACAAGTAACACATAAGGCACACACACACATAAAACAATATGCAGAACGCGTAATTCGAGTTGCGAGCGCGATTGCGATAGCGATAAGCGATAAAACATGCGATAAATATCGAATAAACCTCGATTATTAATAAGTACTCCACATAATACAACTAACATAAAACATAAAATAGACTATCTACAAGTCAAAGAAGTCAAAACAGGAATTGAGCAAGGAGTGACAGTTCGCAATTAGCAACCTTGTCTCCCTTTGACTTCAATCTTGACTTTGAGTTTGACTTCCGAAACACGGGGTCTTACATATTAGATCCCGCCTGTGGTCTTATACTGAAACGCTTGTAATACTTTTATATATTCAAGCTTTATTGAATTTAATAATTTTACTCCAATACTTCCGCTGCATATAATTATATTGTGATAATTGTTATCCAACCGTCACGAATATACCCATCTGGGCCCACCAGGAATCAGGGTATGACAGTTAAATACGTAGGTAAATGTTTTACGGACATTTAGAAACAAGTTTCAAGTGATACAGATGAGAATTGGAGAAGTTACGGAACTTTTCGTGAAAAAGTACTTTGCTAGAATTTTGCAGCTTTTAGCCTACCGTAAGTTACGGCAGGTTGCTGTAAGCTACGGTAGGGAGCTGCTGACTGGAACAAAACAAGTGAATCATAAGCTACGACACTGTGCTATAGCCTACGGCGAACAATGATAAAAATTCCAGAATATGCATACCGTAAGCTACGACAGCATACCGTAGCTTACGGTGGGTCCTGTGTTTGACAAAAAATGTTTATTTTGCTTGTTTTTGCATATGGATTCATTTTGATATTTGTTTAAACATCCTATAATTGATGTTTTTGATGGTGTTGTGACCCAGGTTGCTTCCCAAGGATAAACGGATGACGATCAAGTCACGTAACGAACCGAACACAAGTCAAGAATCAACGCTTTCACATTTATTCAATTCGGACTATAAATCTATAAAGAAAAATTGTCGTTTTATGAATTAACTTCAGTACAAACGAAGTTTAAATTAATTCGTTTTTTGGAATGATTATGTATTATCACAAATACATCTTTATAATTGCAAGATTTGTTAAGTTGACGTGATTATACGAGTTGGGTCTTACATATGTATAGTATATAACACCCTCCTGTTTGTAACCATAATCTAAATTAGTACAACTTTTTACAATTACACACACGAAGGCGTTTTAGCTTGGTATCAAAGCAAACACTGCCGACAACCACACTCTAGAGACATCAGAGTTTGTTTTTCAACCTAGATTGTCACAAATCGATCTCCGATCATTACAAAGCTTTCTATTGGACCGGTTTTTGAATATGAGATTGACTTCTGGTCCACAAATTGATTTTTGGACTTGTTGTTTCGTAGATTTGATTTGTGTGTGACTTCTACAACATTGTGTTCTGTGCAAAACTTCTATAACATTTTTGCGATACTTATGCAACACTCTGGAACAGTACCTTATGCGAGAGTTCTGCAACACTTCTGCCACACTTTTGTGACACTCTTCTGAACGCAAGTTCTAACTAGCACTATTGCTAGAGACATTTTTGTGACACTTTCGCGATAGTCTTGTGACACTAAAATAATAATAAGAATAATAATAATATTTCAAATACTCGGGACCATTTCTATTGCACAATGACAACAATTACTACTTTTACATCAACTTAAAGGGCATCCCACAAATCACACAAGTTTGCCTTTACTCTCTACCCTACTAACTGTCACACCCCGACCGATGACGAAAACATCGGAGTGAGACGATCACAAGATTGCTCATAGCTTCATAACAGTAATTGTGACAATATATAAATAATCCAATTTCCATAAATTATAAATTGAATACATCGTTCAACAAAATAACCAAACAGTGACAAATGTAGCAACAAAACATGTAACATAATTAATTGTTTATTGATTAGGGGTGTTTCTATGTCCACCCTAAACTTGTTTCTTCATCACATCGTCTATCAACTTGCAACATGTATTAAAATAATGATCAACAAATATGTTGGTGAGTATACTACATAGCATAATATAAAAATGTTTTAACTGTGCTCATATCCAACATGAATAATGTATACAAGTTATTAATATGCTGAGCGGGTGTAAACTATATGTCAAACCAAAGTTTCCAACGCAATCATGATTACCCAACATCGTCGAGACGAAGAGGGTGTAATGTGTTTTACTTAACAATACCTCAAGAATATGGGCGGGGCGTTAATCCTATAGCGCTATAATTGTTAAGGTAGGCTTGCAAAGTTAATGAGCATATAGACACAATGTATACAGAGCATATGAGATTAACAAGTATAACATGTTTTCATGTTTAATTGTGGATAGAGTGTGATTTGAATAAACAAGTATCATAGTGTTGCGTGTTTTTGTATAATGTACATGTTGCACCCAAAGTGATTAAAATGAAAATAGGATTGAGTATACTCACAGTTTTACGTAGGGTTCCACGAAAACCGAGAGTCGAGCTGATGAAGTTTGGAACACCTAAGTCACCCTGAAATCGGTAAACAATAGTGTAAGTAGAATATAAGAAAATACGAAAAAATGGTTAACAAACCCTTTCGTGCGGATGGGCACTTTCATGCGGATGGGCGTTTGGGACGGATGTGCACATCCTTACGAAAGTGCACATCTTTGTGAAAGTGCACATCCTTGCGAAAGTGCACATCCTTAAATGCAAACAATAGTTATTAATTGAATCGAAAACTAAAAGTAAAATGGTCAAACATGATGAACTGATGTAAAACAGAAATGAAATCGAAAACAGAATACGTAAAAATGTCCCATTCACGCGGATGGGCATGCACGTTCGTGCGCATGCGGCTGATTGTCGAAAAACGTATGTTTGATCCATCTAGATCAGTTCATTTCTTGATGGAAATTAACCATAATGCAAACCCTTAACTATGGAATGAGTTGAGGGCTTGATGGGTTCTAGATAGGGATGAGCAAATCGTTCCCGGTACCGAATTTACCGAACCGGGTACTCTTTCGGTACCGACTTTTAGCATTTTCGGTACCGGTCCGGTACCGGTCTGGTACAGTACCGGTTCGGTACCGGTATTTACCGGTTTTTACCCTCAAATACCGGTACCGAACCGGGTATATTTGGTACCGGTACCCACTTTTGAGGATTTTCGGTACCGGTACCGGTTTGGTACCGGACGGTACCGAGCTCATCCCTAGTTCTATATTCCATCGAGATCGTACCATAAACACAATGGAAGTTATGAACAAGTTGAAAAAGGTTTAAAGTTTATAATTCTTAAATCGATCTTGTATATGTGATGTTCCACAGCAGTTTGCCCAAGTAAACTAGTGGAAACCATCTTCAAGATGTGTTGAATCAAGAGAGTCTTGTAAAAATTTTAAAAATTACGATAAAAGATAAGAAATGTAATGAAAATGAAAAGAACCCTTACAAAGGGCTTCTGATCGCAAGGAGGGAGTTGGAGAGTGTTTGTGAAGAAATGGCGAGTGAAAGTGATGAAATAGCACATCTATTTATCGGCGTGGAGGTGAAATTAAGATTTCCGAAGGTTTCGTGCGGATACGCGTTTGGGAAGGATGTGCACATTCGCACGAATGGGCACATCCTATCGAAAGTGCACATCCTCTCGAAAGTACACATCCTCTCGAAATGCACATCCTCTCGAAAGTGCATATCCTCTTGAAAGTGCACATCCTCTCGAAAGTGCACATCCTCTCGAAAGTGCGCATCCTCTTGAAAATGCACACCCTCTCGAAAATGCACATCCTCTTGAAGGTGCACATCCTCTCGAAAGTGACTTCCCTTTTCTTTCGAGGTTCAAGTTTGATAAAGATTTATTTGTTTTAACCGGTTTTACGTATGAGGAGCATAAATGTGTATCGTGAAATCAAGGATCATGTATGATATAGTGTTTAAAAATGTCGATTATGAGTATAAACATGCACATAAGTTTAACGTGAATGACATGAATATGAATAAAATACTTGTGTTTCCATTATGATCAATTGTCTCAGATTACAAAATGAAACGAGGTAGAATACAATGAGAGTACAAGTGTCTACAAATAGAAAGTACAACAATACTTGCTAAATCGGGAAAGTACAATATGCTAATCGTTACAGTCTCCCCTACTTTAGGAGATTTCATCCTCGAAATCTAAGAGGAAGGCTGGAGAAAGAGATGTGGATGCTTGGTCTTCATCTCGCTCTCGAGTTCCCAAGTGATTTTGGCACCACGCTTTCCTTCCCATCGAACCTTAACTATGGGAATTCGGCTACGCCTGAGTTTTTTGGTTACTCGATCCATGATTTCGACCGGTTTTTTCACAAAGTGAAAAGTCTCATTGATTTGCAAGTCATCGATAGGAACTTGAAGTCCTTCTTCAGCTAAGTACTTCTTAAGGTTCAAGACATGAAACGTTGGATGAACGTTGCTAAGTTCTTGAGGTAAATCGAGTCGATATGCCATTTTACCAATCCTCTTGAGTATCTTGAAAGGACCGACAAAGCGTGGAGCAAGTTTTCCCTTTTTACCAAAACGGATTACTCCTTTCCAAGGAGATATTTTGAGTAACACATGATCACCAACATTGAACTCTAATGGTTTGCATCTTTTGTTGGCGTAGCTCTTTTGTCTGCTTCTAGCCTTGAGGAGGTTGTCGCAGATTTGGAGAATCTTATCCATCGCCTCTTGAATAAGCTCAGGGCCAGTAATTTGAGCGTCACAAATCTCGTGCCAACAAATAGGAGATCGGTACTTGCGACCATATAATGCCTCAAAAGGAGTCATTTGAATACGAGAGTGATAGCTGTTGTTGTGCGTGGACTCAATCAAAGGTAAATGCACATCCTAATTACCACCAAAGTAGATTACACAAGAGCGAAGCATTTCTTCTAGGGTTCGGATAGTACATTCAGTCTGTCCATCCGTTTGAGTATGAAAAGCCGTACTGAGATTCAAGTGAGTGCCAATAGCGGTTTGGAATGTTTGCCAAAGGCGAGACATAAAACGACCATCACGGTCAGAGATGATGTCAATGGGTATACCATGACGACATATGATTTCATCCGTGTAGATTCGAGTGAGTTTCTTAACTTTGAAATCCTCACGAATGGGGAGGAAGTGAGCGGATTTGGTCAAACGGTCAATGATCACCCAAATGCTATCATGACCAGAAGGTGTGCGAGGGAGTTTGGTTATGAAGTCCATGGAAATGCTATCCCATTTCCAAATAGGGATTTCGGTTTGTTCTAGTAGACCAGAAGGATGATAATGCTCAGCCTTGACTTTCGAGCAAGTGAGACATTTTGAAATAAAGGTGGCGATGTCTTTCTTCATACCAGGCCACCAATAGGATGTACGAAGGTCATGGTACATCTTATCAGCACTAGGATGAATAGAGTATCGTGATTTGTGCGCCTCCTTCATTATAAGTTCACGAAGATCGACGTGATTTGGCACCCAAACACGATCGAGGTAGTATTGGAGTCCATCGAATTTCGTCATGAGTTGGTTTTCAGCACCACACTTCATTTCATTGTACATGTTTGCCTCATTGAAGGACGCGTACCACTTCACGAATGCGAGTATGAAGATCACTAATGATTTGAGAACAACAGATGCTACTAACATGAGATTTGCCACTGAGTGCATCGGCCACGACATTCGCCTTGCCAGGGAGTGAATTTTGCAGTCGTAGTCGTTCAGTAATTCCACCCAACGATGTTGATGCATGATTAGTTCTTTTTGGTTAAATATATGTTGCAGGCTCTTATGGTCGGTGAAGACCGCACACTTGGTACCATATAGGTAGTGTCGCCAATTCTTTAACGCAAAAACAACTGCGCTAAGTTCGAGATTGTGAGTAGTATAATTCTTCTCATGTACTTTCAGCTATCTCGAAGCATACGCGATGACCTTGTCTTGTTTCATGAGAACACAACCAAGACCATGGTTCGATGCATCACAATATACCACGAAATCATCGTTTCCATCACGAAGGGTAAGAACAGGAGCCCTGCAAAGCAAGTCCTTAAGCGTTTGAAAGGATTCCTCTTGTTCGGGACCCCAAACAAAAGGTTTCTCTTTCTGAGTCAACAACGTGAGGGAAACGACGATTTTTGAGAAATTCGAGATGAATCGATGGCAGTAACCCGCCAATCCTAGGAAAGAACGAATTTCAGATGGGGATTTAGGCGCGATCCAATTCTTCACTGCTTCAATCTTGGAAAGGTCAACATGAATTTCTTTTTCACTCACGACGTGTCCAAGGAATTGAACTTTTTTGATCCAAAACTCATACTTAGAAAATTTTGCGTATAGACATTCGCCACGTAGGAGTTCAAGTATGAGGCATAAATGACGTTCGTGTTCAGCTTGAGTTTTCGAATAAATGAGAATGTCGTCGATGAAAACGATTACAAAACGATCCAAATAAGGTTTACACATGTAACGCCCCGTATCTTTGTATTTCTATTTTAAAATGTTCGTATTCGTATTCTAATTTTAGAGACCTTACATTCGTATTTTAATTTCAATCTCACAATTCGTGGCATTAATCATAATAAAATTCATATTTTTTTTCACACAACCGATTATTTAAATACGTATTTATAAGCAAACCGACATAATTATACGTATAAATACTTATACGCACATCCTCAATACTTGAATTATAATTTTATACTTTTTATAAACTCAATTACATAATATATACTCAAGAAATACCAAGAAATATACCAATCATCTTTCCACCTCATCAATCCTCTTCCACCTTCTTTAGCCAATCACATTTCACCCTTTTACACCTCCTTTCTCCACCAATCATCTTTTCAATCCTCTTCCACTTTTTTTAACCAATTATATTTTACCCTTTTCCACCTTCTCTACCTATAAATACCAACCTCCTTCTACCATTTTCTTCACACCATTCTTCTCACCATCTCTCTAATTTTCTCAATCTCTCTAAATCAAGAATTCTAAGAATTCTTAAAGGACAATAGGTGTTCCAACCATTCTTCTCTCAACCTCTCTACTTCTCTCAAATCTTCAAAGCAAGGAAGAGAACTCTAAGAGTTCTAAAAGAAAACACTAAGTTTTTTAAAGGAAGCTTTGAAGCTCCAACCTCCAACTCTTCACGGAATCACCAAAGGAAACTTTGCAAAACTATGAGTATACTTGAACCTCCTTTTCGTTTACCACCTTTTTGGGGTGTAACATGTTATCTATTAAAACTTACACTTAAACTTTATTCTTAAATTCACAAACATTCCGTATACATGCATGCATACTTGATTACTTGACAATTTAAACTTGGGGTTATACATGTTGTGTTAGACTTGTCATTAACTTCGTACGAGCCTATCCTTGACATATATAGCGCTATAGGATTAACGCATCACCCGTAAACTTTGGGTTATGTTAAGAGCTTATTGCGTTTCATCATTGGTTTGATTAGTTAAACACATGCCAATTTTATTGTTTATCTTGTTTCAATAGCTTGCATGTGGAATTGTTTATAACTTATTTTTATGCTATGTATGAAAACCTGTATACTCGCCAATACATCTTTGTATGGAACTATGCTTTTAAAAAATGTTGCAGGTTTTGAGATGATGTTGATGAAGCATGGAACATAGTAGGATGCTTAGATACACATTTAAAATTTTGTATTCTTATTGTATTATATTGTCATTCTTGTATTTCAAGTTGTTGTATTTGATTCCAACCTTTGTAATTGACTTTTAGAAATGAAATGAAATCCATTATCTAATTATTGTCACTAATAGTGTTATGAAGTCTCTTGCAATCTCGTTTTCTTCTCACTCTGATGTTTCCGCCATCGGTTGGGGTGTGACAACACACACGGTTCATTAAGTCCATGAAGACTGCAGCTGAGTTGGTCAAACCAAAAGGCATAACCACGAACTCGTAGTGACCATAGTGAGTGCGAAATGCGGTTTTGGGGATGTCTTCTTTGAGAAAACGAAGTTGATGATAACCTGAACGAAGGTCGATCTTTGAAAAGCACGTTGCACCTTGGAGTTGGTAAAAGAGACCATCAATGCGAGGGAGAAGATAACAGTTTTTGACAGTGAGTTTGTTAAGCTCACAATAATCGATACACATTCGAAACGAACCATCCTTCTTCTTGACGAAAAGCATAGGAGCGCCCCAAGGGAAAGTACTTGGGAGTATGAAACCTTTATCGAGCAACTCTTGAAGTTGACTTAACAACTCTTGTATCTCAGAGGGTGCAAGACGATAAGGAGCTTTAGCAACGGGAGTCGAACCAGGGATGAGATCAATGCGAAAATCGACAGATCGAGATGGAGGAGGACCAGGTAGATCTTCAGGAAAGACATCAGGAAAATCACGCACCACTGGAACATCACTTAGGCTCTTTCCCTTGCCCTTTTCTTTCACAACGTGAGCTAAAAAGGCAAAGAACTATTTACGTAAGTATTTGTTCGCTTGTGTGCATGACATAAGCTTCAGTCCCTTTGAAGGTCTATCTCCATAAACATGTAAGGTATCGCCAGAGGAAGAGGTAAACGGACGTATTTCTCGTGACAAGCGACTTCAGCATGGTTCTTACAAATCCAATCCATGCCTACTATGATATCGAAACTACCCAATTGCATGGGTAGGAGATCGATAAGAAAGACGTGATCGTTGAGGGTGAGGAAACAATTGCGAAGAAGTGAATTAACGGTGATGGACTTGCCATTAGAAACTTCGATTGTGAATGACTTGGGGAGTTTCGAGCGTGTACAATTTAACATAGATTCAAATTCAACGGACACAAAGCTTTTATCTGCGCGAGTATCAAATAGTATAGAAGCATAAATGTTGTTAACGAGAAATGTACCATTCACAACTTCATTCGTTTTGAGCTTGGTGGCATTGATGTTGAAAGCTCGTCCACAATGTGCTTGTTGCTGCTGCTCTTGGTTCAACCGAGGACACTGAGGGCGAAGATGAGTGGTGTCTCCACACTTGTAACATGCACGAACATTGTTTGCTGGCCTGGGGTTTTGAGGAGCTTGCTGAACTTAATTGCCTTGTGGGGTAGGACCATTGCGGCAAAAAGGGGTTGTATGACCAAATCGATTGTACGTAGTGCAATGGTGGCATGTGGTGTTGGCTGGGTGATGGTAGTGGCATGTATTACACTTGGGATGAGTCCCAGTGTAAGGCTTCTTTGTGGTTTCAGGGGTGGTAGGATTTGGGGTTACAGCAGGGACAATCGTGTTGCAACTTTGATTTTGAAATTTTCGTTTCTTTCCTTTGCTGCCACTTGTCTGAGCTTTGGTTTCCGTGGTTATTTGGTTGGCTGCCTTGGTAAAGGTGGGTGTTGTGGCTTGTTTATCTCTGATTCGATTGTTGTTTAGGCTGGCTGCGACACGATAGACTGCCTCGATGGTTTCAAGCTTTGAGGCTTCGATGGTATCACGCATAGCAGGAGGTAAGCCATGGATATATTTCCTGATCATACGGTCGGGAGTGGACACAAGGTGAGGTACGATAAAGCTCAATTGTTTAAAATGGGTGGTATAGCCAAGATTGTCGTCACCAACCTGTTTGTGTAACACCTCGAAAATTCACGTCCTATAATGTATTGACACGTGTCATAAGCTTTGAACGTGTGAAAGAATGCTCTAGAGGGACTAAAGTTGATAAACAATGAAAGTATGTGAATATAAGGGTTCAAAATGTCAAAAATGGATAAATATACTTTACAATAACCCTACACGATGTTTATACCCTTAAACGAATGAAGCATGGATCGTACGAAGCTAATTGTGGAAGAAGGTGAGAGATTACAAACTACAGGGGTTAAATGTGTCAACATGTTTAAAGTATACCTCTGAGTGACCTTTTAGCAAACCCAAAGCTTTGTAACAATTAAATATGCTCACTAGAATGCATGATAAAAATTTCACCAAGTTTCGTTATCGTATGAGAAAGTTATGATAAAATTCGTATACGAAGGGTTAAAAGCGTCGACATGTTAATACATACCTCTGAGCGACCTATGTGTAAATCCCATCCCTTAACCTGTGTTATAAACATCTGATAAACATCCTAATTCAGTTAATGCTAACAATGATTGATCCAAATTGTAAAGAATGGGATCCTATGAGGTTGTGTTTGACGATTCTTCGTTTATGGCTCTTTCAAAAACATCCAAGACAATATTACAACATGGTAGGGTGGACATAACTATTCAAGCATGATCTAGAGGTCCCATACTGATAATTCAAGCCCCAAAATCGTAATACCTAAGTTTCCCTTTCAAAAGCTTGAACGGTCACAAGTTTTTGCCTTCTGGTAAAGGCTTACGGACCGTAAAGGTCTTGCCTTACGGTCCGTAAGAGGTCTTACGGACCGTAAGACCCTCCGCTTACGGTCCGTAAGGCGGCCCCAGTAACAGAAAACGTAACAGCAGCCTGTTATGAACGAGTAACCGACTTAAATAGATATTTTTCACTTCCATGAGCGACCCCTAATGGTTCTTAGGCACTAGGGACACTTGTGAATGATCCATGATCAGTTATAGCATTGTTTTTCATGATCACAAGCAATCAAGATCACTATATAAAGCCCCATTGTTTGCAAACTTGATCATTCACTCATACCATCACTTCTGATCATTTCTGGAGCTCAAGGCCTTTCCACAAGCATCTCTAATCGTGCATTAGACCTTGGTAAGTATTCTTAACCTTCCTTAATCGTGTTTTACTTAGTTATTTAGCTTAAAGTCAAACCGTCGTAATTAAGGTTTGACTTATCGATTAATCACTAATGGTTCAGTGTTTAGTCAAACTTAAGGTAGTTATAAGTTGGTATTTATGGGGGCATTAAACCCTTAAAAGGGCACCCTCTGATTCACGTCCTAACTAAGACATTTGTCGGGTCAAAGTTGTTTATAAAAAGTCAACAGGATCTTAATTTTCAAATTAACGCATGATTAGCAATGTAGAAGATGTGTAACCTATTTTATCACTCATATAACTTGGTAATAAGTATAAGAACTGGTCTAAGCTTGTTTGATCCGACAATTTTCTGTTTAGACCCGGTTCGGAACCGAAAGTCGCAAAACTTTGACTTTTGCTTTGACTTCAGTTCTGACCCATATTGGTATGATTTAGAATTGCCTTAGGGCTTCATTAGGACCAGGTTACATGTTGGTTTAAACCTCTGTGGTTGGTTCATTGATTTCCCGATTCGTTTACACGTTTCCGTTAATTGCTTAATGTTGACCATAATGCCCTTTTGACCATAAAACGAGAATTTCGGAAATGTGAGAGGACAATAATCTTTGCTACTGATTTATAAACATGTTCCTAGATTTTCACATCAGTTGGAGGTCTAGATTAGGAGTTATGCTTAAAAGCGTAATTATAACGCTTTTGTTAATTAAAAGGCATAATTAGCATAAAGCCTGTCTAAACCCAATTTTTGACACCAAAACTTTTACCCACTGATGTAATATAATATTTTGGGATATTTAAAGATTTTTAATTATTTTTAACCTGCTCATAACCTAAGGTTATGGCGTTGATTCGGTAAATACCGATTACACCCTTTTTGTTTATAAAATGAGTTCTACATAGTATTTTGACACCAATCCAATTGCTACTGATTTTATATAATAAATGAAGTATTTTGAACTTTATAACATGATCAGAAAACTCAGATTTCCTGTATAACCCGGAAATGGCTTAAAACGGCTTTTTACGCGTATTAAACACCTAGTATGGGTTTAAAACCATTTTGGCATATAAGACTTATCACCAACTGATATAACCTATTGAATTAAGTTGTTTTACTGATTATTTCAGATCCGAGTCTCAGAATTAAAATTAATCTCTTTTATAATCTTTAAAATGACCAAAATACCCCTACGGGGCTTAAATTGAGATTAAACTCGTTTTGGGCATAATGGAAGGTATCCTACTGATATCACAACATATTTAAGGCATATTAACTTAGGAAACCTGTATATGGCTCTTTTGGTTACCCGTTACGCTTCTTGCGCGTTCGGTTCGGTTTATGTAACTAGTTTGCATAAATTAGCCGAAACGGGTCAAACCTTATCACTTTTATCTCAAAATCCAGAATGTGTTTAGTATACCCATATTATACAAGTCTTCAAACTTGTCGGGTCTAAATCACATTCTATTCCGGTCTTCGCCTAATCATGCGTACGAACCGTATCTTCTTTAAAACTAACCGGTCTAAGTTTAGGCTTAATTAAAGACTCGTTAGGATTCTAATAGGTTATTATAAACCTTTGTTCCAGAATAGGAGACCCGGTAAAAGCTACGTGCACTTGCTTGTTGTGATTATTACTTTGCAAAGGTAAATACTTTTAACTTATTTTCCCTATACGGGCTTGGGGTATGGTATATAAAATACCGCTTGGTCGGGCATTGAATCTTTAATCGAATAGAGGTTAAATCATTGATATGCTTCGTTTGGAAATGTTTTGTTTGCTTAAAGCCTTTGGGGGGTTAATGACCATGTCCCAGATATCCTTGGCATCATTTTACGAAATGGCCACGACCTAAGCACAAGGTGTAGGCGTACACCCGTCAGTGCCTAAATAAATTATGTGGTGTGTCTATTGATCTTTAACCCGGCAGGAACCGGGCTACTGAACGCATAAGGAACATGTAATTCTCTTACAAGATTATATTCAAATAATTATCTCAAGTTATAAAAAGTTTGTGCCACGTGCATTCAAATCAATTTTTAAACCTTTTCAAAATTAGTCGGTAAATTGTATTTACCAGTGTAAACTTACGTATTTTCCCAAAAAGATTAAGTGCAGGTACTACTCGAAATAGGTTGGCTTTCTCCTTAGCATCAATAAGAGTCTCGCAAGTTTGGATGCATTTCAGTCTGTTGAACAAAGTTCCTTTTATTTTGATCCACCTGTGGATTATTTTCAACTGTTTGTGATACTTAATATTACAATTTTAAATATTGTGTTGTTTGACTATGATGATATCAACTACGTCACGATACTCCCCACCGGGCCCACCGGTAATACGTGGAAATATCGGGGTGTGACAGTTTGAGAGTCCAAAACTCTTCTTCGAGCTTCTGCTGCTCGTGAGCAGGGCAGAACTCGGTCATCGTCAATTCCTTGACTTCAGACCAGGGTAAGGCATATGCTTATTCATTGGAACGAATGTTGCGCTCATTCGTCCACCACTTTAGGGTTATAGCTTGAAAGACGCCAATAGCACTGGGAGTCTTGAGGTTTTCAGGGCATTCACTGTTAATAAATGTAACATCGATGTTGTCAAACCACTCAAGCATCACTGTTACACCATCGTTTCCAGTGATTAAGTAATGATTGAGCCACGAGCTCCATTCCATACTGTGGGCTTTATTGGTAAAAGGCAATGAAGCCCCTTGTCCATTCCATACCTCACAGTCTAACTATGCATCAAAAGAAATCAATGTGAACTAAATGGTTTGATTACTTTAATATGAGTTTACACGGCTAGGAAATAATTAGATAACTCATCATCATCATATTCAGTAAATCCACCAATAGCAAAACAAAGGTAGGGTCTGAGGAGGGTAAGACGTAGACGGCCTTACTCTACCCCGTAGTAATAGAGATAATGCTTCTAGTGATACCCCCGGCTCGATAGTAGTTTTGCATCAAGCCTTGGACATAAGGCACATAACACTCAGCAATCGGGATAAAGACCGATTAGTGCATGTACCCTTTTGTATTTCAGCTATCAACGTCACCACATAATGCATGATTAACCGTCATCAGCTTTTAACGTTATTTTCACGAAATTAGTAAAATAACGTTAAAATTAGTGCACTTGCACTTTTGCTCCTGATGGTCCACACATATATACATTATATACGCATAGCGCAAGTGGGACGTATAATTAGATAACTTCTTCTTTTTTTTGTTTTTTTAGATAACTGTCATGTGAATTAAATTGGTAGTTATTTGTTGCAGGAATGGTCAACGAAGAACATTATTAAAGTTTGAAAATTGAAATGGTCATGAATTAATTCATGAGATCAACCATATCTCATTGGCCTACACAATTAATTGTGACATGGGCTGCTAATTATATAAATAATGAAGATGGGCTGCTAACTGTATAAATCATATCTATATCTCATTTCAACAAGTCAATATAAATAATGATGATGCCATGATGGACTGCTTATTACAAAAATCATATCTCATATCTCATTTCAACAAGTGAACGTTAAAGTCGCTGAAACGAAATCTTTTTTTGGTAAGAGATAAAAGTGAGAAAACAGAAAGCATCATATTTGAAAAACGTAAGAGAACATGTACCAAGAAAGAGGCATTCTAGTATCTATGCAAATCTTACTGATTCTTCGGTTTTGCACTTGTATGGACACCATCACACTCAACCAACCTGTTAAAGATGGGGATATTTTGGTCTCTAATGGAGAAACTTTTGCTCTTGGATTTTTTAGTCCCGCAAACTCCACCAACAGATATGTGGGTATCTGGTATAACAAGATTTCCGAGCAAACTATAGTTTGGGTTGCCAATAGAGACCGTCCGATCTCCAACTCGACCGGCATCCTATCAGTGGATCACACGGGGAACCTAGTCCTTCAAGAAAAAGACCAAAGTTTTGTGTTTTGGTCAACCAATGTTTCCGGAGTGGTGAATGATAGTTTTACAGCCCAGTTGTTAGATTCAGGGAATTTGGTGTTGTTTCAAGGACTAAATAAAGAGGTATATTCATGGCAAAGCTTTGATCACCCTTCGAATACGTATCTTCAGGGTATGAAGCTTGGCCTAGATAAGAAAACGGGTTTGAACAAGATGATTACATCTTGGAAGTCTAGTGGGAATCCTGGTGTGGGGGATTATTCATATAAACTGGAGTTTGTTGGGTCGTCAACTCAGATGTTCTTGTTTAAAGGTATGACAAGATATTGGCGGGCAGGGTCATGGAACGGTCTTGGATGGAGCGGTGTACCGTGTATGACAAAGGGTAATATCTTCATTGCTGATTATATAAATAATGATGATGAGGTGACCATCGCTTACCATATGAGCAATCCGTCCATGCTCTCTAGAGTAGTGGCTACTGAGTCTAGTACCTTAGAGAGGCTAACTTGGCACGAATCTGATCGTAAGTGGATTGAGTTCTGGTCCTATCCAAATGACCAGTGTGATGTGTATAACCATTGCGGTCCTTTTGGCTTTTGTGATCCAAATGCATCAGTTGCTTTTGAGTGTGATTGCCTTCCCGGATACGAGCCACAATCACCACAGGACTGGTACATAAGGGACGGTTCCAAAGGGTGTAAGAGAAAGGTTGGAATACATATGTGCGACGTTGGAGACGGGTTCGTTGAGTTGGCCCGAGTTAAGATACCTGACACATCGTCGGCACATGTGAACATGAGTTTGGGTTTAAAAGCATGCGAAGAATTGTGCTTGAGGAATTGCACATGCAAGGGGTATGCAAGTGCTGATATCAGTAAAGGGGCCGAGGGTGGAGGTTGTATTATGTGGCATGGGTACATGAACGATTCGAGGACGTTTTTAGATGGCGGCCAATCTCTTTATGTGCGGCTTGATGCAGTAGAGTTAGGTACGCTATCAGTAGTTATTCTGAGTTGTTATATAGAAGAAGTAATCTTATTTTGTTTACTTTATAATTGACTATTTACTTTTACTAGTGTCGGGTCTCATTGGAAGCATCCTCTCTATTCCTACGGGATAGAGGTATGGCTGTTTACATCTTACCCTCCTCAGACCCTACCTTAGCTCTGCTATTGGTGGGACTTACTGAGTATGATGATGATGATGAGTGTCTTAAAAAAGAAAGAACAAAACAAAGGAGTATTCAGTTCAATGAGGAGAATAAGAAAAAAAAAGGGTAAGGGTGGGGCTGCCCTTATATTGAAACTGACATGCACTATACAGAAGTAATAGCAAATCGTAATTTCATTAATATTTCATAACTAATGAATTAAATGTCGACAAAGAACAAAATATCTAATTAGTTAGTTCATTATAACTAGGAATATATTGGTGCAGTTTATAAATAATAGTAGTAGTAGAGTAGCATTCTATTGAATCTCTAATATGGATTAGGGTTTGAGAGAATTTGGGATGAATATGTTCTTGTTATTCGAATTGGTAATCACCCGAGTATGATGACATGATACATATATACATATCCGGTTAATATCATAACCGTCTCTAACCTATGCTTAACATAATATTAATAATAATTAATAATAATAATAATAATAATAACAAAACTAATGTTGCGGTATCTAGCTTATGCATATTATCTAATATTCCCTCCCGTAAGCTAGATTGAGACGACATGTAGAACTTCCTTGAGTCGTTTGAAATCCCTTAACTGCAGTGCCTTTGTGAGTATATCTGCTGCTTGTTCTTTGGTTGTGCAGAACCTAACTTCCACTTCATCGTTCTTGATTAACTCTCGAATAAAATGATATTTGATTCTTATATGTTTGCTCTTTCCGTGATAGATAGGATCCTTGGCTAAACTTATAGTTGATTTGTTGTCACATAGAATCATTGGAGGACATTCTGTATTGATTTGAAGTTCATTAAGAATTCCTTTCAGCCATAGTGCTTGACAACCAGTTTGTGACAGAGCAATATATTCCGCTTCCGTTGAAGAGAGTGCTACAATCTTTTGTTTCTTGGACTGCCATGCCACTGCTCCTGACCCAAGATGAAAGACATACCCGGATGTGCTTTTGCTGTCATCAATACTTCCTGCATAGTCACTGTCGCTGAATCCAACCAGTTTTCCCTTACTTCCTTTTGAGTACATTATCCCATGATTTATTGTTCCTTTGATGTATCTTAGTATTCTCTTCCCTGCTTCCCATTGGCTTTTCCGCGGCCTTTCCATGAAATGACTGAGCTTATTAACTGCAAATAGAATATCTGGTCGGGTGTTAGTTAAATACATGAGACACCCAATCAAACTCCTGTAAACATTTTGATCTACTTCATTCTAGGGATCTTCTTTGGATAACTTGAGTCCATACTCCATTGGGGTTGAAAGTTCACGACAGTTTTCCATCTTGAACTTCTAAAGCAGATTTTTTGCATATTTCTGTTGTGATAGCATAATGTTTCCATTGTCATAATTAACCTCCATCCCTAAGAAATAGTGAAGGTTTCCCATGTCTGTCATTTTGAACTCACATTTCATTGATTCTTATAGCTCCTCTATCATATTAATTGAATCACTTGCCAAGATGAGATCATCCACATATAGGCAGATGATTATTCTTGACTGTTTCGAAATATTAGTGAACAAGGTGTGTTCATATACACATCTTTCATAACTATGAGATCTAAAATAGTCGTCTATTCGGCTATTCCAAGCCCTTGGGGCCTGCTTCAATCCGTAGAGAGCTTTCTTTAAATGACATACCTTTCTCTCTTCTCCCCTTTTGACATATCCTTCCAGTTGATTAACATATACTTGTTCTTTTAGCTTTCCGTTTAAAAATGCCATTTTTACATCCATTTGATGTAAGTGCCATCCATGTTGAGCAGCCAACGCTAAAACCAGTCTTATAGTGTCGAATCGTATTACGGGAGCAAATACATCTTGATAGTCAATCCCAAATTTTTTATTATATCCTTTAGCGACTAATCGGGCCTTGTGCTTACTAACATTCCCATACTCTTCATACTTTGTCTTATAAATCCATTTCACACCAATAGGTTTTTGACCCTTTGGTGGATCCACTAGGTCCCATGTTTCATTCTTGAGTATGGATTGTATTTCTCTATCCTTGGCATCTCTCCACTTGATGTCTTTTGATGCTTGATAATATGTTAGTGGATTTGCATCAGCGTAAAGCACAAAATCTGCTACATCATTCTGCGCAGTTTGTTCTCCTTCATATAAGTCTTCAACCTGTGCTTCGGTAAACGGTTGAGTGTTTTGATAAATTTCTGTGATTCTTCGTGTTCTCAGTTCTTCATTTTCTGAAGATGATGATGACTCTGCTTCTTCATGTTGATCTGCTGCTTCATGATGACTGTTTGAGGTTTCGGCTTCCTCATCACTCGAGTGATGCTCAACTTGATTGCTGACTGTCTGTTCTTCTTCGTCTGCATTTGGTACTGCAATATCAGGTTCCACTCCTGAATCTTCTAGTTCAACACACGAGGTTTCTTTATGATCAGTTCCTTCATTCCACTCTTGTTCTTCATCAAACACCACATCCCTGCTGATAATTGTCTTCCCAGTTATCGGATTATAAAGCTTGTAAGCTTTACTATTTTCACTATAGCCTATGAAGATCGGTTTTTCTACTTTATCATCTAATTTTCCTCGATGTTGCTTTGGTACATGTGCATAGGCTACACATCCGAACACCTTCAAGTGCTTGACACTTGGTTTTCTCCCACTCCATGCTTCTTGAGGAGTAATAATTGGTATGCTTTTGGTTATGGCTCTATTAATTAGATATGTTGCACAAGCTACGGCTTCAGCCCAATAAGAGTGTGACATGTTCTTCATTTTTAACATGCTCCTACTCAACTCCATGAGTGTTCTATTCTTTCTTTCGGCTACCCCGTTTTGTTGTGGGGTGTAACTTGTGGTGAGTTGATGATGGATACCATTTACTTTAAGAAAGTGCTGAAACTCATGGCCACAGTATTCCCCTCCTCTGTCTGTTCGAAGTGTTTTAATCTTATGACAGGCTTGATTTTCTGCAAATGCTTTGAAGACTTTAAAGAAACTCAGTGCCTCCGATTTCAACTTCAGAAAGTAAACCCATGTCTTTCTTGAGAAGTCATCTATGAAGGTAAGAAAGTATTTGCAACCTCCAATAGATAAAGTTCTCATCGGTCCACATATATCCGAATGAATTAGTTGTAGGGGTTTTTCAGCATGCCATGTTGCTTGTTTGGGGAATGGTTTCCTAGTATGTTTCCCAAACAAACTACCTTCACATATGCTATTAGTTGTCTTAGAGATCTTCGGCAGTCCTTTCACTATCTCATGAATTCCCATGTCGTGTAACATATCAAAGTTTAAATGTCCATATCTCCTATGCCATAAAACACTTATGTCTGCTGTCATTACATTGCATACTCGAGGAGTTATGTCATGGCTAAGGTTGAGTGGAAACATCTTGTTTCCTGTCATCTTAACCAAACCGATACATGTTCCTGAAGAATCTTTGATCATGCACTCTTGATTTGAGAAATTGACTTCATACCCTTTCTTGACTAGTTGTCCCACACTTAGTAGATTGTGTTTCAACCCTTCGACATAAAATACTTTTGGAACTTTCTTTTCCACTCCCTTCACTTTGATTGACACATCACCGCATCCTAGCACTTCTATTTTTTTATTATCTCCGGTCCTCACTTCTCTTCGTTCTGATTCATTTAATGTAATGAAGAAGTTCTTGTTACCGGTCATGTGGTTACTACACCCGCTATCTAAGTACCAACAATCGTCCTTTGATACTTCTTCTATGTTGATTATCATAAACATTGTATCTTCACTTTTCCGTTCAGTTTCTTCTTCATGTAAAACTGCACTCCCACTTCTGTCTATCTCTTCCTTTTGTTGACAGAAGCGTGCCGTATGTCCTAATTTTTGGCAGTTGTAACATCGAATCTCTCCGTATGTTCTTCCTCGTCCTCTACCCCGTCCTCTACCAGCATATTCATGCCTGTTTTGCTTTGACCAATCTGTATTAATACCTTGCATCTGAATGTGCCAGTGATAATAGTTTTGTCCCTATAATTTTGGAATCTGTGTTTGAAAATTTTCGTTCACCGTGGTCATGTTTGAATTGATTTCTTTATCGGATTATGTTGTTGACTCTTTGTTGAGTAAAATCTGTGACAGGGGAATTGGATCGTTGTGGCTCTGATACCACTTATTGAATCTGTAATATGGATTAGGGTTTCAGAGAATTTGGGATGAATATGTTCTTGTTATTTGAATTGGTAATCACCCGAGTATGATGACATGATACATATATACATACATACCCGGTTAATATCTCTAACCTATGCTTAACATATATAATAATAATAATAATAATAATAATAATAATAATAATAATAATAATAATAACTAATGTAGCGGTATCTAGCTTATGCATATTATCTAATACATTCACCATTAAAAAATATTAGTTCATCATAATAATCAATCTAATTTCTTTAAAATCCCTTGATTTTCTCAATTACTTGTATGTGGTGGAAACACTGAAAAACATCAAAAATAAACACAATTGAGCCAAAAATTACTTGATAACGGAAAGAACAATAGTAGCTATTGTGAAATCGATAATAATGGTACAAGATATATATTGGTGATGACAGTGACAAAGGACAACAAATTCAATACATTAATTAAGAATCATCATGAACATAATCGATCGATAAGGGACTATTATACCAGATGCCAAAATAGAATAACTATACAGATTGTGAATGCCATTTACACAAAACAAATATCTAGTCAAATAAGTCATGTGATAATTAGAAGTAACAACCAACCTTTGTACACAAAACAAAACAAAACAAAACAAATATATAGGTACCTAGGTCATGTCGACCCTAATACACCAAATCATGAATGGAATGTGGGCACACACTACTAGCCACCAAAACAAAACAATTTAACCTAGGATCAATCCATACGTCTCCAAATGTTACTAACTGAGTACCATAATATGGAGACATTGTAACTTGTCACACCTCCACAAATGGTGCTACGCGATTGATACCTAAATGACGCAACAGTGAAATTAATCCACCATAGGCATGCATGTTCGAGTATTGGAGTGAAAACAATTTACAAATAAAGTAAGTCACAATCAAATGCATAAATAAAGATCTGGTGTAATATTTTCATAAGTCAAAATAAGAAAATATGAAACAATCATTACAATTCAAATAACTAATTTGATGTAATATTTTCAGCAAAGTACTCGTTAAAGAGCCGAAGGCACAAAAACCGATTTCTGGTCTTCGGGATACCATTCATTGCAGCAGGCTTTCTCTTGTGTACCTTCATTTGTTGTTACATAAGGAAGAAAAATAATGGTATGTCAATATTTGTTTATATTTGATCGATTAATCTTTGGGTAAAAAAGGGTTCCTCATGCATATACTGCATATATCCACCCTGAAAGGCTACAACCCTAAGTAACATTGTTTAAAGCTAGTGGGTAAAATATAATGACGAGCACTAACTCGTTAAGGTTGGTTAGATTATGCTCAAATCACAAACTAATCATCCGGAGTTAATAAGATTTATAGGAATCATGAATCCATTGGAATGAAACCAAACTAAATCGTTTAGCTCTTTTTTATTTGGTTTTTATGGTTTAAATTACCATTTTCAAACGACAAGCACAAATAAAATATTTTGACTTTAAAATGATTTGATGTTAGCATAATCCAAAGCTCTTATATGCTACTTTTTATTGCAAGTAAAAAACTAGTTCATCTAAAAGTTTAGTAAATTGAGATCAAACCATGCTACTAAAACTACCTAAACCAAACTGGATTTTTTTTTATTTGGGTTGGGTTGGGTTGGGTTGTAGACTGGGCCAGTACTCAGTACTAAAGCTTCATAGCTTTAAGGTTCAGACTTATGCTGAATAAGAAGAATGTAACTCACATAAATGTATTATTAAACTAGTTTTCACTATTGCTTAATTGTTGGATACAGCCAAACAAAATGAAGGTAAAGCTGGTTTCAGTTTCACGGATAGCTTGAAAACCAAGGAAGCGGCTTTCATGGAGAAGGATACAGTAAAAAATGTGGATTTAGATGTGTTTGATTTGAGCACGATAGTTGTGGCAACTGATAATTTTTCTCCTTCAAACAAGCTTGGAGAAGGTGGATTCGGCTCGGTTTATAAGGTAGTGTCCTGTAAAATCTGGCAATGATCATAGCCATTGCGTTTATATATAGTTGTCGTTTTATTACTAATAAAGAATTTATACTCAGGGTAAGCTACTAAATGGGCTAGAAATTGCCATCAAAAGATTATCACAAAGTTCGAATCAAGGGATGCAAGAATTTAAGAATGAAGTAACGTTGATAGCGAAACTTCAACACAGGAACCTAGTCCGGCTTTTGGGATATTGCTTGCATAAGGAAGAACAAATGTTAGTTTACGAATACTTACCAAACAAAGGCTTGGATTCCTTCATATTTGGTTTGTTATCTAACCTACATTTAAGTTCTCAAAATCTAACTATACTTCTTATTAAAGTTCAATAAATCCTAAATATCCAATGGTATGGTGTTATCCTAGATCAAGAAAAGGCTTCTCTTTTAGATTGGAAGAAACGGTTCGAGATCATTCAGGGTATTGTTCGTGGACTACAATATCTTCATCACGATTCTCGGCTCAAGATCATCCACAGGGATCTAAAAGCAAGCAATATTTTGCTAGATACAGATTTAAACCCTAAAATTTCTGATTTTGGAATAGCAAAAATCTTTGGAGGGGGTGAAGATGAAGCTAAAACACGTAGAGTTGTTGGAACATAGTATGTGTAGTTCTTTGATCTATAATCAACTTGGTTTTAATTACTTTCATTTATCTATCGTTGATATAATGTGAATGTAGTGGTTATATGTCTCCGGAGTATGCAATGCAAGGCCTTTTTTCAGTAAAATCTGATGTTTTTAGCTTCGGGATTCTGGTTCTAGAGATAATCAGTGGTAGGAAAAACAACAGTTACTATAATGAAAACTCTGTTAATTTGATTGGGCATGTAAGTAATTGAATTTTGTCATATATATATATATATATATAGGATAAGGATCATTTCAGAACTCTAAGTAATTGCAGAACTTACAGAACTACTAATAAACAATTATTTTATTTCTAGGTTTGGGATTTGTGGACACAAGACAAAGCTTTGGCGGTAGTTGACTCATCTTTGGGAGATTCATTTGATGCTTGTAAAGTTCTTCTATGTATCCATGTCGGGATCTTGTGTGTTCAAGAATTGGCTTGTGATCGACCTACAATGACTGATGTAGCTTTTATGTTGAGTAATAATGAAACAATGCTCCCTTCTCCTAATCAACCAGCATTCATCTTCAGACAACTGAATTATGGTAGGGACTCACCATCACCATCAACATCACCTTCACCTTCACCTTCACCTTCACCTTCACCTTCACCTTCACCTTCACCTTCACCTGGTGATAGTGTTGTCACCGTTGACGATGAGCCCATCACCATCCTTCATGCTCGTTAATTTTATAATATCACATAATTAAACTCTTGTACGAAGACCATTTAAAACCGTATCATGCAAAATGTAACAACCATGAATTTTCCACTTTGTATTTCTCTTCAAATTTTACTTCCATTGTATTTGTACTTCCATTTTAGTCAATGAAATCATTTGGATATCTTTTTCATCATTTTCCATTCACACTTATTTTAATTTCATGTTCTTGTAGCCATCTTAATTTTATATAATTCATGTGACAATTTAAATTTTGTAATAATTAACATATTTTAACAATTAGTACAAACATTCCATTTATAATTTTTTTTATATAGAAATGGGATTTATTAAATAAGAAATTATTTAAATAAATATCCATTTTAAATAGGAAAAATTAAATTATTAATGTCTTTAAATCATTAATAACAATTTATTATAAAACTTATAATATTTTAAAACATATAAAAGTTTTAAATATAAACTTTTAAAACTTTATAAAAAATCATGATTTTACAAAATTAAATTCTATAGTTATAATGTTTAAATTTGTAAATTATGAGGTTATTTAAACAATTCTGATTTATTAAGTTTCAAAAATAGTTTTATAAAGTCCTCGAAATTCAGGGACCATTCATGACTATTTCAAAACTTCAACTTATTGATTAATATAGATTTAAATTCTTTTAAACAAAAACAAACTGCATGGACTAATTTTGCCATAAGCCTAATCTTCAAAACAAAACAAACTACCCAAAATCGCTAACCCGTTTTTCACACGCTACGATCACCAGATCATCCAGATTCGCCAAATCTCCATTCTAATCCAACAATTATTGTTTCCAAATTCCTATTCAAGATAGGACGATCATTTTGCTATCAAAATCACGTGGTATTCAATCAATAATTCGCTAATTTTGATCAAATCAAAACCAGATCTTTCACCAAATTTACAAAACTTCCAAATTACAAGTATCAGTGGTAATTAGCTATTTATACCAACCCTTAAACAACATTTCGAAGCCTTTCATCCAAGATTGTAGAAATCACTAGTCGTTAGTCGACTGGTGTGGTGGGGACTAGCGAATGAGATTAATCGGTATTAACTAGGATTGTAATTAATCAACAATTAATCAAGATTAAATGGTGTTTAATTAGAGACTAATCGACGCCTAGTCAGGATTTTCACAACCATGCTTTCAACCCTAAATTTGCCTTCATTTGCTTGGAATTTTGCACTGTGATCTACGCAGGAATCTCCTTATCGCTGGCCATTAGCAATTCTCATTTATTCTTTGCAACCCGTAAGATTAAGTTGTACGTTTTGCTGGTTTTGATTAACTGATTAAAAGCCCATGATAATTTATGTTTTCATTATCATATGCATGCCTAATTTTGGATTATTAGAATGAGTGTTTGTTTGACTTAGTTTGGTGATTAGGGTTTATATTGTCAGCAATTGTTATTTATTCTCCAATAGGTTATAAAACAGTTTATATAACTTTTATAAATTGGTAAATCAGATATGATAATTTATTTATAAAAATCAGTTCATGAAACTGGTTTTAAGTTAATTTAAAAAAGTATTGAATCAAAAGTAACAAAAATAAAAATGAATGAATAGTATCGGGTTTTACCCTCAAATACCAGTGTCGTACCAGTACCGATCGTATCAAGCTGTACTGTACCAGGTGTATTCGGTACCGGTACCCATTTTTTGGGATTTCGGTAACGGTATTTTCGGTACCGGTTGGTACCGAGCTTATCAAATCCTATAGCAACGTACTAATGCAAGTAATTGCACAGTTTAGATTACTTTTCATACACACAGTAAGTAAACTGTATTTCTTTTGAATGAGTTTTTATATACACAACAACTTATTTTGCTTTATTTTTTTGTCTTTTTACGTAATGAATGAATTGTAGCATTTAAAATTAACTTGGATATATAGATTATTGATGAGCAAATCGTATCAAATCCTGTAATCAAACCGGTATCGTATCGGTACCAAATTTACTATACCAAATCATTTTCGGTACCAATTTGGTACCCACATTTTGGCGTTTTCAGAATCGTTACATTCGGTTCGACACCGGTCTAGCACCATACCTATATTTATTGATTTTTACCTTCAAATACCATACCGTATTGTACCGAGCATTTTCGGTGCCGATACCTAATTTCGATGATTTTCCAGATTCGCACTTTCGGTTCCGTTACAGGTACCGAGCTCATCCATATTTTAACGTGTTAGCACCATAATAACTGAATTGAAAACGACCGAATTTCCAACGTGTAGGACGTGTGGGTCCTATTATTATATATTAGGTTATTTAAAATCGTTTTTTTAGGACGGATTGACTATCCTTTTCACGACATTTTTATTTATGTTTTAATATTCGGTATCTGCTTGCCGTTACTGAAACACGTTTTGCAGTCATTGGGTCCCCGCCACAACGCGCGGGCGGAAATTTAACTAGTTAATATTAAGTTTTGTTTATATTCTAAATAACAAACCTGTTTTATATAAAACAAAAAAGAAGCATGTGTTTTGTATTCCTTATACTACATATACATTTACAAGTTGGGGGGAATAGTGCCAGGCAGCTTGCCTGGCACTCCCCCATTGGACCAACACGTTTATTGTTTTATATCCATTTCAAAATTATGTTTTAGCCTCCAGCTCAAAATAAAATTACGCTTTCTGTCCCCATCTCAAAGTTACGATCTTGCCCTCAATTCAAAATTACGACTTTGCCTGGCACTCTCCCATTGGACCAACCAGTTTATTATTTTATATTCATTCTAAAATCACGTTTTTGTCCCTCTTTAAAATTACGGTTTTGTCCCCAGCTCAAAATAAAATTACGCTTGTTTCCCAACTCAAAATTATGATTTTTCCCTCCATTCAAAATAAAATTGTGGTTTTGCCCTCAGCTCAGAATTACCTTTTCGCCCCCAATTCAAAATAAAATTATGTTTTTGCCCACAGCTAAAAATTACGATTTTGCCCTCTGTTCAAAAATGTGATTTTTCCCCGTTTAAAAATTTGTGATTTTGCCCTCATTTCAAAATTATGGTTTTTTCCCAGTTCAAAATAAAATTAATGTTTTGCCCCCAATTCAAAATTACGATTTCGCCCTCGGTTCAAAATAAAATTGTGCTTTTGCTTCCAGTTTAAAATTACGCCTGTGCCCTTAGTTCAAATTTATATTATGTTGTTACTCCAATTTCAAAATTACGAATTTGCCCCTGTGAAAATTTACAGTATTGCTATTACTTTAGCTTTTGGCAAATTACGATTTTACCCCAGTCAAAAAATACAACTTTCCCTCAGTTAAAAATTACAATATTTCCATTGTTTTAGTTTTTTTATCAAAACTATAAAAGTGTTTTGTTTTAATTGGTTGACTCGATTTAATTGTTTTCCGTGTCAATGAACTAACTATCACTCGCTTATTATTCGGACAACGCCCCGCAACGCGTGCGGGGCAACACCTAGTTGAAAACAATTGGCAAATAATTTTATAAAACTTCAATAATGGTTTTACTAAAATTCCAAAAACTTAAAATTTGTCTTAAACATTGCAAATCTAACTAAGTATAATGTACAAAAGGCCTTATCGTATATTTTGACGTTTTAACTAAGTATGGCTTTGATTTGTTGTGTCAAGTAGGATGCCGGCCTATAATGTAAAAAAATCAGTAATTTTCTTGATGTTTTTTTTTTCTATCAAGTGTTGTGCCATGTTTTTTTTTACTGTTTTGTTCAATTTCATCTGTCAATTAGTGTTGCTTTTTCCAGTAATACTTTGTTTGACGTTTTTGGCGTTTTATATAGCAACATCGTGCTTTGCTAGCATCCGTTCTCACAGTTTTCACACTATCAGGCGTTTTGGTGTTTGTAGTTTTTGGCGTTTTATACTCAATTTTTTTTATTAGTAGAGAATTAGATAATAAACAACATAAAATTAGATAACAAACTATAGAAAATGAAAAAAAAATTTAAAAATTATAATCTAATTTCTTATCCAAATCTTCACTGTCATCAGCCTCTTCTACTTTAACCTTTTTGGCGTTTTGAACCTGTTTTGAATACCTTATGTAGATCCTTATTTTCCTACATAACTCCCGTCTCTAAAAGATGCTTATTTTTTGTGGCATCCTTTATTGTGGTTTGATATATACTTGTTTGGTGACATGTTGAAGATCAACGCCTGCTCGAATGTATTGATCCCTTCATGCCATCAATATATCCATCAAGAACAAAGTGACATGATGTCATATCAGTGTCATCAGTCTCTTTTTCATGAATATTTGTCCATCTCATTCAGCAAAAGCTTATAGAGATACCCATCTCAGAGAAGAATCCATTCAGTGAAACTTCATTCAGAACAATACTCAATATAGAAGAAACGAGGTTCCGTATCTGTGCCTTTTTTAACTATTTTTTTGGCGTTTTAAAGTAAATTGTTTCTAGGAAACATGGCGTTGTTTTTGGTTTGTGGTTAGTTGATTGTGCAGAGACGTCTCTCTTATAGGATGTTTTTGGCGCGTAGTTTAGGCGGGATTTTATTTATAATAAATGATGTTAATAAAGTAGCCATTTTCAGTTACTATGCGTATTTTTACTACTTTTGTTCAACTTTTTATGAGTTTTTAGGGTTATAAACGTTTCATCTTCCAAGTTTGGCGTTTTTAATGGCTTTAAGTAGTTTTTGGCCGTTTTTTTTTTCATTTTTAGCTTTTAATAATACTTCTCCAATTTACTTTTATTATAGTTTGGGAGTTTTTGGCGTTTTACTGCATTATGGCGTTTCACAAGCATTATGACAGTTTGGCGTTTTATTAATATAATGTATTTTTTTATTCTAAGTTGAAAAATACATAACAAACAACAGAAAAAGAAAATTAAAAAAATAAAAATAAAAAGGTTCGACCAAGCTTCTGGGTGTGAAGAGGAAGCGACACGCAGTTGTATCGAAACCAGGTAGGTATTTTATCGGGGTTTTGATTTTAAGTCAGTCTATGGTGTTTTATGGTGTATATTGATGCTTGTATTGTTCTAAATAACTGGGAAATCGGCTATAGGGTTTTGTATTGTGGCCTAAAGTGTATTATATTGTGATGAAAAAGGTGTTATAGTGTTATATAACTGTTTTATTGGTGTAGTGTTATATGCATCTCTCTGTAGTGTTGTAAGTAGTTGTTATAGGATTATGTGGGGTTATAAATTATTCATGGTGTTTAATAGTCAATTGTGGTGTTTTAACTTGTTTTACGTTCAATCATGTTTTAAGGGTTACAGTGAAACCTGTAGTGACCCACCTGTGGTGTAATAAATAATTATTATAGCAATGTGTGGTGTTATATACTATTCTAGGTGTTTTGAATCGTTGTAGTGTTTTAACCTGTTATATAGTGATAGATTAAAGTGGAGTGTTTTATTAAGATTTGTAGTGTTATATATTGTCATACTATATGTTGCTCTATTGTAATGAATTATAGTGTTATATAACCAATATGTATAGTTTTAAGTTGTCTTTAACCGTTTGATCACGAATGGTATTATAGTGCTTCCAATTGTTCAGTAATAGTTTTTTACTAATTGTGAAAGCATTTAATTTTAGTTCGGAGAAGCGGCCGAATAGCGAATTTCAAAATGGGAAAGGGCTTTCATAATACGATTCGACAAGGCATCCCTTTGAGTGATTCGGATAATGATAACATAGGGGAAGAATGTATAGATAAAATAAAAACTATAAATGTAAAAAATAGCTTGATCAAATATTGTTTTGTTATGCAATGCCATCTTTTGTCGGAATTCATACACCGTGTATGAAAATTATTAAATACTTTTGTTTTATGGTTTTGTTGTTTTATAAGAACAATATATGTTCGATTTCCAGCTACAACATCACACGCTGCGAACAGTGATGACAACTTCGTGTCACCACTGCCAATTACAGTCCCAGCTGTTGGTGCATATGTCTGTCGACTTCGTCTTATGTGAAAATCAGTGTTTCGCACGTTATATGTGAAAATCAAGTGAGTAGAAAACAAAAATTTTGACTTAAATTCGACAGACATAAATTCGACCTAGAACTTGATCAATTTTGTCAAAAACCGAGCCGATAGTAAGACATCATCTCTAGTTCGCATGGAGTGAACTTCCCAGGTCACATGGAGTGGATTTAGATAATACCAGTTCACATGGAGTGGATTTGAAACTTCCAGTCCACATGGAGTGAACCTTCCAGTCCACATGAACTGAAGATTCCAGTCCACATGAACATGAACTGAAGATTCCAGTCCACATGAACTGAAGATTCCAGTCCACATGAACTGAAGATTCCAGTCTACATGAACTGAAGATTCCAGTCCACACGAACTGAGTTTTGAGATACCAGTTAGCATCAAGTAGTCCACTTCGCACCAAATTGTCCCAGTTCGTTTGAGATTTAATTCCAGTTCGTTTCAAAGTTCATCCAGTTCGTTTGAAAGCTGAGTTTGTGAAATTGTTTACCGAAAACATGGAAATTGAAGAAGAAATTGCATTGTATTACTATATATCTCAAGAGGAGAGTCCTATTAAGATTGAAGAAGAACCAGTTTTAGAAGAATCAATTTCAAGAGAACAAGTTTCAACAAAAAAGGATTCAGAAATTGTTTTAGATAAAACTGAAAAGGGTTTAGAAGTTGATTCAGAAAAAGCCCCAGTGTTTGATCACTCATAAGATGAAGAGAGTGACAATGACAGTGAAGAAATTAAAAAACTAGAAAATTATAAAAGAATGTTTGCACTTGAATTGTTTAATATGTTTTATGCAGGTACACTGGAAAAGCTTAAAAATAAACAAGCTTCAAAAATGAAGAATCATGAGGCAGCAAATGTGGAAGAAAATGTAAAATCCGAGAAGAAACAGGTTGATAGTGTTCATCAAGAAACATCTGAACAAGATGAGACAACTGGGTTGTCACAGAACGATGACGTCAAACCTGAAGAAAAAGTTCAAGTGGTAAAAGAACAGGTTGAAGAAATTCCAGCTTTCAAGATTGAGAAGAAAGCTAATGTTGAAAAAATAACTGTTTTGTGCTCAATATGTGACAAATTCAAAGCAGACAATGTCAAATTCTGGAAATATGTGGAGAGTTTGACATTGGAAAACAAAATTTTAAAAGAAAAAGAAAAAGATTTTCAAAATAAAATAAAGATTTTAGAAGATGAAAAATCTGTTATTTTTAAAAACAATATTGAAAAACAGATTGCAATAAATTCTCATCTCCAGAAAATCATTCGACTTGAAAATGAAACTGAAATTGCTAGAAATAAAATCATGGAGTTAGAGAATAAATTGAAATGTTTTATGACTTCGTCATCAGTACCAGATTATATTTGTCCAAAATCGATCAATTTAGTTCCAATAAGTGACACTATCACAAATTATGACAATGTCATAATTGAAGATTGTGATGATAAAACTGATGATGAAAATGAGAAAAATGAGAAAAAGAAATTATTTTTGAAACTAAAAGAGAAGTTTCAAGAAACTGTTTTGCAATCTACAGAAAAAGGTGAATGTTCAACACAGAAACCTTTGAAGAAGATTGCAGAACAAAAACAAAGTGTTAAAAATTCAAAAAGTTTTCAAAAGGAAAATAAAAGGTCATCAGTTCAATCATCCAATCGTGATAAAAAATCACAAAATTTGAAAATCAAAACTCAAAAACAGTTGGTAATAAGTGGTGCAGGATTGACAACAGGGCTCAAAAAACAAATCCAACATATAAAAGAAGAAATGATTACCACAAGGCCAAACAATGCCATGATCTAAGTGTTTGGTATGAAAGTGGTGAATGGTACGATAACAGAATGTGCTACAACTGTGGTTTTAGAGGACACATTGTTGTTAACTACCAGTGTTGGAACTTTGAGACGAGGAGATGTTATGATTGTCAAATCAAAGGCCACGTTGCAAGAGATTGCCCAATGAGATCAAAGGGAAGATCGAGGGCTGGATCTCAGAAAATGGCAAAGAAACCAGTCAAAGTCGAAGAAAAGCCCAAAGAACAGAAAGTTCTAGAAAAGAAAGTAAAGCTTTCACAAGGGCAGAAAGATAGACTGAGGAAGAAAAGGAAGAAAGCACGAGAGTATCTCCAAAGGATTTTGTCCTCGGGTACAACTGGTGATTCAGATAAAAGTTCTGATGAATCGTTTTACTCAACAAAACATGATAAGTCAAGTAAAACGAATTCATCAGATACAAATCTGAGGGCAAAAGAGAGGATAAAGAAAGAAAAATTGACTTATCAAACTGATAATGAATCAAAGAAAGTTAATTTTTCAGAAAAAGTCTTTATCAAGGTTTTTGAGTACAAAAGAAACCGTGAAAGATCATTCATGTCACAGGTTGATAAGTTTGGAAAACCTAAATCTTGTAAGGATTGGGTTCCAATGAAGAATGGCGATGAATTTGTTTCCTTGAAAACAAAAGAGCCATCTTCTGGCAATGAGGTTGACTCGTCAAAGACAAAGGAGCCACGTTCGGGCGATGAATCTGGTCCGTCAAAGCTAGAAGAGCCATTTGTTGAGGTAAAAGGTGATAATTCCGTTAAGACAATGGATGATGCAAGTTTTCCATCATTGTCAAACAGAAATTTAAAACAAAAGATTGAAAAGAAACCGAGTGACAATCACTTGAAATCTCCCAAGGTTTGTCAGGCTTGGGTGGATCTCTTTAAATAAAAAAACCTGACTTGCCAGAACTTCCAGGTTGGTAATTGGGGAGTAGGAATCGGCATCTTTCTTGAGAAATGTTTTATCAAGGACATTAAGTCGTACTTGATTTAATTTTCGTACAAATGGTTGAAAAGGAGAAACAAAGTGATGAGTTTATCCCCTATCCTACAAAGTATTAAAATCAACAAAACTTATTTTCCGGAAAAAACCATTTGATTAAAACAAACTTAAGTGTTTTTGAAATCATAATGGGAAAATAGTTTGTTGTCAAGGGGAGTTCTGATTGTTTATGCCAAGTGGATGGCGAATTGAAGCAATTCAAATCAGCTGTTACTTTACTTGTATAGTTTGTTTTCAAATTTCCTTAATTGATTTTGCATTTTAGGGGGAGTAAGAAATTTCAGAAAATCCAAAAACATTAGAAAATTTGAAAAAGTCAAAAACATGATAAAATCAAAAACGAGTTTTGTTGTGAAAAAGAGGAAATGATAGTACATCAGTGGACTATCACAGCACGCTAAAGAAATGGAAAGTTAAAATGTGATAAACGATCTCACTGATGATATGCCAGTAGGTTTTTGCACATTTAGTAGATTGTGTCGAGATATAAACCTAAAATTCAAACTTGCTTATCTCGTGGGTAACATCTCTCGGATATATGGGTAACCCCCGAAATCTTGTTTGAAAGACCCCTCTTTCTGAGATACTAGGTCTTTTTGCTTAGTGATATCTGGGGTATTATCCCGGGACTTCTGATTTTGCGGAAGCAATGCCCTAGTCCCCGTATAATACTTTACGCTTGCTTGAAATATAGCTCACCCTCAGCATAAAAAATGATGAAACATTGCAAAATGCTAATCATGTGCTGTTGAAGAAAAGATTCTCTAAAGGGAACACACCAAAAGTCGAAGCCATCATCTCTCTGATTTTGCAAAAGCAATAGGCTGAGCTCTCACGGCCTTCGCATTTAACCCCTTACAGATATCATCTAGGTATACTCACCTGTAAGACTGACTATTGGGATCTGGATACGGGAGTATTTTCTAAGGTGGGACACGTGAATAAGTTTAAGTCTCTAAAACATTAATCTCGTATCTCGAAACAGTTGAACTTTGTGTGAAAATTTAGGTGGATCAGTATACTGACAATCTAAGTGAATTGTTTAGAACTTAAAATGTTTAAAGCTTAACGGTGTTGGTGATTTGTCTCATAAACTGATATGATCCTCTTACACAAACTCACAAAAATATTGTTCTGTAAATATTTCTTTACTGCATTTCAAGTTAAAAAAATCCAAAAAGATTTTTAGAGTGTTTTAGCATAAATTTTGAAAAATTCAAAAAGATTTTCGACAATTGGTGTTGAATAGCTGATTTTCAAAATTCCAAGTGTTAAACATGACGAACAGGTTTGGGAGAGTGTGGCTAGAAAAATGTTTTGCTTACAAGTGGTCATCAGGGTTTTTAATCTGATTAAATCAATTGTGAATTTATTATACAAGTGGTAAGCAGAAAGTTTAAATTTGTCAAATTTTAAATTTGTGAAATTTACTTTGAGGTAGAGAATGTGCAGGTTATGGCTATGAGAGAGCCAGGTTGCGATTCCAGAGCATGTGAAAGCCAGACTACGATCCCAAGCAATCTTTAAGGGGGAGTCTGATGATGAATAGCTTAAGGAATCAAGAGATCTGATCAAGAGAATGTGAAGAGATAGATTGAGATTTAGATGCCAGAAGATTGATCAAGGCTGGAGATTGTGAAGACTCGACACTTCAGACTTGTCAACATCCAAGGGGGAGTCTGTTGGTGCATATGTCTGTCGACTTCGTCTTGTATCGCGTCTTGTAGTAGGTTTGATAGATCAAGTCACTTAGTACTAGAAAAACTGGAAACTGGCCAAAACAAGCCAGTTCACACGAAGTGGCCAGTTCACATGAACTGGATAAGGTCACTTCATGTGGACTGGAACATGTCCACTTCATGTGGAGTAGCTGGCCTATATATAGTGAGCTTGAGTCTTTCATTTGTAACTTTTGGATTCCGGTAGCGAAGCTCTGCCGAAGTGTCTCCAGCCTTGTAAACGTTGTGAAATCAATACAAGAGACAATTAATAGTGAATATCAAGCTGAAACAAGATCTAATCTCTGAATTCCGCCTTTGATTAGATCGAGAACTCTTCTGATCGACTCGTATTGGTCGTTTCTCGATCCTACACCAGCAGGTAAGAACTTGAAAATTCAAATGAACTATCAGTGGTTTTCATTTAATTGTGATTATAATCTAACAAACATGTATATATGGGTCTTTCAGGTACAATAACACAACCTACAGCCGCTGATGATGACTTCGTGTCACAAACGATAACAAAACCATCTGATCAGTAATTTAAAATATAAAATTATAATCATCTGTTGTATTATATTAATGAAATATGTTCCGTGTCCAGCTGAAAAACACACCGTGCCGACGACGATGACGACTTCATGACCCTACCACCAATTACAAATCCAGCAGGTAAGACTTCAAAAATTCGAATGAAAATATCAGTGTTTTCATTTAGTTGTGATTATAGTCTAACAAACGTGTATATATGGGTTTCAGTTGTCCCATCACAGCCCATTGGCGGCGATGTTGACAATGAACCTGAACAACCAGAAGGTAGAAGACGTAAGTCAACAGCAACTAGGAGGAAGTCGACAAGGCCACCGGTGTCGTTGCCTTCAAAAAAATATAAGCCGTTCACCGGCCTAAAAATTAAACTGAAGATGTCTGCGGATAACCTAGTTATATTGGTTAACAACCAGAATAAGGCGAAAACAAAGAAGGTGGTGGAAATGGGGTTCGGTTCGTTGCTAAAATTCAATATACGACATGTACAGACCCGGCTTGCATATTGGTTGGCAAGCAACTGTCGCAACCCCCGATCCCTTTTCCCCGAGAGCGGGTGGCCGCGAGCCTCAGAGCGGTGGTAACGGTGTTTATTAATTTGGCAGCGGAAAATACATCAGGGCCGTAGTTAGGAAATAGTTTATTAGAGTAAAACACCATACTTTTATAATTAATAAATATATGGGAAAAACCCAAGTTTCCATTACAAACATGTTTATAAGGATAAACCCTAATTTATTGAAATAAAACTTCTTCTTTATTTAGGTAACTTTTTATAGCCACTTTTCCAAGCCTTCGGTGCTCTCCAGCTAGCTTCTATTTGGCTTTCACATTTTGTTACCTGAAACACGTTTTAA
>JARYGA010060911.1:51602-124643 GCA_030545235.1 Helianthus tuberosus
AAAAATCATATCTCATATCTCATTTCAACAAGTGAACGTTAAAGTCGCTGAAACGAAATCTTTTTTTGGTAAGAGATAAAAGTGAGAAAACAGAAAGCATCATATTTGAAAAACGTAAGAGAACATGTACCAAGAAAGAGGCATTCTAGTATCTATGCAAATCTTACTGATTCTTCGGTTTTGCACTTGTATGGACACCATCACACTCAACCAACCTGTTAAAGATGGGGATATTTTGGTCTCTAATGGAGAAACTTTTGCTCTTGGATTTTTTAGTCCCGCAAACTCCACCAACAGATATGTGGGTATCTGGTATAACAAGATTTCCGAGCAAACTATAGTTTGGGTTGCCAATAGAGACCGTCCGATCTCCAACTCGACCGGCATCCTATCAGTGGATCACACGGGGAACCTAGTCCTTCAAGAAAAAGACCAAAGTTTTGTGTTTTGGTCAACCAATGTTTCCGGAGTGGTGAATGATAGTTTTACAGCCCAGTTGTTAGATTCAGGGAATTTGGTGTTGTTTCAAGGACTAAATAAAGAGGTATATTCATGGCAAAGCTTTGATCACCCTTCGAATACGTATCTTCAGGGTATGAAGCTTGGCCTAGATAAGAAAACGGGTTTGAACAAGATGATTACATCTTGGAAGTCTAGTGGGAATCCTGGTGTGGGGGATTATTCATATAAACTGGAGTTTGTTGGGTCGTCAACTCAGATGTTCTTGTTTAAAGGTATGACAAGATATTGGCGGGCAGGGTCATGGAACGGTCTTGGATGGAGCGGTGTACCGTGTATGACAAAGGGTAATATCTTCATTGCTGATTATATAAATAATGATGATGAGGTGACCATCGCTTACCATATGAGCAATCCGTCCATGCTCTCTAGAGTAGTGGCTACTGAGTCTAGTACCTTAGAGAGGCTAACTTGGCACGAATCTGATCGTAAGTGGATTGAGTTCTGGTCCTATCCAAATGACCAGTGTGATGTGTATAACCATTGCGGTCCTTTTGGCTTTTGTGATCCAAATGCATCAGTTGCTTTTGAGTGTGATTGCCTTCCCGGATACGAGCCACAATCACCACAGGACTGGTACATAAGGGACGGTTCCAAAGGGTGTAAGAGAAAGGTTGGAATACATATGTGCGACGTTGGAGACGGGTTCGTTGAGTTGGCCCGAGTTAAGATACCTGACACATCGTCGGCACATGTGAACATGAGTTTGGGTTTAAAAGCATGCGAAGAATTGTGCTTGAGGAATTGCACATGCAAGGGGTATGCAAGTGCTGATATCAGTAAAGGGGCCGAGGGTGGAGGTTGTATTATGTGGCATGGGTACATGAACGATTCGAGGACGTTTTTAGATGGCGGCCAATCTCTTTATGTGCGGCTTGATGCAGTAGAGTTAGGTACGCTATCAGTAGTTATTCTGAGTTGTTATATAGAAGAAGTAATCTTATTTTGTTTACTTTATAATTGACTATTTACTTTTACTAGTGTCGGGTCTCATTGGAAGCATCCTCTCTATTCCTACGGGATAGAGGTATGGCTGTTTACATCTTACCCTCCTCAGACCCTACCTTAGCTCTGCTATTGGTGGGACTTACTGAGTATGATGATGATGATGAGTGTCTTAAAAAAGAAAGAACAAAACAAAGGAGTATTCAGTTCAATGAGGAGAATAAGAAAAAAAAAGGGTAAGGGTGGGGCTGCCCTTATATTGAAACTGACATGCACTATACAGAAGTAATAGCAAATCGTAATTTCATTAATATTTCATAACTAATGAATTAAATGTCGACAAAGAACAAAATATCTAATTAGTTAGTTCATTATAACTAGGAATATATTGGTGCAGTTTATAAATAATAGTAGTAGTAGAGTAGCATTCTATTGAATCTCTAATATGGATTAGGGTTTGAGAGAATTTGGGATGAATATGTTCTTGTTATTCGAATTGGTAATCACCCGAGTATGATGACATGATACATATATACATATCCGGTTAATATCATAACCGTCTCTAACCTATGCTTAACATAATATTAATAATAATTAATAATAATAATAATAATAATAACAAAACTAATGTTGCGGTATCTAGCTTATGCATATTATCTAATATTCCCTCCCGTAAGCTAGATTGAGACGACATGTAGAACTTCCTTGAGTCGTTTGAAATCCCTTAACTGCAGTGCCTTTGTGAGTATATCTGCTGCTTGTTCTTTGGTTGTGCAGAACCTAACTTCCACTTCATCGTTCTTGATTAACTCTCGAATAAAATGATATTTGATTCTTATATGTTTGCTCTTTCCGTGATAGATAGGATCCTTGGCTAAACTTATAGTTGATTTGTTGTCACATAGAATCATTGGAGGACATTCTGTATTGATTTGAAGTTCATTAAGAATTCCTTTCAGCCATAGTGCTTGACAACCAGTTTGTGACAGAGCAATATATTCCGCTTCCGTTGAAGAGAGTGCTACAATCTTTTGTTTCTTGGACTGCCATGCCACTGCTCCTGACCCAAGATGAAAGACATACCCGGATGTGCTTTTGCTGTCATCAATACTTCCTGCATAGTCACTGTCGCTGAATCCAACCAGTTTTCCCTTACTTCCTTTTGAGTACATTATCCCATGATTTATTGTTCCTTTGATGTATCTTAGTATTCTCTTCCCTGCTTCCCATTGGCTTTTCCGCGGCCTTTCCATGAAATGACTGAGCTTATTAACTGCAAATAGAATATCTGGTCGGGTGTTAGTTAAATACATGAGACACCCAATCAAACTCCTGTAAACATTTTGATCTACTTCATTCTAGGGATCTTCTTTGGATAACTTGAGTCCATACTCCATTGGGGTTGAAAGTTCACGACAGTTTTCCATCTTGAACTTCTAAAGCAGATTTTTTGCATATTTCTGTTGTGATAGCATAATGTTTCCATTGTCATAATTAACCTCCATCCCTAAGAAATAGTGAAGGTTTCCCATGTCTGTCATTTTGAACTCACATTTCATTGATTCTTATAGCTCCTCTATCATATTAATTGAATCACTTGCCAAGATGAGATCATCCACATATAGGCAGATGATTATTCTTGACTGTTTCGAAATATTAGTGAACAAGGTGTGTTCATATACACATCTTTCATAACTATGAGATCTAAAATAGTCGTCTATTCGGCTATTCCAAGCCCTTGGGGCCTGCTTCAATCCGTAGAGAGCTTTCTTTAAATGACATACCTTTCTCTCTTCTCCCCTTTTGACATATCCTTCCAGTTGATTAACATATACTTGTTCTTTTAGCTTTCCGTTTAAAAATGCCATTTTTACATCCATTTGATGTAAGTGCCATCCATGTTGAGCAGCCAACGCTAAAACCAGTCTTATAGTGTCGAATCGTATTACGGGAGCAAATACATCTTGATAGTCAATCCCAAATTTTTTATTATATCCTTTAGCGACTAATCGGGCCTTGTGCTTACTAACATTCCCATACTCTTCATACTTTGTCTTATAAATCCATTTCACACCAATAGGTTTTTGACCCTTTGGTGGATCCACTAGGTCCCATGTTTCATTCTTGAGTATGGATTGTATTTCTCTATCCTTGGCATCTCTCCACTTGATGTCTTTTGATGCTTGATAATATGTTAGTGGATTTGCATCAGCGTAAAGCACAAAATCTGCTACATCATTCTGCGCAGTTTGTTCTCCTTCATATAAGTCTTCAACCTGTGCTTCGGTAAACGGTTGAGTGTTTTGATAAATTTCTGTGATTCTTCGTGTTCTCAGTTCTTCATTTTCTGAAGATGATGATGACTCTGCTTCTTCATGTTGATCTGCTGCTTCATGATGACTGTTTGAGGTTTCGGCTTCCTCATCACTCGAGTGATGCTCAACTTGATTGCTGACTGTCTGTTCTTCTTCGTCTGCATTTGGTACTGCAATATCAGGTTCCACTCCTGAATCTTCTAGTTCAACACACGAGGTTTCTTTATGATCAGTTCCTTCATTCCACTCTTGTTCTTCATCAAACACCACATCCCTGCTGATAATTGTCTTCCCAGTTATCGGATTATAAAGCTTGTAAGCTTTACTATTTTCACTATAGCCTATGAAGATCGGTTTTTCTACTTTATCATCTAATTTTCCTCGATGTTGCTTTGGTACATGTGCATAGGCTACACATCCGAACACCTTCAAGTGCTTGACACTTGGTTTTCTCCCACTCCATGCTTCTTGAGGAGTAATAATTGGTATGCTTTTGGTTATGGCTCTATTAATTAGATATGTTGCACAAGCTACGGCTTCAGCCCAATAAGAGTGTGACATGTTCTTCATTTTTAACATGCTCCTACTCAACTCCATGAGTGTTCTATTCTTTCTTTCGGCTACCCCGTTTTGTTGTGGGGTGTAACTTGTGGTGAGTTGATGATGGATACCATTTACTTTAAGAAAGTGCTGAAACTCATGGCCACAGTATTCCCCTCCTCTGTCTGTTCGAAGTGTTTTAATCTTATGACAGGCTTGATTTTCTGCAAATGCTTTGAAGACTTTAAAGAAACTCAGTGCCTCCGATTTCAACTTCAGAAAGTAAACCCATGTCTTTCTTGAGAAGTCATCTATGAAGGTAAGAAAGTATTTGCAACCTCCAATAGATAAAGTTCTCATCGGTCCACATATATCCGAATGAATTAGTTGTAGGGGTTTTTCAGCATGCCATGTTGCTTGTTTGGGGAATGGTTTCCTAGTATGTTTCCCAAACAAACTACCTTCACATATGCTATTAGTTGTCTTAGAGATCTTCGGCAGTCCTTTCACTATCTCATGAATTCCCATGTCGTGTAACATATCAAAGTTTAAATGTCCATATCTCCTATGCCATAAAACACTTATGTCTGCTGTCATTACATTGCATACTCGAGGAGTTATGTCATGGCTAAGGTTGAGTGGAAACATCTTGTTTCCTGTCATCTTAACCAAACCGATACATGTTCCTGAAGAATCTTTGATCATGCACTCTTGATTTGAGAAATTGACTTCATACCCTTTCTTGACTAGTTGTCCCACACTTAGTAGATTGTGTTTCAACCCTTCGACATAAAATACTTTTGGAACTTTCTTTTCCACTCCCTTCACTTTGATTGACACATCACCGCATCCTAGCACTTCTATTTTTTTATTATCTCCGGTCCTCACTTCTCTTCGTTCTGATTCATTTAATGTAATGAAGAAGTTCTTGTTACCGGTCATGTGGTTACTACACCCGCTATCTAAGTACCAACAATCGTCCTTTGATACTTCTTCTATGTTGATTATCATAAACATTGTATCTTCACTTTTCCGTTCAGTTTCTTCTTCATGTAAAACTGCACTCCCACTTCTGTCTATCTCTTCCTTTTGTTGACAGAAGCGTGCCGTATGTCCTAATTTTTGGCAGTTGTAACATCGAATCTCTCCGTATGTTCTTCCTCGTCCTCTACCCCGTCCTCTACCAGCATATTCATGCCTGTTTTGCTTTGACCAATCTGTATTAATACCTTGCATCTGAATGTGCCAGTGATAATAGTTTTGTCCCTATAATTTTGGAATCTGTGTTTGAAAATTTTCGTTCACCGTGGTCATGTTTGAATTGATTTCTTTATCGGATTATGTTGTTGACTCTTTGTTGAGTAAAATCTGTGACAGGGGAATTGGATCGTTGTGGCTCTGATACCACTTATTGAATCTGTAATATGGATTAGGGTTTCAGAGAATTTGGGATGAATATGTTCTTGTTATTTGAATTGGTAATCACCCGAGTATGATGACATGATACATATATACATACATACCCGGTTAATATCTCTAACCTATGCTTAACATATTAATAATAATAATAATAATAATAATAATAATAATAATAATAATAATAATAAAACTAATGTAGCGGTATCTAGCTTATGCATATTATCTAATACATTCACCATTAAAAAATATTAGTTCATCATAATAATCAATCTAATTTCTTTAAAATCCCTTGATTTTCTCAATTACTTGTATGTGGTGGAAACACTGAAAAACATCAAAAATAAACACAATTGAGCCAAAAATTACTTGATAACGGAAAGAACAATAGTAGCTATTGTGAAATCGATAATAATGGTACAAGATATATATTGGTGATGACAGTGACAAAGGACAACAAATTCAATACATTAATTAAGAATCATCATGAACATAATCGATCGATAAGGGACTATTATACCAGATGCCAAAATAGAATAACTATACAGATTGTGAATGCCATTTACACAAAACAAATATCTAGTCAAATAAGTCATGTGATAATTAGAAGTAACAACCAACCTTTGTACACAAAACAAAACAAAACAAAACAAATATATAGGTACCTAGGTCATGTCGACCCTAATACACCAAATCATGAATGGAATGTGGGCACACACTACTAGCCACCAAAACAAAACAATTTAACCTAGGATCAATCCATACGTCTCCAAATGTTACTAACTGAGTACCATAATATGGAGACATTGTAACTTGTCACACCTCCACAAATGGTGCTACGCGATTGATACCTAAATGACGCAACAGTGAAATTAATCCACCATAGGCATGCATGTTCGAGTATTGGAGTGAAAACAATTTACAAATAAAGTAAGTCACAATCAAATGCATAAATAAAGATCTGGTGTAATATTTTCATAAGTCAAAATAAGAAAATATGAAACAATCATTACAATTCAAATAACTAATTTGATGTAATATTTTCAGCAAAGTACTCGTTAAAGAGCCGAAGGCACAAAAACCGATTTCTGGTCTTCGGGATACCATTCATTGCAGCAGGCTTTCTCTTGTGTACCTTCATTTGTTGTTACATAAGGAAGAAAAATAATGGTATGTCAATATTTGTTTATATTTGATCGATTAATCTTTGGGTAAAAAAGGGTTCCTCATGCATATACTGCATATATCCACCCTGAAAGGCTACAACCCTAAGTAACATTGTTTAAAGCTAGTGGGTAAAATATAATGACGAGCACTAACTCGTTAAGGTTGGTTAGATTATGCTCAAATCACAAACTAATCATCCGGAGTTAATAAGATTTATAGGAATCATGAATCCATTGGAATGAAACCAAACTAAATCGTTTAGCTCTTTTTTATTTGGTTTTTATGGTTTAAATTACCATTTTCAAACGACAAGCACAAATAAAATATTTTGACTTTAAAATGATTTGATGTTAGCATAATCCAAAGCTCTTATATGCTACTTTTTATTGCAAGTAAAAAACTAGTTCATCTAAAAGTTTAGTAAATTGAGATCAAACCATGCTACTAAAACTACCTAAACCAAACTGGATTTTTTTTTATTTGGGTTGGGTTGGGTTGGGTTGTAGACTGGGCCAGTACTCAGTACTAAAGCTTCATAGCTTTAAGGTTCAGACTTATGCTGAATAAGAAGAATGTAACTCACATAAATGTATTATTAAACTAGTTTTCACTATTGCTTAATTGTTGGATACAGCCAAACAAAATGAAGGTAAAGCTGGTTTCAGTTTCACGGATAGCTTGAAAACCAAGGAAGCGGCTTTCATGGAGAAGGATACAGTAAAAAATGTGGATTTAGATGTGTTTGATTTGAGCACGATAGTTGTGGCAACTGATAATTTTTCTCCTTCAAACAAGCTTGGAGAAGGTGGATTCGGCTCGGTTTATAAGGTAGTGTCCTGTAAAATCTGGCAATGATCATAGCCATTGCGTTTATATATAGTTGTCGTTTTATTACTAATAAAGAATTTATACTCAGGGTAAGCTACTAAATGGGCTAGAAATTGCCATCAAAAGATTATCACAAAGTTCGAATCAAGGGATGCAAGAATTTAAGAATGAAGTAACGTTGATAGCGAAACTTCAACACAGGAACCTAGTCCGGCTTTTGGGATATTGCTTGCATAAGGAAGAACAAATGTTAGTTTACGAATACTTACCAAACAAAGGCTTGGATTCCTTCATATTTGGTTTGTTATCTAACCTACATTTAAGTTCTCAAAATCTAACTATACTTCTTATTAAAGTTCAATAAATCCTAAATATCCAATGGTATGGTGTTATCCTAGATCAAGAAAAGGCTTCTCTTTTAGATTGGAAGAAACGGTTCGAGATCATTCAGGGTATTGTTCGTGGACTACAATATCTTCATCACGATTCTCGGCTCAAGATCATCCACAGGGATCTAAAAGCAAGCAATATTTTGCTAGATACAGATTTAAACCCTAAAATTTCTGATTTTGGAATAGCAAAAATCTTTGGAGGGGGTGAAGATGAAGCTAAAACACGTAGAGTTGTTGGAACATAGTATGTGTAGTTCTTTGATCTATAATCAACTTGGTTTTAATTACTTTCATTTATCTATCGTTGATATAATGTGAATGTAGTGGTTATATGTCTCCGGAGTATGCAATGCAAGGCCTTTTTTCAGTAAAATCTGATGTTTTTAGCTTCGGGATTCTGGTTCTAGAGATAATCAGTGGTAGGAAAAACAACAGTTACTATAATGAAAACTCTGTTAATTTGATTGGGCATGTAAGTAATTGAATTTTGTCATATATATATATATATATATAGGATAAGGATCATTTCAGAACTCTAAGTAATTGCAGAACTTACAGAACTACTAATAAACAATTATTTTATTTCTAGGTTTGGGATTTGTGGACACAAGACAAAGCTTTGGCGGTAGTTGACTCATCTTTGGGAGATTCATTTGATGCTTGTAAAGTTCTTCTATGTATCCATGTCGGGATCTTGTGTGTTCAAGAATTGGCTTGTGATCGACCTACAATGACTGATGTAGCTTTTATGTTGAGTAATAATGAAACAATGCTCCCTTCTCCTAATCAACCAGCATTCATCTTCAGACAACTGAATTATGGTAGGGACTCACCATCACCATCAACATCACCTTCACCTTCACCTTCACCTTCACCTTCACCTTCACCTTCACCTTCACCTTCACCTGGTGATAGTGTTGTCACCGTTGACGATGAGCCCATCACCATCCTTCATGCTCGTTAATTTTATAATATCACATAATTAAACTCTTGTACGAAGACCATTTAAAACCGTATCATGCAAAATGTAACAACCATGAATTTTCCACTTTGTATTTCTCTTCAAATTTTACTTCCATTGTATTTGTACTTCCATTTTAGTCAATGAAATCATTTGGATATCTTTTTCATCATTTTCCATTCACACTTATTTTAATTTCATGTTCTTGTAGCCATCTTAATTTTATATAATTCATGTGACAATTTAAATTTTGTAATAATTAACATATTTTAACAATTAGTACAAACATTCCATTTATAATTTTTTTTATATAGAAATGGGATTTATTAAATAAGAAATTATTTAAATAAATATCCATTTTAAATAGGAAAAATTAAATTATTAATGTCTTTAAATCATTAATAACAATTTATTATAAAACTTATAATATTTTAAAACATATAAAAGTTTTAAATATAAACTTTTAAAACTTTATAAAAAATCATGATTTTACAAAATTAAATTCTATAGTTATAATGTTTAAATTTGTAAATTATGAGGTTATTTAAACAATTCTGATTTATTAAGTTTCAAAAATAGTTTTATAAAGTCCTCGAAATTCAGGGACCATTCATGACTATTTCAAAACTTCAACTTATTGATTAATATAGATTTAAATTCTTTTAAACAAAAACAAACTGCATGGACTAATTTTGCCATAAGCCTAATCTTCAAAACAAAACAAACTACCCAAAATCGCTAACCCGTTTTTCACACGCTACGATCACCAGATCATCCAGATTCGCCAAATCTCCATTCTAATCCAACAATTATTGTTTCCAAATTCCTATTCAAGATAGGACGATCATTTTGCTATCAAAATCACGTGGTATTCAATCAATAATTCGCTAATTTTGATCAAATCAAAACCAGATCTTTCACCAAATTTACAAAACTTCCAAATTACAAGTATCAGTGGTAATTAGCTATTTATACCAACCCTTAAACAACATTTCGAAGCCTTTCATCCAAGATTGTAGAAATCACTAGTCGTTAGTCGACTGGTGTGGTGGGGACTAGCGAATGAGATTAATCGGTATTAACTAGGATTGTAATTAATCAACAATTAATCAAGATTAAATGGTGTTTAATTAGAGACTAATCGACGCCTAGTCAGGATTTTCACAACCATGCTTTCAACCCTAAATTTGCCTTCATTTGCTTGGAATTTTGCACTGTGATCTACGCAGGAATCTCCTTATCGCTGGCCATTAGCAATTCTCATTTATTCTTTGCAACCCGTAAGATTAAGTTGTACGTTTTGCTGGTTTTGATTAACTGATTAAAAGCCCATGATAATTTATGTTTTCATTATCATATGCATGCCTAATTTTGGATTATTAGAATGAGTGTTTGTTTGACTTAGTTTGGTGATTAGGGTTTATATTGTCAGCAATTGTTATTTATTCTCCAATAGGTTATAAAACAGTTTATATAACTTTTATAAATTGGTAAATCAGATATGATAATTTATTTATAAAAATCAGTTCATGAAACTGGTTTTAAGTTAATTTAAAAAAGTATTGAATCAAAAGTAACAAAAATAAAAATGAATGAATAGTATCGGGTTTTACCCTCAAATACCAGTGTCGTACCAGTACCGATCGTATCAAGCTGTACTGTACCAGGTGTATTCGGTACCGGTACCCATTTTTTGGGATTTCGGTAACGGTATTTTCGGTACCGGTTGGTACCGAGCTTATCAAATCCTATAGCAACGTACTAATGCAAGTAATTGCACAGTTTAGATTACTTTTCATACACACAGTAAGTAAACTGTATTTCTTTTGAATGAGTTTTTATATACACAACAACTTATTTTGCTTTATTTTTTTGTCTTTTTACGTAATGAATGAATTGTAGCATTTAAAATTAACTTGGATATATAGATTATTGATGAGCAAATCGTATCAAATCCTGTAATCAAACCGGTATCGTATCGGTACCAAATTTACTATACCAAATCATTTTCGGTACCAATTTGGTACCCACATTTTGGCGTTTTCAGAATCGTTACATTCGGTTCGACACCGGTCTAGCACCATACCTATATTTATTGATTTTTACCTTCAAATACCATACCGTATTGTACCGAGCATTTTCGGTGCCGATACCTAATTTCGATGATTTTCCAGATTCGCACTTTCGGTTCCGTTACAGGTACCGAGCTCATCCATATTTTAACGTGTTAGCACCATAATAACTGAATTGAAAACGACCGAATTTCCAACGTGTAGGACGTGTGGGTCCTATTATTATATATTAGGTTATTTAAAATCGTTTTTTTAGGACGGATTGACTATCCTTTTCACGACATTTTTATTTATGTTTTAATATTCGGTATCTGCTTGCCGTTACTGAAACACGTTTTGCAGTCATTGGGTCCCCGCCACAACGCGCGGGCGGAAATTTAACTAGTTAATATTAAGTTTTGTTTATATTCTAAATAACAAACCTGTTTTATATAAAACAAAAAAGAAGCATGTGTTTTGTATTCCTTATACTACATATACATTTACAAGTTGGGGGGAATAGTGCCAGGCAGCTTGCCTGGCACTCCCCCATTGGACCAACACGTTTATTGTTTTATATCCATTTCAAAATTATGTTTTAGCCTCCAGCTCAAAATAAAATTACGCTTTCTGTCCCCATCTCAAAGTTACGATCTTGCCCTCAATTCAAAATTACGACTTTGCCTGGCACTCTCCCATTGGACCAACCAGTTTATTATTTTATATTCATTCTAAAATCACGTTTTTGTCCCTCTTTAAAATTACGGTTTTGTCCCCAGCTCAAAATAAAATTACGCTTGTTTCCCAACTCAAAATTATGATTTTTCCCTCCATTCAAAATAAAATTGTGGTTTTGCCCTCAGCTCAGAATTACCTTTTCGCCCCCAATTCAAAATAAAATTATGTTTTTGCCCACAGCTAAAAATTACGATTTTGCCCTCTGTTCAAAAATGTGATTTTTCCCCGTTTAAAAATTTGTGATTTTGCCCTCATTTCAAAATTATGGTTTTTTCCCAGTTCAAAATAAAATTAATGTTTTGCCCCCAATTCAAAATTACGATTTCGCCCTCGGTTCAAAATAAAATTGTGCTTTTGCTTCCAGTTTAAAATTACGCCTGTGCCCTTAGTTCAAATTTATATTATGTTGTTACTCCAATTTCAAAATTACGAATTTGCCCCTGTGAAAATTTACAGTATTGCTATTACTTTAGCTTTTGGCAAATTACGATTTTACCCCAGTCAAAAAATACAACTTTCCCTCAGTTAAAAATTACAATATTTCCATTGTTTTAGTTTTTTTATCAAAACTATAAAAGTGTTTTGTTTTAATTGGTTGACTCGATTTAATTGTTTTCCGTGTCAATGAACTAACTATCACTCGCTTATTATTCGGACAACGCCCCGCAACGCGTGCGGGGCAACACCTAGTTGAAAACAATTGGCAAATAATTTTATAAAACTTCAATAATGGTTTTACTAAAATTCCAAAAACTTAAAATTTGTCTTAAACATTGCAAATCTAACTAAGTATAATGTACAAAAGGCCTTATCGTATATTTTGACGTTTTAACTAAGTATGGCTTTGATTTGTTGTGTCAAGTAGGATGCCGGCCTATAATGTAAAAAAATCAGTAATTTTCTTGATGTTTTTTTTTTCTATCAAGTGTTGTGCCATGTTTTTTTTTACTGTTTTGTTCAATTTCATCTGTCAATTAGTGTTGCTTTTTCCAGTAATACTTTGTTTGACGTTTTTGGCGTTTTATATAGCAACATCGTGCTTTGCTAGCATCCGTTCTCACAGTTTTCACACTATCAGGCGTTTTGGTGTTTGTAGTTTTTGGCGTTTTATACTCAATTTTTTTTATTAGTAGAGAATTAGATAATAAACAACATAAAATTAGATAACAAACTATAGAAAATGAAAAAAAAATTTAAAAATTATAATCTAATTTCTTATCCAAATCTTCACTGTCATCAGCCTCTTCTACTTTAACCTTTTTGGCGTTTTGAACCTGTTTTGAATACCTTATGTAGATCCTTATTTTCCTACATAACTCCCGTCTCTAAAAGATGCTTATTTTTTGTGGCATCCTTTATTGTGGTTTGATATATACTTGTTTGGTGACATGTTGAAGATCAACGCCTGCTCGAATGTATTGATCCCTTCATGCCATCAATATATCCATCAAGAACAAAGTGACATGATGTCATATCAGTGTCATCAGTCTCTTTTTCATGAATATTTGTCCATCTCATTCAGCAAAAGCTTATAGAGATACCCATCTCAGAGAAGAATCCATTCAGTGAAACTTCATTCAGAACAATACTCAATATAGAAGAAACGAGGTTCCGTATCTGTGCCTTTTTTAACTATTTTTTTGGCGTTTTAAAGTAAATTGTTTCTAGGAAACATGGCGTTGTTTTTGGTTTGTGGTTAGTTGATTGTGCAGAGACGTCTCTCTTATAGGATGTTTTTGGCGCGTAGTTTAGGCGGGATTTTATTTATAATAAATGATGTTAATAAAGTAGCCATTTTCAGTTACTATGCGTATTTTTACTACTTTTGTTCAACTTTTTATGAGTTTTTAGGGTTATAAACGTTTCATCTTCCAAGTTTGGCGTTTTTAATGGCTTTAAGTAGTTTTTGGCCGTTTTTTTTTTCATTTTTAGCTTTTAATAATACTTCTCCAATTTACTTTTATTATAGTTTGGGAGTTTTTGGCGTTTTACTGCATTATGGCGTTTCACAAGCATTATGACAGTTTGGCGTTTTATTAATATAATGTATTTTTTTATTCTAAGTTGAAAAATACATAACAAACAACAGAAAAAGAAAATTAAAAAAATAAAAATAAAAAGGTTCGACCAAGCTTCTGGGTGTGAAGAGGAAGCGACACGCAGTTGTATCGAAACCAGGTAGGTATTTTATCGGGGTTTTGATTTTAAGTCAGTCTATGGTGTTTTATGGTGTATATTGATGCTTGTATTGTTCTAAATAACTGGGAAATCGGCTATAGGGTTTTGTATTGTGGCCTAAAGTGTATTATATTGTGATGAAAAAGGTGTTATAGTGTTATATAACTGTTTTATTGGTGTAGTGTTATATGCATCTCTCTGTAGTGTTGTAAGTAGTTGTTATAGGATTATGTGGGGTTATAAATTATTCATGGTGTTTAATAGTCAATTGTGGTGTTTTAACTTGTTTTACGTTCAATCATGTTTTAAGGGTTACAGTGAAACCTGTAGTGACCCACCTGTGGTGTAATAAATAATTATTATAGCAATGTGTGGTGTTATATACTATTCTAGGTGTTTTGAATCGTTGTAGTGTTTTAACCTGTTATATAGTGATAGATTAAAGTGGAGTGTTTTATTAAGATTTGTAGTGTTATATATTGTCATACTATATGTTGCTCTATTGTAATGAATTATAGTGTTATATAACCAATATGTATAGTTTTAAGTTGTCTTTAACCGTTTGATCACGAATGGTATTATAGTGCTTCCAATTGTTCAGTAATAGTTTTTTACTAATTGTGAAAGCATTTAATTTTAGTTCGGAGAAGCGGCCGAATAGCGAATTTCAAAATGGGAAAGGGCTTTCATAATACGATTCGACAAGGCATCCCTTTGAGTGATTCGGATAATGATAACATAGGGGAAGAATGTATAGATAAAATAAAAACTATAAATGTAAAAAATAGCTTGATCAAATATTGTTTTGTTATGCAATGCCATCTTTTGTCGGAATTCATACACCGTGTATGAAAATTATTAAATACTTTTGTTTTATGGTTTTGTTGTTTTATAAGAACAATATATGTTCGATTTCCAGCTACAACATCACACGCTGCGAACAGTGATGACAACTTCGTGTCACCACTGCCAATTACAGTCCCAGCTGTTGGTGCATATGTCTGTCGACTTCGTCTTATGTGAAAATCAGTGTTTCGCACGTTATATGTGAAAATCAAGTGAGTAGAAAACAAAAATTTTGACTTAAATTCGACAGACATAAATTCGACCTAGAACTTGATCAATTTTGTCAAAAACCGAGCCGATAGTAAGACATCATCTCTAGTTCGCATGGAGTGAACTTCCCAGGTCACATGGAGTGGATTTAGATAATACCAGTTCACATGGAGTGGATTTGAAACTTCCAGTCCACATGGAGTGAACCTTCCAGTCCACATGAACTGAAGATTCCAGTCCACATGAACATGAACTGAAGATTCCAGTCCACATGAACTGAAGATTCCAGTCCACATGAACTGAAGATTCCAGTCTACATGAACTGAAGATTCCAGTCCACACGAACTGAGTTTTGAGATACCAGTTAGCATCAAGTAGTCCACTTCGCACCAAATTGTCCCAGTTCGTTTGAGATTTAATTCCAGTTCGTTTCAAAGTTCATCCAGTTCGTTTGAAAGCTGAGTTTGTGAAATTGTTTACCGAAAACATGGAAATTGAAGAAGAAATTGCATTGTATTACTATATATCTCAAGAGGAGAGTCCTATTAAGATTGAAGAAGAACCAGTTTTAGAAGAATCAATTTCAAGAGAACAAGTTTCAACAAAAAAGGATTCAGAAATTGTTTTAGATAAAACTGAAAAGGGTTTAGAAGTTGATTCAGAAAAAGCCCCAGTGTTTGATCACTCATAAGATGAAGAGAGTGACAATGACAGTGAAGAAATTAAAAAACTAGAAAATTATAAAAGAATGTTTGCACTTGAATTGTTTAATATGTTTTATGCAGGTACACTGGAAAAGCTTAAAAATAAACAAGCTTCAAAAATGAAGAATCATGAGGCAGCAAATGTGGAAGAAAATGTAAAATCCGAGAAGAAACAGGTTGATAGTGTTCATCAAGAAACATCTGAACAAGATGAGACAACTGGGTTGTCACAGAACGATGACGTCAAACCTGAAGAAAAAGTTCAAGTGGTAAAAGAACAGGTTGAAGAAATTCCAGCTTTCAAGATTGAGAAGAAAGCTAATGTTGAAAAAATAACTGTTTTGTGCTCAATATGTGACAAATTCAAAGCAGACAATGTCAAATTCTGGAAATATGTGGAGAGTTTGACATTGGAAAACAAAATTTTAAAAGAAAAAGAAAAAGATTTTCAAAATAAAATAAAGATTTTAGAAGATGAAAAATCTGTTATTTTTAAAAACAATATTGAAAAACAGATTGCAATAAATTCTCATCTCCAGAAAATCATTCGACTTGAAAATGAAACTGAAATTGCTAGAAATAAAATCATGGAGTTAGAGAATAAATTGAAATGTTTTATGACTTCGTCATCAGTACCAGATTATATTTGTCCAAAATCGATCAATTTAGTTCCAATAAGTGACACTATCACAAATTATGACAATGTCATAATTGAAGATTGTGATGATAAAACTGATGATGAAAATGAGAAAAATGAGAAAAAGAAATTATTTTTGAAACTAAAAGAGAAGTTTCAAGAAACTGTTTTGCAATCTACAGAAAAAGGTGAATGTTCAACACAGAAACCTTTGAAGAAGATTGCAGAACAAAAACAAAGTGTTAAAAATTCAAAAAGTTTTCAAAAGGAAAATAAAAGGTCATCAGTTCAATCATCCAATCGTGATAAAAAATCACAAAATTTGAAAATCAAAACTCAAAAACAGTTGGTAATAAGTGGTGCAGGATTGACAACAGGGCTCAAAAAACAAATCCAACATATAAAAGAAGAAATGATTACCACAAGGCCAAACAATGCCATGATCTAAGTGTTTGGTATGAAAGTGGTGAATGGTACGATAACAGAATGTGCTACAACTGTGGTTTTAGAGGACACATTGTTGTTAACTACCAGTGTTGGAACTTTGAGACGAGGAGATGTTATGATTGTCAAATCAAAGGCCACGTTGCAAGAGATTGCCCAATGAGATCAAAGGGAAGATCGAGGGCTGGATCTCAGAAAATGGCAAAGAAACCAGTCAAAGTCGAAGAAAAGCCCAAAGAACAGAAAGTTCTAGAAAAGAAAGTAAAGCTTTCACAAGGGCAGAAAGATAGACTGAGGAAGAAAAGGAAGAAAGCACGAGAGTATCTCCAAAGGATTTTGTCCTCGGGTACAACTGGTGATTCAGATAAAAGTTCTGATGAATCGTTTTACTCAACAAAACATGATAAGTCAAGTAAAACGAATTCATCAGATACAAATCTGAGGGCAAAAGAGAGGATAAAGAAAGAAAAATTGACTTATCAAACTGATAATGAATCAAAGAAAGTTAATTTTTCAGAAAAAGTCTTTATCAAGGTTTTTGAGTACAAAAGAAACCGTGAAAGATCATTCATGTCACAGGTTGATAAGTTTGGAAAACCTAAATCTTGTAAGGATTGGGTTCCAATGAAGAATGGCGATGAATTTGTTTCCTTGAAAACAAAAGAGCCATCTTCTGGCAATGAGGTTGACTCGTCAAAGACAAAGGAGCCACGTTCGGGCGATGAATCTGGTCCGTCAAAGCTAGAAGAGCCATTTGTTGAGGTAAAAGGTGATAATTCCGTTAAGACAATGGATGATGCAAGTTTTCCATCATTGTCAAACAGAAATTTAAAACAAAAGATTGAAAAGAAACCGAGTGACAATCACTTGAAATCTCCCAAGGTTTGTCAGGCTTGGGTGGATCTCTTTAAATAAAAAAACCTGACTTGCCAGAACTTCCAGGTTGGTAATTGGGGAGTAGGAATCGGCATCTTTCTTGAGAAATGTTTTATCAAGGACATTAAGTCGTACTTGATTTAATTTTCGTACAAATGGTTGAAAAGGAGAAACAAAGTGATGAGTTTATCCCCTATCCTACAAAGTATTAAAATCAACAAAACTTATTTTCCGGAAAAAACCATTTGATTAAAACAAACTTAAGTGTTTTTGAAATCATAATGGGAAAATAGTTTGTTGTCAAGGGGAGTTCTGATTGTTTATGCCAAGTGGATGGCGAATTGAAGCAATTCAAATCAGCTGTTACTTTACTTGTATAGTTTGTTTTCAAATTTCCTTAATTGATTTTGCATTTTAGGGGGAGTAAGAAATTTCAGAAAATCCAAAAACATTAGAAAATTTGAAAAAGTCAAAAACATGATAAAATCAAAAACGAGTTTTGTTGTGAAAAAGAGGAAATGATAGTACATCAGTGGACTATCACAGCACGCTAAAGAAATGGAAAGTTAAAATGTGATAAACGATCTCACTGATGATATGCCAGTAGGTTTTTGCACATTTAGTAGATTGTGTCGAGATATAAACCTAAAATTCAAACTTGCTTATCTCGTGGGTAACATCTCTCGGATATATGGGTAACCCCCGAAATCTTGTTTGAAAGACCCCTCTTTCTGAGATACTAGGTCTTTTTGCTTAGTGATATCTGGGGTATTATCCCGGGACTTCTGATTTTGCGGAAGCAATGCCCTAGTCCCCGTATAATACTTTACGCTTGCTTGAAATATAGCTCACCCTCAGCATAAAAAATGATGAAACATTGCAAAATGCTAATCATGTGCTGTTGAAGAAAAGATTCTCTAAAGGGAACACACCAAAAGTCGAAGCCATCATCTCTCTGATTTTGCAAAAGCAATAGGCTGAGCTCTCACGGCCTTCGCATTTAACCCCTTACAGATATCATCTAGGTATACTCACCTGTAAGACTGACTATTGGGATCTGGATACGGGAGTATTTTCTAAGGTGGGACACGTGAATAAGTTTAAGTCTCTAAAACATTAATCTCGTATCTCGAAACAGTTGAACTTTGTGTGAAAATTTAGGTGGATCAGTATACTGACAATCTAAGTGAATTGTTTAGAACTTAAAATGTTTAAAGCTTAACGGTGTTGGTGATTTGTCTCATAAACTGATATGATCCTCTTACACAAACTCACAAAAATATTGTTCTGTAAATATTTCTTTACTGCATTTCAAGTTAAAAAAATCCAAAAAGATTTTTAGAGTGTTTTAGCATAAATTTTGAAAAATTCAAAAAGATTTTCGACAATTGGTGTTGAATAGCTGATTTTCAAAATTCCAAGTGTTAAACATGACGAACAGGTTTGGGAGAGTGTGGCTAGAAAAATGTTTTGCTTACAAGTGGTCATCAGGGTTTTTAATCTGATTAAATCAATTGTGAATTTATTATACAAGTGGTAAGCAGAAAGTTTAAATTTGTCAAATTTTAAATTTGTGAAATTTACTTTGAGGTAGAGAATGTGCAGGTTATGGCTATGAGAGAGCCAGGTTGCGATTCCAGAGCATGTGAAAGCCAGACTACGATCCCAAGCAATCTTTAAGGGGGAGTCTGATGATGAATAGCTTAAGGAATCAAGAGATCTGATCAAGAGAATGTGAAGAGATAGATTGAGATTTAGATGCCAGAAGATTGATCAAGGCTGGAGATTGTGAAGACTCGACACTTCAGACTTGTCAACATCCAAGGGGGAGTCTGTTGGTGCATATGTCTGTCGACTTCGTCTTGTATCGCGTCTTGTAGTAGGTTTGATAGATCAAGTCACTTAGTACTAGAAAAACTGGAAACTGGCCAAAACAAGCCAGTTCACACGAAGTGGCCAGTTCACATGAACTGGATAAGGTCACTTCATGTGGACTGGAACATGTCCACTTCATGTGGAGTAGCTGGCCTATATATAGTGAGCTTGAGTCTTTCATTTGTAACTTTTGGATTCCGGTAGCGAAGCTCTGCCGAAGTGTCTCCAGCCTTGTAAACGTTGTGAAATCAATACAAGAGACAATTAATAGTGAATATCAAGCTGAAACAAGATCTAATCTCTGAATTCCGCCTTTGATTAGATCGAGAACTCTTCTGATCGACTCGTATTGGTCGTTTCTCGATCCTACACCAGCAGGTAAGAACTTGAAAATTCAAATGAACTATCAGTGGTTTTCATTTAATTGTGATTATAATCTAACAAACATGTATATATGGGTCTTTCAGGTACAATAACACAACCTACAGCCGCTGATGATGACTTCGTGTCACAAACGATAACAAAACCATCTGATCAGTAATTTAAAATATAAAATTATAATCATCTGTTGTATTATATTAATGAAATATGTTCCGTGTCCAGCTGAAAAACACACCGTGCCGACGACGATGACGACTTCATGACCCTACCACCAATTACAAATCCAGCAGGTAAGACTTCAAAAATTCGAATGAAAATATCAGTGTTTTCATTTAGTTGTGATTATAGTCTAACAAACGTGTATATATGGGTTTCAGTTGTCCCATCACAGCCCATTGGCGGCGATGTTGACAATGAACCTGAACAACCAGAAGGTAGAAGACGTAAGTCAACAGCAACTAGGAGGAAGTCGACAAGGCCACCGGTGTCGTTGCCTTCAAAAAAATATAAGCCGTTCACCGGCCTAAAAATTAAACTGAAGATGTCTGCGGATAACCTAGTTATATTGGTTAACAACCAGAATAAGGCGAAAACAAAGAAGGTGGTGGAAATGGGGTTCGGTTCGTTGCTAAAATTCAATATACGACATGTACAGACCCGGCTTGCATATTGGTTGGCAAGCAACTGTCGCAACCCCCGATCCCTTTTCCCCGAGAGCGGGTGGCCGCGAGCCTCAGAGCGGTGGTAACGGTGTTTATTAATTTGGCAGCGGAAAATACATCAGGGCCGTAGTTAGGAAATAGTTTATTAGAGTAAAACACCATACTTTTATAATTAATAAATATATGGGAAAAACCCAAGTTTCCATTACAAACATGTTTATAAGGATAAACCCTAATTTATTGAAATAAAACTTCTTCTTTATTTAGGTAACTTTTTATAGCCACTTTTCCAAGCCTTCGGTGCTCTCCAGCTAGCTTCTATTTGGCTTTCACATTTTGTTACCTGAAACACGTTTTAAAAAGTTTTATCAGCAAGAAATATTGGAGAGTGAATCCCATTTTAATCGAAACAAGTTTTATCATTTTACAGCATTGAGGGAAATCCGCAATTACATTTGTTTACATCTACTTTAATTACCACCCATGGTACTGTCAATCCTGACTTGTGGTCATGCTACTACTCACAGTGTAGTAACAAGTTATGTATACAAATTCCCAACATATCGACAGTAATTGTAGAATCACAAATACTCAATCACTGTTAAATATAATTTAAAGCAATTGAGGTTTTGTAAAAACGGTTTACAAAAAGAGGAATTACTCACATTGCTATTTTAGATAATTCCTGGTGACTTCCTAGTTATAATCTATTTAAAACAAACATTGCACACGTGTTTGTATAATAACTCAATTTACATTAGCTATACCCTCCCCCGAGACAGAACTCCAACGACTGAGTCAGGCAGAGCCTTGACATGCGTTACGGAGTTTTAGATCAATCGGGCAGAGTCACTAATACGTAACCGGGGGTTACGCCTGGTGTCAGCGGGTTACGCCTGGTGTCAGCGGCAGCCTAGGGTTACGCCTGGGACACGTGGCACCCTAGGGTTACTCCTGGTGTCTAGGGTTACGCCTGGTGTCAGCGGGTCGCGGCCCGCGATGACTTACCATAACATTGTCGCGCCCCGCGAGCGACTTAAAATATTGTTTTTATTTGATTTTTATTAATATAATTTTATTTCAGGCCCGTTTTTTGTATACGGTGTGTATTTTAGAGCATATAGGGGTGTCTTAAGGATTGTAGGAGAGTTGTTATATCCTCCCCACCTTGTTTTAGAACTCGTCCTCGAGGTCTACTGGAACAGGTGTGGATACTTCCTCTGCATCTCTGATTCAAGCTCCCAAGTGTATTATGGTCCTCTCTTGGAATCCCATTTCACTTTGACTAGAACTAATCTTTTGTCTTTGAGATTCTTGATCTTTCTATCTTCAATCTGTAGGGGTTTCTCTACAAACTTAAGTTTCTTATTTACCTCTATGTCCTTAAGAGGTACCACCAATGACTCATCTGCTAAGCTCGTTTTAAGATTACATACATGAAATACATCGTGTATTCCTGCTATCTCCTCTGGCAGTTGTAGCTGGTAGGCTACTAGTCATATCCTTTTAATGATCTCAAAAAGGTCCAACATACCTGGGGCTTAGCTTTCCTCTTTTTATGAATCTGACAACTCCTTTCCATGGAGAAACTTTTAATAATACTTTATCTCCTACTTGAAATTCCAACAGTTTTCGCCTGTTATCAGCATAACTCTTTTGGCGATTGCGTGCCGCTTCTAGTCTTTCCTTGACTTGAATAATCTTGTCTGTTGTCTCCTGTATGATTTCTGGTCCAGACAGTTGCTTTTCTACAATTTCTGCCCAACAGACTGGGGTTCGGCACTTTCGTCCATAAAGTGCTTCAAATGGTGCAGCATTGATACTGGTATGATAGCTATTATTGTAGGAAAATTATACTAATGGTAAATGATCGTCCCAATTTCCTCCGAAATCAATTACACAAGCTCTAAGCATATCTTCCATTGTCTAAATTGTCCTTTTGCTTTGTCCATCCGTTTAAGGATGATAAGCAGTGCTTAGATTTAACTTGGTTCCCATTGCTTTTTGGAAACTTGTCCAAAAATGAGAAGTAAAACGGCTATCTCTATCAGAAACAATAGATAAAGGAATTCCATGTAAGGAAACTTTTTCATGTACATATAACTTGGCTAACTGTTCCATACTGAAAGTTTCCTTCATTGGTAAGAAATGAGCAGACTTGGTTAATCTATCTACAATCACCCAGATTGTATCATTACCTTTTCACGTCTTGGCTAATTTGGTAACAAAGTACATGGTTATTAATTCCCATTTCCATATCGGCATTTCTAGTTACTGCAATAAACCTGAGGGTTTCCGATGTTCAGTTTTAACCTGTGAACAGGTTAGACACTTAGCAACATAGGTTGCTATATCTTTCTTCATTCCTATCCACCAAAAATTCTTTCTTAAGTCTTGATACATTTTATCACTTTCTGGATGTATCGTATACTTAGACTTATGGGCTTCTTCTAAAATTCAGTGGCGTAGGTTTCCTTGTTTGGGTATCCAGATTCTTTTCTTATGGAATCTCCAAATTCCATCTGTTCCTTGTTCTAATTCCTTAATCATTCCTTTTAATTTTTCAGTATCGTCGTTGATTACTGATTCCTGTATTTTTCTAATTTGTTCATTTAAATCTATCTGTAGATTTAACTTGAAAGAACGTACTCGTCTTGGCTTTTCATGATACTTTCGACTTAAAGCATCAACTACTATATGAGCCTTTCCTGCATGATACTGGATATTGCAATCATAATCACTAAGAATCTACATCCAGCGTCTCTGTCTCATGTTTAACTCCTTTTGCCTGAAAACATATCTTAAACTCTTATGATCAGTGAAAATAGTAAACTTGCTACGATAAAGATAGTGTCTCCAAATTTTAAAGGCAAAAATTATGGCTCCTAACTCTAGATCATAGGTTGTATAGTTCTCTTCATGATTCTTAAGTTGTCTAGAGGCATAGGCTATAACCTTTTGACGTTGCATCAACACACATCCATAACCTAACTTAGAAGCGTCACAATAGACTACAAAGTCTTCAGTTCCTTTTGGTAACGCGAGTATAGGTGCGTTGGTTAATGTTTGCTTAAGGATTCTAAAAGCTTCTTCTTGTTTTGGTTCCCATTCAAACTTAACTGATTTACAGGTCAGTTTTGTTAAAGGAATATCTATTTTAGAAAAATCTCGGATAAAGCGGCTATAATACCCTGTTAATCCAAGAAAACATCTCACCTCCGTTGGTGACTCAGGGACTTTCCATTTAGTAATCGCCTCTATCTTTGTAGGATCCACATGAATTCCTTCATGATTTACCAGGTGTCCAAGGAATTGCACTTCTTGTAACCAAAATTCACATTTTGAGAATTTAGCATAAAGCTTTTCATTTCTCAGTAATGTAAGGAGTGCATGCAGATGTGCTGCATGTTCCTCTTTACTCTAAGAGTAAATTAGAATATCATCTATAAAGACAATTATGAATTTATCCAGATGTGGTTTACATATTCTGTTCATCATGTCCATAAATGCGGCTGGGGCATTGGTTAGACCAAATGGCATGGCTGTAAATTCATAATGGTCATACCTTGTTCTGAAAGCAGTTTTAGGAATGTCCTCTTCCTATACTTTCAAATGATGATATCCTGAGCGTAAATCGATCTTAGAAAAGAATCGAGCTCCTTGAAGTTGATCAAACAGATCATCGATTCTCGGTAGCGGGTATCGATTTTTAATCGTGACCTTATTCAATTCCCGGTAATCAATGTACATACGCATTGATCCGTCTTTCTTCTTGACAAAAAAGATTGGTGCTCCCCATGGCGATGAACTGGGCTGTATGAAACCTTTCTCCAGAAGTTCGTTTACCTGTTTCTTCAGTTCTTGCATTTCTGCTGGTGCTAAACGGTATGGTGCCTTGGCAATCGGTGCTGTCCTTGGTAGTAGGTGAATTCTGAATTCAACCTCTCTATCTGGTGGTAGTCCAGGTAGCTCTTCTGGAAAAACATCTGAAAATTGAGATACCACGGGAATATCTTTCAATTCTTTTCCTTTAGTATTAATGATTATGGAAATTATATATACTAGTGATCATTTCCTTGCATAGCTTGTTGTTTTCATCATAGAGATGAATTTTGTGGACCTGGTTGGCTTATATCCTTTAATTGTGATCTTTTCACCCTTTGGTGAACTCACTTGTATTGACTTTTGATCACAGAGAATACTGGCTTTATTGGCTATTAACCAATCCATTCCTAATACGACATCAAATCCAGCCAGATTCATTGGATAAAGGTTAGTAATAAATTTATGGTTTAAAATTTCTATTCTTGCTCCCTGCAAGATTTCAGTAATCTTAATGGATTCTTTGTTTGCCATTTCTACCAGACATTCTTGTTGAAGTTTAGTTAATGGTTGATTGAGAAGTTTGCAGAATGAAGTATTAATAAAACTTTGGTTCGCACAAGAGTCGAATAATACTTTAGCAAAAATATCATTAACTAAAAACATACTGGTGATCACGTCCGGAATCATTTTGGCTTCTTCAGCTGTCAGAAAAAATGCTGTAGCATTGTTGGTAGTTTTGCTGTTTGTTGCTGGAGCTAGTTTCGGACATTTCGGTTTGATATGCCCCTTTTCCACACAATTGAAGCATACTCCATTACTCGGTTTCTTCCTACAGTCTTCTTCCTTGTGTCCAGACCTTTTGCAGAAGTTGCAGGAGATGGAACATCTTCCTGAATGTTTCTTCTTACAGTCAGTGTTGTAAAAGTCGCTAGGCGGTCCCTAGTCGGCCGACTGGGGAGTTGGGAGTAATCGGAGTACTCGAAGAGTACTCGGGGAGTACGCGGACATGGTAACTATAAAGAAAATTAATTGTTATATATTATATATATGTTAAAATAAGCATAATTCATGTCAACTGAGTATAATTTAAAATGAAACATGTTTAAAGTTCAAATATTCTGAATACAAGTCCGACTAGTCTGAGTACAAGGTCGAGTAGTCCGAGTACAAGGTCGAGTAGTCCGAGTACAAGGCCGAGTAGGCCGATGTTGACCGATTTTGACTAATTAAAAGTCAACAACCCACGTTGACCGCCTAGACCGACTAGGCCGACTCTTTCCGACTATGTCCGACTAGGCGCCGACTAGGCCGACTAGGCGCCGAGTTTGACCGAGTTTGACCGAGGACGACTAATTGAGTCCGCCTAGGAGGAAGTCGCCTCGGAGGGGTTCCGAGGACCGAGTACTCGGCCTTGGAATCTGACTTTTACAACACTGCTTACAGTACTTACAGTAAGGTGTAGAAGTAGAACCTGTACCTTTCCCATGGTTGGAATTACCGTAGCGAAATTCTTGGGTAAGTTTTTGGACTAGGTTCTTCCTCTAGTTTTCTTCTTGCGTACGTACTAATTCATCAGTCAAGGTATTGACTAGTTCTACAGCTTCTTCTATGGTTTGTGGTCTAGCTGCCATGACTACATGTTTGATCTCACTAATTAATCCCCAGATATAACAGGAGATTAATGCTGGTTCTGGGGAAGCTAGGGTTGTCACTATTCTAGCATATTCAAAGAATATGGTAGTGTAACCCTTACAGTCTACTCCAGTCATTCTAAGGTTTAAGAATTTATTATTATTAATTTGTTCCTTTTCATTGGGAGGACAAAATTTCCTTTCAACCATATTCTTAAAGTCAGTCAATTCCATATTATAAACTCTGTCACTTCCCCTAGACTAGAGAATAGTATTCCACCATTCAAGAACTGCATTCTTAAATAGGTTAGAAGCAAACATAATTTTATCTTCCTCTGCACATTTGCTTATTTTTAAGACTACTTCTGTCTTTTCTATCCAACGTAGAGCTGCAATGGCTCCTTCATTGCCAGAGAATTCTATTGGTTTGCAAGACTAGAATTCTTTGTAAGAACAACCATATGACATGGTTCTTCTTCTTTTTGGAATAGGCAATTGGAGTAACGGTCCATTATTCACGCAGTAACTGGGTTCAGTAGGTGGTCGTTTACTTCCATTATTAGTTTTATTATTTTCTGCTTCTTTAATAGTCTTGATGATATATGGCATAGCATCTATAATTCCTTGTACTACTATGTGTTGGATGACACTGTTATCTATTTGGTTCCCATTATTATCGTTATTCTTGTTCTCCTGATTTACTTCGTTGTCCATCTGAATTATAAACATTTATCAGGTATTAATATCACAGAATAAGATTGAATGTAAACAATCACGCAAACACATTGATCAAAGTCGTCGAGCATTACGACATTCTACTCTCTCTCTCTCTCTCTCTCTCTCTATATATATATATATATATATATATATATATATATCGGTTACAGTCTACAACGGAAATTGAAACACACTACTAGTTATACATCAATAGGTACTAGATTATCTATGATTTTTTTCAAACTACACACATTTATATATATATATATATATATTATTATTATCGCTGCTAGGGGTGGTTCCAATATTGCATTTCACACTCGTCGTATTTCCAAACGAGCTTCTCTCCTATTTATTTGATTCTCTCTCCTTCCTCAACTAACTCCTCACCAAAGGTACGGAGTTCGTGCACATTTTCCTCACTCATGGACGGTAGTGGTGCGAGTACTGGTTCAGGGTACTAGGGCATAGGTTCTCCATATGGGTATGGGTTATCTAGTATCTCCTAGACATACTGATCAGTGTTCCAATATGGATCTAGAGGGTTAAGGTTGGTATATTGTGCTATGGGGTTTGGCATTGGGTTTCCTTGTGGATAGAGTTCTCGATAATCCCTATGGCCATCCTTCTGTGGATCATACATTAGAGGATTAGGTTCGGACTCTAGGTATCTCATTTGGGTAAAATGCTGGTATGGGAATTTGATCTCCTTGGTTAAGTTCTATATCCATTGGTTGGGTTGGGAATAGTGGCAATGGCTGTGGTGCAATTATTTGGTCTAGGTTTGGGTCTGCTGCAGTGGTGGCTAGTATGTGAAAGTTGGCCAATTGTTTATTGACTATGCCTTGGGTCTGGGCGTTCATCTCCCTATTAGCTGCTGCTAAAGCCCTTTGTTGCTGCAATTTTCTCATTCGCTTCCTACGCTCATGTGCTCCCCGACTGAACCATCCTCTCTTTTTCGTAGGGAATGGTTCTTCGGATTGCACCTTAAAGATGAAGATCCCCTCTTCGGTATCAGCAGAATACCCCGAAGGAGTAGGCTGTGAGGAAGTTCCTTCACTTTTGGGAGAACTATCTAGGTGACGATAGGCGTCAGACGGACCTTGATCACTCATACTGTAACTAACAAATTTTCAAATAACACAAAACAATAATATACAAATATGCACATAATTATTTCCTAACACAATTAAAATTTTGGTGTCAGTAGAACACTTCTGTGGCTGAAATCAATGGATGTAGCTCTGATACCACTTTCTATCGCAACCCTCGATCCCTTTTCCCCGGTAGCGGGCGGCCGCGAGTCTCAGAGCGGTGGTAACGGTGTTTATTAATTTCGCAGCGAAAAATACATCAGGGTCGTAGTTAGAAAATAATTTATCAGAGTAAAACACCATACTTTTATAATTAATAAATATATGGGAAAAACCCAAGTTTCCATTACAAACATGTTTATAGGGATAAACCCTAATTTATTGAAATAAAACTTCTTCTTTATTTAGGTAACTTTTTCTAGCCACGTTTCCAAGCCTTCAGTGTTCTCCAGCTGGCTTTATTTGGCTTTCACATTTTGTTACCTGAAACGCGTTTTAAAAAGTTTTATCAGCAAGAAATACTGGCGAGTGAATCCCAGTTTAATCAAAACAATTTTTATCATTTTACAGCATTGAGGGCAATCCGCAATTACATTTGTTTACATCTACTTTAATTACCACCCACGGTACTGTCAATCCTGACTTGTGGTCATGCTACTACTCATAGTGTAGTAACAAGTTATGTATACAAAACCCCAACATACCGACAGTAATTGTAGAATCACAAATACTCAATCACTATTAAATATAATTTAAAGCAATTGAGGTTTTGTAAAAACAGTTTACAAAAAGTGGAATTACTCACATTGCTATTTTAGATAATTCCTGGTGACTTCCTGGTTATAATCTATTTAAAACAAACAATGCACACGTGTTAGTATAATAACCCAATTTACATTAGCTATACCCTCCCCCCGAGACAGAACTCCAACGACTGAGTCGGGCAGAGCCTTGACATGCGTTACGAAGTTTTAGATCAATCGGGCAGAGTCACTAATACGTAACCGGGGGTTATAATACTTACAACGAGGCAGAGCTTCGTTTTTTAGTGGGTATTATACCCAAGAATTATAATTACTATTCAGAAGTTGGGAGGATTTTCGAGAAATGAACGATTTGGAAATGAACGTCGAACTCTCTATTTATAGGGCTGGAAACAGAGGGCCTCACGGCCCGCGATAGCTGCTGCTGTCTCCTTCGCGGCCCGCGAGAGCAATAGGGTAGGTTTTAGGTTTGTTGAATCAAAGATGTAGGCTCGACACGACTGGGACACGTGGCAATCTAGGGTTACGCCTGGTGTCAGCGGGTCACGGCCTGCGACAGCTTACCCTAATATTGCCGCGCCCCGCGAGCGACTTAAAATATTGTTTTTATTTATATAATTGTATTTCAGGCCCGTTTTCGTATACGAGGTGTATTTTAGGGCATATAGGGGTGTTTTAAGGATTGTAGGAGAATTGTTATAGCAACTATGACGACGTCGCTGGAGTGATGAACGTTGGCGAACACCGTATACGGGTCACACCGGAGTTGGTGCATAAAATATTCGGAATTCCAATCGGGGATAGAGAGATTGTTGAAAAAATCAGAGCGAGAGACGGCAATCCAGTTGTGAAGGAATGGAGGGACCAAGAATCGCTGATAGATGACGCCATGCTGGATGAACTGCTCGGAAAGCTTGACGACCCACTTTTTGAAAAACACCTAGAGCATAACGTCCCGATGATACCTAAACCTCATCAAGATGTTAATGAGCCGAAGAATGAAAAAGGTTAAGAAGAAGCCTGATGATATAAAATCATCATCCACCGACGCTCAAAAGGATAAAGAAACGACATTTGAAAAAAAATGTGGCAGACAATGTGGAGGGAGACAACGACCACGTCGGACCGTACGATGAAGGCGATGACGACCACCCAGAATGTTTCAAACATTGCAAGGATTATCTGTTGTCGCAGACAAGCACACAAGAGTTGGCGGTTTTTGTTGGGATGGATGGCGAGTTTCGGGTCCCAATGGTATGACAGTATGGGACGCCGCCCGTGTCGTAAGAGGAAGTAGAAGGGAATGAGGAGGTACAGGACTTGATAAACTTTTTAACGTGTAATCTGATCTAGTATTTATTATAATCATATAAATCTGAAAAAGGTTTGGATACCTCAGTATAATTTTGTTAACAGGTTCATGCGCATAATCTGGATAATGCATTTAAGGAGTTTGAAGATTGCTTGGAGAAGGTAAAAAACACCATGTCGGAAGCTTTAAAGGTGCACCCAAACAGTGACCTAATATTGAAATAGAAAATACAATGGCTTGGAATAGTCGGCAAACATCTGAAGGACGTTGCGGAGGTTGTGGAAACAGATGTTGTGTTAGAAAAAACACCGGCACCTGTCATGCACAGTGGAGTGTTGACGCCAGGTAATCTAACTCCTTTCTCACCCATGACTTCGTTGTTTTGCGCGGAAGTAGATGAACTGATATCCGCATTTCAATCCATACGACACCCAGGCACACGATCGAAAGCTGAGGGCATCCAACCAGTAAACTTGGAAAGTGAATTGGAAAACGTCGTAAAAACATCAACTATTCATGACACTGAAAAGGAAGGAAACGTTTTATTGCAATATAAACTCCGGAGGCCGAAGAGAAACACAAATCTTCCGGATGCGCTGAGGTCACTGATGCGTGTCGAGTGTGATATATTTTTATTAATATTTTAAGCCATTTTTAACACATTAGTCAAGTTTTAAATTTATAAAACACGATATTCTAATAACACTTAGACACACACATGGGCAAGTGAACCCATCGTGAGCGTAGTATAGCGTTGGTAAGATACCGAGGTCGTCCAAGGACACAAGAGCTTTTAGTACCGGTTTATCCTCAACGTCTAATCAAATCAAAACTTTTAGAAAATGTTTTAAACATGAAAATAAAAACTTAAAAGGCCAAAAATAAAATAAAAACAGATAGACAAGATGAATCACTCGGATCCGACTCGCCTTTAATGTAACCTTTGATGATTTCCACACTTTTGCACTTTTTAAGAGAATATCTTAGTTATAGTAGTAGGCCCCTCTTTTGAAGGTGACGTTACCCTCAACCCAGTGGTTTGAGTCCGCAAGGATACAATCCCAAAGGGTCGGAATATTGAAAGATAATTAATTAAGTTATTAATCCCTCTTTTGAAGGCGACGTTACCCTCGGCTAAGTGTCCCAAGTAGTCGGGTTAATGTATTAATAGTAGTTTACATATGAGGGGATCAAGCCATTCACACCCCCGCCATCCAATACCAGTGGGTATTGAAGGAGGTCCTAGTAAGCTTGACTCAGGTCCTTGCAGGATCTATACACTGAACAAGGCAAGAACCTTACCAAACCATTCCTTTAACCCCTGACCAGGTTGCCAACATATCTCTATATAGACCGTAGAGATATAAATGGTGAAAATCTTTTATTTTATATAGACAGTAAAATAATGTCAAGACACTATGGACAAATGATAAGGAAGTTTCACCTTCAACATAAGAAACTGGTTATTAAAGTCATTCATACAAAACCAAATAAAAAGTGCGAAAAGATTAAAAAATCAAAAATATTACATTAAATGCTTATCTTCACCAAGTGATGTATGAGACTTAGCCAAACATGGCCTTTGATTGACAAGAACTCCTACTATCAATCTTGGATCCCGAGACTACTACACACACTCTAAGGTGGATGATGGATGATGGTGGTGGATGTGGGTGTTGTAGTGGTGGTGGAATGGTGGTGAAGTGGGAGAGATATGGTTTGCCAATGGATGCCTTTGAAGTGAACCAAGCACCCCTATTTATAGCCTGCACAGACGCCCGGACATGGCCCCATGGCCATCAACTTTCTCTTTCTTCATTAATTACAATTGTCTACATTAGGCTCCACACGCCCCCGTGTCCGCTGGGCACGGCCCCGTGTACAGAAGCATATATGTACTATCAATATTTGCAAGATTATACGAATCTTAGCGTTGACCACGGCCCGTGTTGAGCTGGGCACGCCCCCGTGCTGGAAATAGAAGCTTCTACAACTTTGTCTTTTTCTGCAGACATCTGGCCACGCCCCCGTGTCCGCTGGGCACGGGCCGTGGTCAGCCCTCTGTTTCTTGTTTTTGCTTGGGAAGATGCTGTCGAGGGGTCGGGCATTCCACGTTTATTCCTTTTCTTTGTATTCATGTTAGTTTTTGCTGCATATTTGTTCCTTTTGTTCATTTAACCTCATTTGGTCCTGAAAATACAAAAGGAAGACAAAAGCACACTTTTTCCAACATTAGTACTAAAAAGGGTTAGTTTTATGCCACATTTGATGTAATTTACATGTTTCATTTTGCACACATCAAATACCCCCACACTTGAATCTTTGCTTATCCTCAAGCAAAACTCTTTATTTTGTGGCTTACACACCCAAATGGAATAGGAAGAAGAGAAGTTTTTGGCTTGTCTTGAGTGTCGGGAATCCAATATCTTTATTGGGTTTTATTTTTATGCTATTTACAATCCTATTCTTTATGATTTATTTAGAATGTTTCATAAGAGAAATTACTTATTTGGGCATAACATGCCTCTTTAAAATTCCATTTATATACAAGTTCACATACCTCACGGGAGATCACTCAACACTTGGCCGAAGATGTATTTTATGTGAAACACTCGAGACCGGCATGGAACTTACTTCTACCATATGTTTGCCAAGCAATCAATCCTCCTCCTTTTTAACTATAAACCTTGTAAATATCAAGAGGACTTTGGGAAGGGTTAAACTTGGGTTAAAGGTAGGTGGTTTTGGGTTAGTGGTTAGTAAAAAGGGCTAAAAGCGTAAAAAACGTCGGTTGTCGTAAAACTTTTTGTTTTTGTGACTTTTATTCAAACTAAGCATTTTCAAACAAAGTTTCTTTGAGGAATTTGTTTGTTTATTGCTAGATTTTTTTTTTTTGATAAAGAAACGTCACAAGACAATCGAGCTTTTTACTAAAATAAAGGGTTTAAAAGAAAAAGGTTTTGGTGGGTAAAGGGTGTTTGTTTTGTGGGGTTGGAAACGAAAAGGCTTAGGCTCAAAGGGATTAACTAGGGGGATTTTGGGTAGGTGAAAAAAGAAAATGAAAAAAAATGGTGTTGAAAAGAAAAATAGTTAGTCCTAATGCCTCCATCAATTACTTACTTAGGTTTAAGTTGGTAAGGATCGGGATTGTATCGTCGTGACAAGTTCTAGAGTCGTAAGAAACCAAGCGGCTATTCACACAAGAAACGAAAGATGAGCATTTAGTTTAAAGATGTATGCTTGTATGCTCAATAAAGGCTCAAAACTCACTTTTTGTGGGAATGGGTTTATCATGTGATCAAGTATATATAATCAAATTTTAACTAGATTTGCCATGCCATTTCATAATTTTCTTGTGTTGGTTCTTTTTATCACGGCGCTATCGGTTGTAAATTTGTAAAAATATAACCTTTTAGAACTTGTTATTCCCAAATTAAACCAAGACAAGTAAAAAAAACGAAAAGTTTTTGAAAAAAAAATTGGGGTGATTAGCGGTTCCAATAGAGTTTTGTGTAAGGCTTGTTATTAGGACTTGCAAAATTCAAGGTTTAGCATCCCCCGACACTTAAATTACACATTGTCCTCAATGTGTCCCAAAAGTAAGTTTTTAGGTTGATTGAATGTGTAAAAAGGTGTTAAAAACAAGGTTTTGGTGTTACTGGGCATCTGGGCACGACCTCGTGCTGGTTGAGCACGACCCCGTGGTCAGAGTGCCAGTAATAATAACTTACAGAAGGTGGGCACGGGGGCGTGTTCGGTGGACATGGCCCCGTGTTGGGCAGGTTTCAGACAAACAGCAGCTACAGGGTGGTGGACATGGGGCGTGCTGGCTGGGCACAGCTCTGTGGTCAGAGTCTGTAATCAATGCAAACGGGTTTTGGCTTTCGATTCTGGTTTCCGAGCTTAAGTAGCACTAATACTTAGTGCTCCCAAGCCTCCTAGGTACCTGTTTATGCTTAAATACCACACCACGTAAATAACAAACATCCTAAAATACCACAAGTTTATCATCCACATCACAAACTAAAAAAAAAAAAAGAAAATGCAAGAAAGTAAGAGTGTTAACGGAAAGTAAATTGTTCAACATTGGCACGCAGGCCAGATAATTGTTTTTAAGATAAAGGGGTTAACCTGGGTAGAGCTTCAACCGTGTCATGCCGTTTCCGACGCCTCCATCTCAATCCATGTCTTCGTCCTCGTCATATCCTCCTTGATTCGCCATGTACTCCCATATATTGCCGATGTCATCTTGAATTTCGGAGATGTTCCTCTCTATTGCTCCGACCCGGGTGTACGTGTTGCTGGCCATGTTGAAGGTGTTGCGGGTGCATAAGAGGTTTTCCTGCAAGAGATCATGCTTTGAAAGTTAGGAAAACCACCCCCTTGAGAGGAGGATTGGCCCGCATCACCATGATACTGATACTGGTACTGTGGAGGAGGACGGATTTGTGTGCCGTGAAGGACGAGAGCCTGTTGTGGGTTCCACACATGTCCCTGAACTGTTTGGAATTGAATCATTCCGTCACCCGCTTCATTGATGATCCCCATTGAGCGGCATATGACGAGATCCACCTTACCCGACCATGGGCCCTTCTTGAAGGACCTTGGCATTCGTTGCACGAAATTCTTGAAAAGACGGTATGTCCACCCTCCAAAGAAGATCAGGGTCAGGGGATTGGCTAGCTGGTTCAGGTGCATGTTTCGGAGAAGCATGTGTGGAACATCGAGAGGCACACGGTTGCGGATGCAGTATAAGACCGTTAGATCCCTCAGATTGACAACACCGGTACTGTCATGCCTTTGGTTGAAGGAGTTGCTAAGGACCCTGTTAATGTAGTGGTAGAGAGGGTCCCGCAACTGTGAGCTCTTGGTTTGGCTTGGATTATAGGCTCCTTCCCCAATTTGAGCCCATGTTGATTGACGTTGGTTTTGCTGGAGCTCCCGTAGACCTCCCGTGTTTGCCTCATCTCCGGCATCCTCTTCAGCATACAACCCAATGATCGACCCAAATTGTGCAATCGAGATTGAGAGCATATTTCCAGCACAACGAAACTCAACCCCCTCTTCATCAAATGGCTCTGCTTTACCCTTGAACGCGAACGTGCTATAGAACTCCATGTTGTACTAGTAAACCGAGTGGAGTCTAGTGCAAAGAGCTGCCCTAAGGGGACCAGTGACTAGGTTGTTGAAGCGGTCAATCTGCCCTACTGCTTCCAGGGTGTCTATGCAAACTTGTCGCGGGTTTTCCTCGGGCCTTGTCTAAAGCATATCAAATCTGGCTTGAGCTGCCCATTCACTCTTGTTGAATCGTGTGAATTTCTTGGCCATCTGAAAGAAAACGCAAAACAATTAGCACGAAACAATAAATTTTTGAGGAAAACTGAAAATAGCAAGCTGAACATGGCCCCGTGGCCACTGGCCACGCCCTGTGTTCGATGAAAAGTTGCTAGACACGCCCCCGTGTTCGCTGAGCACGGCCCCGTGCTCAGGCGTCTGTTTCCCAAAATTCTCATTTTTCGACCCGGTTCCGAAAACTTGAAAATTTTTGGTTGAGTAGGGGCGGTTTTCCCCGAAAATGAAACCCCAAGTGCCGTTTTTTCCAAAACAAACCGTTTACCCCTTCAATTTCATCTTTACGGTTCAAAAACAAGGGTTTGAGGTTTTTGTAAGAAATCGGGCAAATCTTTAAATAATTCAAGTTGGTTTACTTCCTATAACACATAACTAAACTACTACTAACAGATCTAAGCAAAAAATTGAGGTTTGATTCGATTCAAGTTGAAGAACCCTAGATTTTTCCCCAAATTTTTTATGCTAAACTACATGCAAATGATTAATCTAACTAACTGTGATGATAGAATCATACCTTGACGTTGTTGAACGGTGGAAGAACGTGAAAATCTACAGAAAATCGCGGTGGAACCAGAGAGTTTTCGGGGAAACGGGTCATGTGGAAGTGAAGAAATGAAAGAAAAAGGGGTTTTTATCCCGTCAGTTAGACGAGCACGGCCCCGTGTCCAGCTGGACATGGCCCCGTGGGTGGGTAAAATTTATTTGTTTTTTTAGTGCACGTGTGAATGACCTGTTTCCCAAAACTTGGTTCTAGAAATTTTACCTGATTTAGAAGCTTTCCCGTCGTTCGTTACTTACAAGATATGATGTTGATGCTCAAACTTTCGTTTATTCGTCGGCCGCTTGTAGCGATATCTCCTCCTCTTCATCCTCAATGAATCCTTGATAAAGCTTTAGCCGTCGGCCATTGATTTTGAATGGAATTCCATTCCGAGATTTAATTTCAATTGCACCGGAAAATAATCGAAGTCGTGAATTAAACAATAGAACTTGATCTCCTACCATAAATTCATTAGGTTTAATGTGTTTATCATGCAAAATTTTCATTCTTTCCTTATAAAATTCAGAGTTAGAGTATGCGTGATTCCTTAATTCGTCTAATTCATTTAATTGACAAAATCGATTTTTACCGGCCATTTCTATGTCTAAGTTTACTTTTTTAATTGCATAGTAGGCTTTGTGTGCTATCTCTACCGGCAAATGACAACTTTTTCCATAGACAAGCTTATATGGGGTGGTACCTATTGTTGTTTTATATGCGGTTCGAAAAGCCCATAAAGCGTCGTTTAATTTATCGGCCCATTCCTTTTTATTTAATCCTAAGTTTTTGTCAAGTATTCTTTTTAAACCTCGATTAGTCACTTCGGCTTGTCCGTTTGTTTGAGGGTGATATGCTATTGAGATCCGGTGATAGACCCCATACTTTGTTAAAAAAAAATTCAAGTTGATGATTACAAAAATGGGTACCCCTATCACTTATTAATGCTTTTGGAGTTGCAAAACGAGAAAATAATCGTTTCAGTAATCTTACCACAACTCTTCCATCATTTGTTGGAAGGGCTTCGGCTTTAGCCCATTTAGACAATTAATCCACTGCCACAAGTATATATTTGTTTCCTTTTGACGGTGGGAAAGGTCCCATAAAGTCGAGTCCCCACACATTAAAACTTTCACAAACAAGAATGCCATTTTGTGGCATTTTGTTTTTGGAAGAAATATTACCTGATCGTTGGCATGCATCACAAGATTTTACAAGACTTTTGGCGTCTTTCTAAATGGTTGGCTAATAAAATCCTGAATCAAATACCTTTCATGCGGTACTAGCGGCACCATGATGTCCTCCACATGGACCTTCATGACAATGGCGGAGAATTCTCCTTGCTTCACTACCATGTACGCATCGTCGGATAAGTTGGTTGGCACACATTTTGAAAAGATAAGGATCTTCCTAAAAATAATGCTTTACATCGGCAAATAATTTTTTTCTTTGATGATGTGGCCATCCTTTTGCGACTCTTCCGCTAGCTAAGTAGTTAGCATAGTCGGCGTACCATGGATCTTCTCAGTATTCCACCATTTCTAAGGACTCCGTTGGGAATTTTTCATTGATTAGCTCGTCCCTAGTTGCCTCCAAAGCTGGATCTTCCAAGCGGGAAAGATGATCTGGAACGGTGTTTTCTGCTCCTCTTTTGTCTTTTATTTCAATGTCGAATTCTTGGAGGAGTAGAATCCATCTGATTAAACGTAGTTTAGCATCCTGTTTCTTAAAGAGATAACGAATGGCTGCATGGTCTGTATAAACTATCGTTTTAGAAAGAACAAGATAAGAACGAAATTTATCAAAAGCAAATACTACAGCTAGTAATTCTTTTTCTGTTGTTGTGTAATTTTCTTGTGCATAGTTAAGTGTTTTACTAGCGTAATATATTGGGTGAAAATGCTTATCTTTTTTTTTGTCCCAAGACGGCTCCAACTGCAAAGGCACTTGCATCACACATGATTTCGAAAGGTAATTTCCAATCAGGCGCTATCATGATAGGTGCATTGACTAGCATTTCTTTTAGCGTAAGAAATGCTTGGTTACATTCCTTGTCAAAGATGAAAGGAGCATCTTTTTCAAGTAATTTTCTTAAAGGTCTTGAGATTTTAGAAAAGTCTTTCATAAATCGTTTATAAAATCCGGCATGTCCTAGGAAACTTTTAATAGCTCTAACGGAGGATGGGGGTGGTAATCGAGAAATAGTGTCTATTTTGGCTCGATCAACCTCCATTCCTTCGCTTGAGATTTTATGACCGAGTAATATTCCCTCCGTTACCATGAAATGGCATTTTTCCCAATTAAGGGCGATGTTAGTTTCCTCACATCGGGATAGCATTCGTTCAAGATTATCGAGGCATTGGTCGTATGAATCTCCAAAGATAGAAAAGTCGTCCATGAAGACTTCCATGGTCTTTTCTATCATATCATGGAAGATGGCCACCATACAATGTTGAAAAGTTGCGGGGGCATTACATAGACCAAAAGGCATGCGTCGATAAGCAAAAGTTCCGTAGGGACATGTGAATGTTGTCTTTTCTTGGTCTTCGGATGCTATCAGTATTTGAAAGTGACCTGAAAAACCATCTAAGAAATAATAAAATTTGTGACCGGATAATCTTTCTAACATTTGATCAATAAAAGGTAAAGGAAAGTGGTCTTTCCTTGTTGCCTCATTTAATCGATGATAATCTATACAAACTATCCATCCTGTGATGGTTCTTGTTGGTATTAATTCATTTTTCTGGTTAGTGACCACCGTCATACCTCTTTTCTTAGGAACCACTTGAACGGGACTTACCCAAGGACTATCGGAGATTGGGTAAATGAGTCCGGCGTCAAGTAATTTGATGACTTCATTTTTAACCACTTCTTGGACATTTGGATTTACTCTACGTTGTGGTTATATTACCGATTTGTAGTTATCATTCATTAAAATTTTGTGCGTGCACATGGAAGGGCTTATTCCTTTAATATCTACAAGCTTCCAAGCGATCGCATTTTTGTGTTTTTTCAAAAGTGTGATTAGTTTTTCTTTTTCTACGCTAGTTAATTTTGACGAAATAATTACATGCATCTTTGTCAAGAAAAGCATATTCCAAACCTTTTGGAAGTTCTTTGAGCTCAAGTGGTGGGTCTTTAGGATACTCCTTATTTGGTTGCTCATTTTGGTCAAGAACCAAAAAGGTTTGTTCAATGGCGACCGCTTCTTCAACAAAGTGGTCAATTTCTTCTCTTGTATCAGGTGGCTCATCTTCATCTTCAATTAGGGGGTCATCATTGCCGAATGGATATTTCATTGAACGCTCAAGATCGACACTTCTTTTGAATTCCCCTAATTGAATGGGTAGATTGTTTTTCTTCCGATTTTTCAAAGCTTCATAGGTTTTTACAAAAGGTCGTCCTAACACTAGCGGAGCGTCATCAAGGATGACGAAGTCGGTTGGGATTGCCATTTGATTTGCTTGAACTAATACATCGTCAACTACTCCCATTGATTTTATTATTTTCCGATTAGATAGAAAAATGGGTATTTGAAGTGGAGAAAAATCACTAATACTTAATTTTTTGAAAATGTAGTTTGGCATTATATTTACACAAAGATCTTTATCAATTGTAATATTACTAATAAAGGAATTTTGAAAGAAACATGGAATTGGTGTAATGTTAATTTCAAATGAATCATCTTTTATTAGTGTAGTTTGATCATTTGTTAACTTAATGCTTACCGTTTCTTCAATTTTAGTGTTTGTGTTTAACTCTTTAAAAACTTAGCATGAGTGGGTACTAAACAATGATTTTCGAAAGAAGGTGACAAGAGATTAATTCTGGAAAATTAGACTATTCTTGAATTTTAACGTTATCGGACTCACCTTTTTCGTTGTTTACCTCATGTGTCAGTTTTTCACTTATTTGTTCTTCCATTTTTACCTTTTCAACTATCCCTTCTTTATTACATGTTAATTCTTCCCTTGCGGGGGATTCCTCTTCCCTTGCGTGGGCTTCTTTTATACAGCGCTCGATAGTTTTAAGGTGTTGTATTATCTTATCGGTTATGTGGGTGATAGAATAAGGATCCTCAAAGTTTGAATTCGGAGGTTCGATCCTTGGTTCCTCGTAATACTCATATGAAGTAGATAGTTCACACCATTGTTCCTCATTGTAAGTATATGATGAATAAGGGTCGTAACTTGGTTCTTCATAATACTCATATGAGGTGGGTTGCTCACACCATGGTTCCTCATAATAAGTATATGAAAGTGAAGGCTCATATCTTGGTTCCTCAAAGTATGAGTATGAAGGCTCATACCTTGGTTCATCAAAATATGAGTATGAGGGAGAAGGTTCATACCTTGGTTCTTCATAGGATGTGTATGAAGTGGATGGCTCGTACCTGGGCTCCTCATAGTATGTGTACGAAGGGGATGGTTCAAAGAGGTCACAATATTGTACAGAATGAGGGTTACCACAAATGGTACAATACCCTTCCCAATAATCATCCTCCTCGTAGTGGTAGTTGTAACCTCCTGAGTGTTGATCCATAAGAATCACTCAGTAGACCACAACAGTGTCTCGGGACCAGAAAACAAAAATAAAAATGGAAACAGAGGGTGGACACGGCCCCGTGTTCAGTGAGCACGACCCCATGTTCAGGTTCTGTATCTGGGCGTTTTAGAAAATGTGACTGGTTTTGTGCAGCACGGGGGTGTGTTCAGCGAATACGACCCCGTGTTCAGACTCTGTATCTAGGAGTTTGGAAAATATTATGCAGCACGACCCTATGTTCAGTGAACACGGCCCCTTGTTCAGGCTACTGTAATGCAAAAACTAACTAAAAATGTAAAAATGTGCGCGCAGTTTTAAAAAGGTTTTGAAAAAGGATCAGGCCGTTGATTTTAAGCTTTCTTAAAATCCTTGTGTCCCCGGCGACGGCGCCAAAAACTTGATACGTGTCGAGTGTGATATATTTTTATTAATATTTTAAGCCCTTTTTAACACATTAGTCAAGTTTTAAATTTATAAAACACGATATTCTACTAACACTTAGACACACACATGGGCAAGTGCACCCATCGTGAGCGTAGTATAGCATTGGTAAGATACCGAGGTCGTCCAAGGACACAAGAGCTTTTAGTACTGGTTTATCCTTAACGTCTAATCAAATCAAAAGTTTTAGAAAATGTTTTAAACATGAAAATAAAAACTACAAATGCTGAATATAAAATAAAAACATATAGACAAGATGTATCACTTGGATCCGGCTCGCCTTTAATGTAACCTTTGATGATTTCCGCACTTTTGCACTTTTTAAGAGATTATCTTAGTTATAGTAGTAGGCCCCTCTTTTGAAGGTGACGTTACCCTCAACCCAGTGGTTTGAGTCAGCAAGGATACATCCCAAAGGGTCGGAATATTGAAAGATAATTAATTAAGTTATTAATGCGTAATGTGGTAGGCCCCTCTTTTGAAGGCGACGTTACCCTCTGCTAAGTGGTTTGAGTCAGCAGGGATACAATCCCAAGTAGCCGGGTTAATGTATTAATAGTAGTTTACATATGAGGGGATCAAGCCATTCGCACCCCCGCCATCCAATACCAGTGGGTATTGAAGGAGGTCCTAGTAAGCTTGACCCAGGTCCTTGCAGGATCTATACACTGAACAAGGTAAGAACCTTACCAAACCATTCCCTTAACCCCCAACCAGGTAGCCAACATATCTCTATATAGATCGTAGAGATATGAATGGTGAAAATCTTTTATTTTATATAGACAGTATAATAATGCCAAGACACCATGGACAAATGATAAGGAAGTTTCACCTTCAACATAAGAAACTAGTTATTAAAGTCATTAATACAAAACCATATAAAAAGTGCGAAAAGATTAAAAAATCAAAAGTATTACATAAAATGCTTGTCTTCACCAAGTGATGTAAGAGACTTAGCCAAACATGGCCTTTGATTGACAAGAACTCTTACGATCAATCTTGGATCCCGAGACTACTACTACACACAATCTAAGGTGGATGGTGGATGATGGATGATGGTGGTGGATGTGGGTGTTGTATTGGTGGTGGAGTGGTGGTGAAGTGGGAGAGAGGTGGTTTGCCAAGGGATGCCTTTGAAGTGAACCGAGCACCCCTATTATAGCCTACACAGATGCCCAGACACGGCCCCGTGTTCGCTGGACATGGCCCCATGGCCATCAACTTTCTCTTTCTTCATTAATTACAATTGTCTGCATTAGGCTCCACACGCCCCCGTGTCCGCTGGGCACGACCCCGTGTGCAGAAGCATATCTGTACTATCAAGATTTGCAAGATTCTGCGAATCTTAGCGTTGACCACTGCCCGTGTTGAGCGGGACACGCTCCCGTGCTGGGAATAGAAACTTCTACAACTTTGTCTTTTTCTGCAGACATCTGGCCACGCCCCCATGTCTGCTGGGCACGGGGCGTGGTCAGCCCTCTGTTTCTTGTTTTTGCTTGGGAAGATGCTGTCGAGGGGTCAGGCATTCCACGTTTATTCCTTTTCTTTATATTCATGTTAGCTTTTGCTGCATATTTGTTCCTTTTGTTCATTTAAGCTCATTTGGTCCTGAAAATACAAAAGGAAGACAAAAGCACACTTTTTCCAACATTAGTACTAAAAAGGGTTAGTTTTATGCCTCATTTGATTTAATTTATATGTTGCATTTTGCACACATCATCACCATACGTGCAGCGTGTGGTTTCTTTAACAATAAAGAAAGATCAGTTGGAAGATGCCTTGGCTAGCTGTATATTCAGCGCAACAGGAAACAAATGGTAAGTATCGACAACACTCCAAAATTACATAATTAAATGAATTTGGTTGCCGATTATTCATTATATTTCGTAGCCCACGTAGGGATACATTATTCGAGTGCCCACCGGGTGTTTCAATCCTGAGAGGTTCATTTGAGTCGATCTTCCCGGAATTGTGCTAGTTATATTCTATGTTTAGATGTAGTTCGGATACTTGCTTGGTGCTAGTTTCGTTAACGGGTCGTTAAGATGTTAAATTATGAAACTTATATGGTATGTTATGTTTATGTATCAAGATGATACTTTCAAGTTTTTTCAAGTGGATTATGATGTTTAACATCATTTTTGGACATTGCATTAGTTATAAAATGTTGAATTTTTCAAGCAAATTGTTATTTATGGTCCTGATGCGTGTGAAGTGTTATATATATTAGGTGTATATTTTAAGCCCTTTTTAACACTTATTTTAGCCAAGTTTTAAATTTATAAAACACGATATTTCACTAACACTAAACACACATATGGGCAAGTGCACCCATCGTTGAGTGTAGCATAGCGTTGGTAAGATACCGAGGTCGTCCAAGGACACAAGAGCTTTTAGTACCGGTTTATCCTCAACGTCTAACCAAAATAAAAGTTTAGAAAAATGTTTTAAACAACGAAAAATAAAACTAACTAAAATGCTGAAAGATAAAAAATAAAAATAAAAACAGATAGACAAGATGAATCACTTGGTTCCGACTCGTATCTAGTATAACCTTTGATTATTTCCGCACTTTTGCACATAATTAAGAGATTATCTTAGTTATTGTAGTAGGCCCCTCTTTTGAAGGTGACGTTACCCTCACCCCAGTAGTTTGAGTCAGCAGGGATACAATCCTAAAGGGGTGGATTATTGGAAGATAATGAATTAAGTTATTAATGCAGTATTGTGGTAGGCCCCGCTTTTGGCGGTGACGTTACCCTCGGCTAAGTAGTCTGAGTCAGCAGGGATACAGTCCTAAATAGCCGGGTTATAGTATTAATAGTAGTTAACTTATGAGGGGATCAAAGAGTTTGGACCCCCGCCATCCAATACCGTGAAGTATTGAAGGAGGTCCTACTAAATTTGACCCAGGTCCATTGCAGGACCTCTAAACGCTGAACAATGGCAAGACCTTTACCAAACCGTTCCCTTAACCCCCTACCAGGTAGCCAACATACCTCCATATAGACCGTGGAGATATGAATGGTGAAAATCCTTTATTTTATATAGACAGTAAAATAATGCCAAGACACCACGGACAAACGATAAGGAAAGATCACCTTCAACATAAGTAACTAGTTATTAAAGTCATTAATACAAAACCAAATAAAAAGTGCAAAAGATTAGAAATAAAAAGTATTATACTAGACACTTTGTCTTCACCAAGTGATGTAAGAGACTTAGGCAAACATGGCCTTGATTGTCAAGAACTCTTACGATCAATCTTGGATCCCGAGACGACTCACACACTCTATGATGGACAATGGATGATGGTGGTGGATGATGGTGTTGTGATGGTGGTGGGTGGTGGATGAAGTGTGAGAGAGGTGGTGTGCCAAGGGATGAGATGAAATGAATCCAAGCATTCCTATTTATAGGCTGAACAGAGAGCTGGACACGGCCCCGTGTCCGTCTGACACTCTCTCTCCTCATTAATTGTAATTCGCAATTACAATAAATACGCCTGCTGTACTTTCGACACGCCCCCGTGTCCGCTGAGCACGGCCCCGTGATGGGCAATAGAAGCTTCTATATGTTTGTCTTTTCTGCTGCTTCTTGGGCACGGCCCCGTGCTGGCTGAGCACGGGGCGTGTTCAGCCTTTTGTTTTCTCTAGTTTGCTTTGGAAGGTGCCGTTGAGGGTTCGGGCAGTCCACTAATGTTCCTTTTCTTGTATTTATGTTGGATTTAGTTGTCTTTTTGCTTCTTTTGCGTTTTTGAGCTCATTTAATCCTGAAAATACAAAAGGAAGACAAAAACACTTTTTTTCCAATATTAGTACTAAAAAAGGGTTAGTTTTATGCCTCATTTGATGTAATTTATATGTTGCATTTTACACACATCAAATACCCCCACACTTGAACTTTTGCTTGTCCTCAAGCAAAACTCTTTAATATGTGGCTTACACTCCCAAATGGAATAGGTAGAAGAGAAGGTTTTGGGCTTGTCGTAGAGTGTCGGGATTTCCAAGATCTTTTTGGGTTTTATTTTTATTTATTTACACTCCTATTCGTAATGATTTATTTAGAACTGTTCATAAAAGAAATTACTTATTTGGGCATAACATGCCCTTTTTAAAATTCTATTTATATACAAGTTCACATACCTCGCGGGGAAATCACTCACACTCGGCCGAAAGTGTATTTTTTAGTGAATCACTCGAGAGCGGCATGGAACTTATTCCTACCATAGGCTTGCCAAGAAATCAATCCTCCTCATTTTTAACTTTTATACCTTTGTAGATATCAAGAGGACTTTGTGGGTTAAGGGTTGGCTAGGGTTAAAGGTAGGTGGTTGGATTAGTGGTTAGTAGAAAAAGGCTAAAAGCGTAACAAGTGTCGGTTTTCGTATTTTTGCAACTTTTATTTTTAATGAAGCTTTTATTCAAACAAAGTTATTTTTGATTACTTTGTTTGTTTATTTTCTTTTTGCTTCATTATTATCAATTTTTTTTTTTTTTTAACGAAGAACCGAACTTGTTACTAAAATAAAGGGTTAAAAATGAAAAAGGTTTTGGTGGGTGAAAGGGTTTTTGTTTGGGTGATGAAACGAAAAGGTTTAGGCTCAAAGGGGCTAACTAGGGGGGGTTTTTGGGTAGGTGGTAAAAAAAAAAGAAAAATAATGGTGTAGAAATGAAAAAGGTTAGTCCTAATGCCTCCATCATTTACTTACTCGGGTTTAAGTTGATAAGGACCAGGAATGTATTGTCATGGCAAGTTCTAGAGTCGTAAGAACCAAGCAGCTATTCACACAAGAAACGAAAAAATGAGCTTTTAGTCAATTGATATGTAATTGTGTGCTCAATAAAGGCTCAAAACTCACTTTTGTGGGAATGGGTTTTTATGTGATCAAGTATATATAATCAAATTTTAAATAAGTTTGTCATGCCTTTTCATAATTTTCTTATGTTGGTTCTTTTTATCACTACGCTATCGGTTGTAAATTTGTAAAAATATAACCTTTTTGAGAACTTGAATTTCCCGAGTTAAACCTAGACAAGTAAAAAAAATGAAATTTTTTTTTTGAAAAAATTTGGGGTGATTAGCGGTTCCAATAGAGTTTTGTGTAAGGCTTGTATTTAGGACTTGCAAAATTCAAGGTTTTAGCATCCCCCCCACACTTAAATTACACATTGTCCTCAATGTGTCCCAAAAATAAATTTTTAGGTTGATTAGATGTGTAAAATAGTGTTTAAAAAGCAAAAATCTGTGTTACTGGGCACTGAACACGGCCCCGTGTTAGCCGGGCACGGCCCCGTGTTCAAGTGCCAGTAACAAAATTGGAATAAGAGAAACAGAAGTCTGGACACGGGGGCGTGTTGGGTGAACACGGCCCATGTCCAGTTACCTGTACTGGGCGTTTTTCTGCAGGTGGTTCTACACGGGGCCGTGTTGGTTGGGCACGGCCCGTGTTGATCCTTCTGAAATGGAGAAAATTGTCGGGTTGCCTTGTTCTTGTGCATGGGATTATTTTTCTCGTTCCCCTTTTCATCCTTTACCACCATGAGTGTGTTTTACTCATTATAAACCATCCAAACTTTTAAAACCATCATTTCATTTCATCATAGAGATAACTTACATAATCCTAAATTAAACTAGATAAAACAAAGAAATAACAAACCATGGAGTCCTAGCCTTTACTTTATTTTAATTTTAGCAAAATTTCCAAGAAGTAATCAATCTTGGTTAAACAAGGCCTTTTTGAACTCCTTCTTCCGAGTGCGGTTCTCCTCAAATGTCGGCGAGCCATTCTTCTACCTCCCTCGGAAGGAGAAAAGAAGGCTCATTGGCATTAGTTTGAGGAGTTTCAACTTCCACCGGGATCTCTTGTTGGTGTTCCATGGGAGGTTCCGCCGGAAAGTCTTCCCACCCGGTAGGGTTGTTGATTCCGAGTGCTAGGTTCCAATCCTGTTGAGGAAGGATTGGTTCCATTGGAGGTGCTACAAGAATATTTAACCTCTGGTGCAAGAGGTTAATTTCTTGGAAGCTGCTTTCAAGTCCCATCGTAAGATCGTTAATACGGTCGATTAGGACCTCCTCTACTGAAGTCATTTCGTCGAGAGCCTCCCTTAATGCTATCACATAGTGCACAAGTGTAGCTTCAATGGAGGGTCTTCTTCCTCTTCGGCTGTCTGATGAATGCACAGAAGATGTATCGCTGTTTTCACTCGTCATCCTACGAAAAATAAACTAAAAATAGTTTATTTTAATGAAACAGTAACCGGACACGGCCCCGTGCTTACTGAGCACGGCCCCGTGTTCATCTTTCTGCAGAGTTTCGGAATAAGGAAACTTGGATTTTTAAGTTATTTTCTGAACTTTTGAAGCCTTTTTAGCTATTAATAACTTAAAACAATGTTTCATAACATGTTTTTACCAAGATTCTTTGAACAAAACTCATTTATCCCTACCATAGAGTTGGAGGAATTCCAAACTTTCAATGGTAGCTCTTGGAGAAAGATGGAGAAGAAGGAAATGGCTAAAAGAGGAAAGGACAAGATGGGTTGTTGGAACCTTCTTTTAGACTTACCTAGGATAGTTTGAGAGAAGATTCCTGCAAATCTCTGCCCCAAGTTGGTCCAAATGTGCAGAATTCTTGGCTGCATTTATAGAAAATGACAGCATCCTGGACACGACCCCGTGTTCAGTGGACACGGCCCCGTGTGCAGGTGGCGTTCTGACACAGTTTGTCCGTATTCTGACGTACTGATTAGAACGGAATCTTTCGATGGACACGGGGGCGTGTTGGCTGGGCACGGCCCCGTGTCTGGGGACTGTTTTATGAAGTTGTCTAGTTTTTTAAGGAATTTGTTAGTATCGGGTGGCTCCTGACTGGTTGGAACAACCCCAAAGTGCCTAATATACCTTAATTGTCCTAGACTAAGGCGAGAACGCAAGAGGTTGTCGGTGAGGGTAATTCCTATTTTCATTCTAGGTGGACAAGTCCAACCCTTTCCCGGGCTCTTGTTAAAGAAGGTATATGCCGAATCGCTCAGGTCTATGTATGCACCGAACGAAGTCGATGGAGAGTCCTTCACGGCACAATCGACACAGGGACGACTATCGTCCAAGTCTTTGCTAGTTACGAAGGTATTTTCGGGAGCAACGAGGTTGTCGGAATGCGGTTCCAACATTTCTTCATGGGTATCGTCTTGGGGTGGATCAATAAAATCCTTCCCAAGCTCTTCTATCCATTTCAGAATTAGCTCTTCTAGTTGAATTAACTCACTAAGGAGCATTTCCCCTAGAATATCTGGCTGGGCGCATTCGATGGAGAAATAGTGCTTATTTTTACTTTTGCCCCTCTGAGAAGATGGTGGGTCCATGTAGTGGGGCCTATAATTTAGGAAGTAGCATTTTACTTCTTCATGTTCGCCACCACATAATTGACACCACGTACCATAAGAGTGCCGAAAGTAAAAATAATTACTATCACTCATGTTTATGTCAGAAATTACCAACCGTCGGGATCTAACGGTTCTGTTTTCAGTAACTGAAACTTGGGCACGGGGGCGTGTTGAGTGGACACGGCCCCGTGTTCAGCTTACTGTCTGATGTAAAACAGGATTGCCAGTTCCAATGATTGAGCACGGGGCATGTTCAGCGGGCACGGCCCGTGTTGAGCTCTGCAGAAGCTGAAAAACTAAGAAAATCCTAAAAAAATAAAAAGAAAAATAAAAGATGATTAGGCCGTTGATTCCTAACTTTCTTAAAATCCTTGTGTCCCCGGCAACGGCGCCAAAAACTTGATGCGTGTGAAGTGTTATATATATTAGGTGTATATTTTAAGCCCTTTTTAACACTTATTTTAGCCAAGTTTTAAATTTATAAAACACGATATTTCACTAATACTAAACACACATATGGGCAAGTGCACCCATCGTTGAGTGTAGCATTGCGTTGGTAAGATACCGAGGTCGTCCATGGACACAAGAGCTTTTAGTACCGGTTTATCCTCAACGTCTAACCAAAATAAAAGTTTAGAAAAATGTTTTAAACTACGAAAAATAAAACTAACTAAAATGCTGAAAGATAAAAAATAAAAATAAAAACAGATAGACAAGATGAATCACTTGGTTCCGACTCGTATCTAGTATAACCTTTGATTATTTCCGCACTTTTGCACATAATTAAGAGATTATCTTAGTTATTGTAGTAGGCCCCTCTTTTGAAGGTGACGTTACCCTCACCCCAGTAGTTTGAGTCAGCAGGGATACAATCCTAAAGGGGTGGATTATTGGAAGATAATGAATTAAGTTATTAATGCAGTATTGTGGTAGGCCCCGCTTTTGGCGGTGACGTTACCCTCGGCTAAGTAGTCTGAGTCAGCAGGGATACAGTCCTAAATAGCCGGGTTATAGTATTAATAGTAGTTAACTTATGAGGGGATCAAAGAGTTTGGACCCCCGCCATCCAATACCGTGAAGTATTGAAGGAGGTCCTACTAAATTTGACCCAGGTCCATTGCAGGACCTCTAAACGCTGAACAATGGCAAGACCTTTACCAAACCGTTCCCTTAACCCCCTACCAGGTAGCCAACATACCTCCATATAGACCGTGGAGATATGAATGGTGAAAATCCTTTATTTTATATAGACAGTAAAATAATGCCAAGACACCACGGACAAACGATAAGGAAAGATCACCTTCAACATAAGTAACTAGTTATTAAAGTCATTAATACAAAACCAAATAAAAAGTGCAAAAGATTAGAAATAAAAAGTATTATACTAGACACTTTGTCTTCACCAAGTGATGTAAGAGACTTAGGCAAACATGGCCTTGATTGTCAAGAACTCTTACGATCAATCTTGGATCCCGAGACGACTCACACACTCTATGATAGACAATGGATGATGGTGGTGGATGATGGTGTTGTGATGGTGGTGGGTGGTGGATGAAGTGTGAGAGAGGTGGTGTGCCAAGGGATGAGATGAAATGAATCCAAGCACTCCTATTTATAGGCTGAACAGAGAGCTGGACACGGCCCCGTGTCCGCTGGGCACGGCCCCGTGTCCGTCTGACACTCCCTCTCCTCATTAATTGTAATTCGCAATTACAATAAATGCGCCTGCTGTACTTTCGACACGCCCCCGTGTCCGCTGAGCACGGCCCCGTGATGGGCAATAGAAGCTTCTATAGGTTTGTCTTTTCTGCTGCTTCTTGGGCACGGCCCCGTGCTGGCTGAGCACGGGGCGTGTTCAGCCTTCTGTTTTCTCTATTTTGCTTTGGAAGGTGCCGTTGAGGGTTCGGGCAGTCCACTAATGTTCCTTTTCTTGTATTTATGTTGGATTTAGCTGTCTTTTTGCTTCTTTTGCGTTTTTGAGCTCATTTAATCCTGAAAATACAAAAGGAAGACAAAAACACTCTTTTTCCAATATTAGTACTAAAAAGGGTTAGTTTTATGCCTCATTTGATGTAATTTATATGTTGCATTTTACACACATCAGTCCAAATCGGACAGTATTAGAGCTTGTGTATTTTCCGGAAAGCATTGATAAATATCCTTGTTTTTCCCACTTGGGATTTAGTATAACATTGGTGTACGACTTAAATCTAGGTCCTATATCTATCGTTTTGAGTACCGAAGCTATGCTGACACAGCTAGTCTAACCGGTAAGTCTACTAATTGTTTCAGTGCACCGCTTGAATTGTTTTCAAAATCAGACGAATAAAATGAATGACATGCATGATCAAGATGTATTCTGCAAGATTTCTGAATGTATGACATGTAACATGCTATATTGACATTTAAAACACATAATTACATCATATAAATATATGTTTAATTGTGCGAAAGTTACCGAAAAGTGACGTATGTCACATACTCCCACTGTTAAAAAGAATTTTGTCCGAAATTCAAGCTGAGTCATCCGTTGCAGGAGTCTTCTCGAATAGGTGGGGGTATTTAATGTTTAAGATCATTTTTGGATGTAGTTCGGATACTTGCTTGGTGCTAGTTTCGTTAACGGGTCGTTAAGATGTTAAATTATGAAACTTTTAGGGTATGTTATGTTCATGTGTCAAGATGATACTTTCAAGGTTTTTCAAGTGGATTATGATGTTTAACATCATTTTTGGACATTGTGTTAGTTATAAAATGCTGAATTTTGCTGACAAATTGTTATTTATGGTTCAAATCAGACAATTTAGAGCTAATGTATTTTCCGGAAAGAGTTGATGAATATCCTTGGTTTTCCCACTTGGGATTTAATATAACATTTGTGTAGGACTTAAATCTAGGTCCTATATTCATTCGATTAGCTGAGTACCGGAGCTGTGCTGACACAGCTAGTCTAACTGGTAAGTCTACTACTGGTTTCAGTGCACCGCTTGAATTATTTTCGAAATGCGACAAGTAAAATGAATGACATGCATGATCAAGATGTATTCTGCTAGATTTCTAAATGTATGACATGTAACACATAATTGCAGCATATAAATAATTGTTTAATTATACGAAAGTTACCAGAAAGTGTCGTTTGTCACAAATTTAAACATTAAAAGATATATAATTAAAGTTTAATAATTTTAGTGGGGCCCGTTTTATTATTATTGACCCCCCACGTTTCATCGTTCTTCAGCAAACCCACCCTCCGTCGTTTCTCTGGCAAACCCACACTATCGTTTTCTGGCAAACCGACCACCCTCCCTCCGTTCTCCTACAATCCCATCCCCACCCTCCTCCTAACGGCTACTCCCCACCGTCCTATCATCTCCTTCAGCAAACTCGGTGCATAGATCAGATTTCAAAGGTATAAACTTGTATAATTTCACTCCTAGTTTCAAAATAATTGTTATACAATTTTAATTTGTTCTTAAATTAGTTCATATTCAATCTAATCTCATATAGAAACTAACAATTAATGAAAAACAACAAACTACCAAAAGAAAAAAAACTTAGCCTTTAAATAAGCTATGTGTTGATGCAAATTTTGTGTCCGATGCTGTTCGAATAGTTTAGATTTATTTTATGCTGAATTTGTAATAGTTAGTGAAACGGTCAAACGAACGTGTATTGACCCGCTCGTTTGAAGTGGTCAAACGAGAGGGTTATTTGTTTGACCATGTGTGTTTGCAAGACAAAGGGGGTGTGGTTATAAATAGCAACCCTTTGTCATTTCCAAACTTGAGAGAGAGGGTGAGCTCATTAACAGAGTTCACTATGAGTTTTAGTGTTTGGGGGAGAGATCACCACTTAGTCTCTCCCCGGATGTATACTCCTTTGGTATTGTTCAGTTATCTTGTAATCGGGCTGATTTGTAGTGTTATACTACCGGATTAATACAAAGAAGTTGTTTGTTAATCTCTAATCTCTCCCGTCTATGAACATAAACACACAAATCACGGTTTCGATCCTGAAACACGGACCTACAATTGGTATCAGAGCCATGGTACCCAATTTAGTAAATCTAACAGTTTGCTAAATCACATGTGCTCTAGATCTGTGATTTTTGTGAACTTTGTTCAAGATGTAAAAATGGGGAAATATGAAGAAACCCAGATTTGGAACCTAATCTACGGGTCTGAGATGAATCGGGCCGTACAAAAAGAGTTGGGTTTTATATTTCACACCAAGTTCAACAAGTTTTCATCATCTATTATCACTTTTGAAGTGATTTTCGTCAAATCTGCAAAAGAAACACTGGCTGTGTTCTTGAGGAGTGTGGCGGCTGGTTAAAGAAACTAGGGTTTCTTCAGAACTTTTGATGAAGAACCTGTTTGTTTGGCTGATTGTTTCCACGAAGAATGGACACCACGAAGGACTCCCACTCATGAAAAACTCCCCTGCCGAAGAACCCTTATTAGACGAAGAACTTGAATGGTGATGTGGTTGTTCGCTGATCTCATGTTCCACGAAGAACTACCTAGTCGAAAAACCTCCATGTCTGCCGAAGAACCCTTTCATGAAGAACCGATGTTCTTCGTGGTTCATCATCTTTCGTGGGTTTCAGACACGTCGATGACTGTGAAGAAGATGAATGAAGGTTGTCGACTGTTGTTGTTTCATTGAAGAGAAAGATGGTGGTCTGATGATAATGAAGGAGATGGGTAGTTGACGATGTGGTGGCAAATGGAAAACTGATGTCGGCTGCACAAATTATTTTGGTTTAAGGTTTGGAGGGTAATTGAAAGAGGAGAATGAAGAAGACAAAGTGATGGATGAGCTGTAAAAAGAAGATGACAGTTGATGCTCTTGTTGTCGCAAAGAGAGAGACAGAATAGAGGTTTGTTGGCAGCTGTAAAGTAAAAAAAGGAAAAACAGGGTATGGTACTTTTCTTTGTCTGGTCAACGAAATCTACGGTCTTCGTGAAACAAGTTCTGGGCCTAGTTTTTATTTATTTAATATTTGGGCCTATTCTCACGAAAATTTTGGATCTAAATGGCCCACTCATATAATGATGTTATATTATGTGTGACAATTGGGTATTAGAAATTGTGATTTTATTTTGTATGTGGGCGTACATATTGAATTGAGCCATGCATGGAAGTCTCAGACATGTGCATGATGGGATTAGTGATTTGCACATTATGTCGTCTGGTCAGTATAAAAGTCAGGTTGGGAGTATGTGAAAGATTAAGTTGGGTGATTATTGTGAAAGATTCAAACTCATACAAGATTATTTTATGGGCCAATGAAATGACTGAATGAGTGATGGACGTATTGTGAGGAATGCTACTTGGGCCGGTATAAAAAATTTATTAGTGGTGATGGAATGTTGATCAGTTTTGGTCGACTGTTCACCAAGTTTATCTATTTTTCGACACCAAATTCGTACGGGTTTGGGAGCACGGGGGATGATAAGTCACGATGAAAACTTGATTTTTGTTAAACGTGGGGTAGTCACGGTTACCGATGCAAACGTCAAATTTGGTGACTTGACTACTATGGGCCAAAAACCAAAAACGCTATGTTTACTTCCGCACGTCAATGTTTATGTTGTTATCGGTTTTAGTAAATGCTCGAAAGCATTTTGTTTATTGTCATATTCTCGCATTTGGTAACGATTGAATGAACCTGGAATGCCAAGACCGGTCCTAACAAGTTCACAAGGTCGAAGAGTTATGCCTATGATGAAAGTTTTTGGATTAGGTGTTAGCAGTACTTTGGAGGGATACAAGTCGGATCCTACGGGGCCTAGGGGACTTTCTTTATCAACTAGAATATGCAAAGAAGAAAGCCGTTTTCATGATTTATCGAAAAACCGAGAACATTTGAAAGATTCTACTCAGTGGAGAGAATTTGTTCAGTAAAGTTGACGACAGTTCCGCTCAGTGGAGGGAATTGGTGAACATTTGAAGATAAATACTACTCAGTGGAGAGAATTTGTTCTATGAAATTGACGACGGTTCCTTTGAACTGGAGGGAATCTGTAAAGGTTTAGAGATCTTACCAAAGAAATGGGGGGATAAAAATTTTCATATGTTGAATTTCTTCGGTAAATTTCTAAACGCAATCACAGGTGGTAGAGTTTGTGATTTTCTGGTGATACTAACGGTTCGACGTGGAATGTTTTGCACATACACATATTTAAGGATTTTAATTAATTATCCAGCCAGCGTGAAGAGTTTTGCAGGGAAACATACAGGTATCTAAAGTCGACTGTAGTTTCAAAGCGCTGTTCACTGAAGACCTGGGGAATCTTTATGAAAGCTGATAGTTCAAGGCTGAAGACCTGCAGGTTTCGGTTTTGGGTTTGATGTTTGTTTGGGATTTTACAGGGATCTGGGGGTAACTCAATTCATTAAGTTTGCATACGATGTACTTGGTCAAGCCGACTTCCTGAGTACTGACGCTGAAGATGCGTTGTGCATTACGTGGTCAACTTCACAAAGGTGAGACAATGAGATCTGGATGTAGTTCAACTAAGCGTGCTGTTTGGTTGAGCTTACAAGGGATATACTCGGTCTAGCTGACTTTCCTGAGTATTCATGCTGAGGATTAAAGTGCATTACTTGGTCGATTCCACAAAGACGGTTTACAGAAGACAGTTCACCAGAAATCTCTACCAATGTAGTATGCTTGAATGAAATAGAGTTCTTATGACAGATCAAGACTTGATGCAGTTCTTAAAGAATGGAACCCTTATTAAATGTCGGTTGGAGTATTGGAAGATCAGCGGAAGATCGGTCAATTGAGCCTTATGAGGACATTGCACAACACCCAACACGGATACGCGTACTTTAAGGGGGAAATATTATACAAGGAGCGTCAAGATAATACTTACCTGGATCATCAGTCATGGGGGAATTTGTTAACACAGAGAAGATAAATACTTGACTGAAGATCAATTGCAGTTGCATTTTCAGCATTCGACAGCAACGGACAAGGGGAACTTGTTGATGCAGATTTTCTGTCCGATGTTGTTCGAATAGTTTAGATTTATTTTATGCTGAATTTGTAATAGTTAGTGAAACGGTCAAACGAATGTGTATTGACCCGCTCGTTTGAAGTGGTTAGACGAGAGGGTTATTTGTTTGACCATGTGTGTTTGCTAGACAAAGGGGGTGTGGCTATAAATGGTAACCCTTTGTCATTTGCAAACTTGAGAGAGAGGGTGAGCTCATTAAGAGAGTTCACTATGAGTTTTAGTGTTTGGGGGAGAGATCACCACTTAGTCTCTCCCCTGATGTATACTCCTTTGGTATTGTTCAGTTATCTTGTAATCGGGCTGATTTGTAGTGTTATACTACCAGATTAATACAAAGAAGTTGTTTGTTAATCTCTAATATCTACCGTCTATGAACATAAACACACGAATCACGGTTTCGATCACGAAACACGGACCTACAATTGGTATCAGAGCCATGGTACCCGATTTAGTAATTCTAACAGTTTGCTAAATCACATGTGCTCTAGATCTGTGATTTTTGTGAACTTTGTTCAAGATGTAAAAATGGGGAAATATGAAGAAACCCATATTTGGAACCTAATCTACGGGTCTGAGATGAATCGGGCCGGCCGTACAAAAAGAGTTGGGTTTTAAATTTCACACCAAGTTCAACAAGTTTTCATCATCTATTATCACTTTTGAAGTGATTTTCGTCAAATCTGTAAAAGAAACAATGGTTGTGTTCTTGAGGAGTGTGGCGGTTGGTTAAAGAAACTTGGGTTTCTTCAGAACTTTTGACGAAGAACCTGTTTGTTTGGCTGATTGTTTCCATGAAGAATGGACACCACGAAGGACTCCCACTCACGAAAAACTCCCCTGTCGAAGAACCCTTATTAGACGAAGAACCTGAATGGTGATGTGGTTGTTCGCTGATCTCATGTTCCACGAAGAACTACCTAGCCGAAAAACCTCCATGTCTGCCGAAGAACCCTTTAACGAAGAACTGATGTTCTTCGTGGTTCATCATCTTTCGTGGGTTTCAGACATGTCAATGACTGTGAAGAAGATGAATGAAGGTTGTCGACTGTTGTTGTTTCATTGAAGAGAAAGATAATGGTCTGATGATAATGAAGGAGATGGGTAGTTGACGATGTGGTGGCAAATGGAAAACTGATGTCGGCCACAAATTATTTTGGTTTAAGGTTTGGAGGGTAATTTAAAGAGGAGAATGAAGAAGACAAAGTGATGGATGAGCTGTAAAAAGAAGATGACAGTTGCTGCTCTTGTTGTCGCAAAGAGAGAGACAGAATAGAGGTTTGTTGGCAGCTGTAAAGTAAAAAAAAGGAAAAACAGGGTATGGTACTTTTCTTTGTCTGGTCAACGCAATCTACAGTCTTCGTGAAACAAGTTCTGGGCCTAGTTTTTATTTATTTAATATTTGGGCCTATTCTCACGAAAATTTTGGATCTAAATGGCCCACTCATATAATGATGTTATATTATGTGTGACAATTGGGTATTAGAAATTGTGATTTTATTTTGTATGTGGGCGTACATATTGAATTGAGCCACGCATGGAAGTCTCAGACATGTGCATGATGGGATTAGTGATTTGCACATTATGTCGTCTGGTCAGTATAAAAGTCAGGTTGGGAGTATGTGAAAGATTAAGCTGGGTGATTATTGTGAAAGATTCAAACTCATACAAGATTATTTTATGGGCCAATGAAATGACTGAATGAGTGATGGACGTATTGTGAGGAATGCTACTTGGGCCGGTATTAAAAATTTATTAGTGGTGATGGAATGTTGATCAGTTTTGGTCGACTGTTCACCAAGTTTATCTATTTTTCGACGCCAAATTCGTACGGGTTTGGGAGCACGGGGGATGATAAGTCACGATGAAAACTTGATTTTTGTTAAACGTGGGGTAGTCACGGTTACCGATGCAAACGTCAAATTTGGTGACTTGACTACTATGGGCCAAAAACCAAAAACGCTATGTTTACTTCCGCACGTCAATGTTTATGTTGTTATCGGTTTTAGTAAATGCTCGAAAGCATTTTGTTTATTGTCATATTCTCGCATTTGGTAACGATTGAATGAACCTGGAATGCCAAGACCGGTCCTAACAAGTTCACAAGGTCGAAGAGTTATGCCTATGATGAAAGTTTTTGGATTAGGTGTTAGCAGTACTTTGGAGGGATACAAGTCGGATCCTACGGGGCCTAGGGGACTTTCTTTATCAACTAGAATATGCAAAGAAGAAAGCCGTTTTCGTGATTTATGGAAAAACCGAGAACATTTGAAAGATTCTACTCATTGGAGAGAATTTGTTCAGTAAAGTTGACGACAGTTCCGCTCAGTGGAGGGAATTGGTGAACATTTGAAGATAAATTCTACTCAGTGGAGAGAATTTGTTCTGTGAAATTGACGACGGTTCCTTTGAAGTGGAGGGAATCTGTTAAGGTTTAGAGATCTTACCAAAGAAATGGGGGGATAAAAATTTTCATATGTTGAATTTCTTGGGTAAATTTCTAAACGCAATCACATGTGGTAGAGTTTGTGATTTTCTGGCGATACTAACGGTTCGACGTGGAATGTTTTGCAAAAACACATATTTGAGGATTTTAATTAATTCTCCAGCCAGCGTGAAGAGTTTTGCACGGAAACATACACGTATCTAAAGTCGACTGTAGTTTCAAAGCGCTGTTCACTGAAGACCTGGGGAATCTTTATGAAAGCTGATAGTTCAAGGATGAAGACCTGCAGGTTTTGGTTTTGGGTTTGATGTTTCTTTGGGATTTTACAGGGATCTGGGGGTAACTCAATTCGTTGAGTTTGCGTACGATGTACTTGGTCAATCCGACTTCCTGAGTACTGATGCTGAAGATCCGTTGTGCATTACGTGGTCAATTTCACAAAGGCGAGACAATGAGATCTGGATGTAGTTCAACTAAGCGTGCTGTTTGGTTGAGCTTACAAGGGATATACTCGGTCTAGCTGACTTTCCTGAGTATTCATGCTGACGATTAAAGTGCATTACTTGGTCGATTCCACAAAGACGGTTTACAGAAGACAGTTCACCAGAAATCTCTACCAATGTAGTATGCTTGAATGAAATAGAGTTCTTATGACAGATCAAGACTTGATGCAGTTCTTAAAGAATGGAACCCTTATCAAATGTCGGTTGGAGTATTGGAAGATCAGCGGAAGATCGGTCAATTGATCCTTGTGAGGACATTGCACAACACCCAACACGGATACGCGTACTTTAAGGGGGAAATATTATACAATGAGCGTCAAGATACTACTTACCTGGATCATCAGTCAAGGGAGAATTTGTTAACACAGAGAAGATAAATACTTGACTAAAGATCGATTGCAGTTGAATTTTCAGCATTCGACAGCAACGGACAAGGGGGAACTTGTTGATACAGATTTTGGGTCCGATGTTGTTCGAATAGTTTAGATTTATTTTATGCTGAATTTGTAATAGTTAGTGAAACGGTCAAACGAACGTGTATTAACCAGCTCGTTTGAAGTGGTCAAACGAGAGGGTTATTTGTTTGACCATGTGTGTTTGCTAGACAAAGGGGGTGTGGTTATAAATAGTAACCATTTGTCATTTGCAAACTTGAGAGAGAGGGTGAGCTCATTGAGAGAGTTCACTGTGAGTTTTAGTGTTTGGGGGGAGATCACCACTTGGTCTCTCTCCGGATGTATACTCATTTGGTATTGTTCGGTTATCTTGTATTCGGGCCGATTTGTAGTGTTATACTACCGGATTAATACAAAGAAGTTGTTTGTTAATCTCTAATCTCTCCCGTCTATGAACATAAACACACGAATCACGGTTTGGGTCCCGAAACACGGACCTACACTATGAACATATGATAAGCGAGAACGATGTGATTGGGGAACTAATAGAGCCGGATTTGTGATCGGCAAATCTCCAAAATAAACAAACATTAAACGTAAAGTAACTATAAATATTTAAGAACATTGTTCTGCAACTTTTTTCATCTTCTCCTCATTACTATCAATGAAACTTAAATACAAATTGGAAATGCAAAAAAAATCCAATACGATATAAACATTATGCATCATGTTTACGAAAACGATGGCACCAAAATATGTTACAATTAATTGAGGCCTTCCTCTTTTTATATGATCTATTCGGAGAACTAGAGTGTTTTGGGGTTTGGAATAAAAGTATTAGGATTATTATGATTTGGGCGAATGCGATTCTTAACGATATGTTGTAGATTATTCTAAAAGTATTAATTAGATCAATGAAGGGGTGCTTACAAGAAGTCAATCCAAAACATTTATCTTTTTACTGGTTTTCTATCACTCACATAAGACCGTGGGGTATGGTGGGCTTGGGTTGGGGCATGAGTTGGGGCATTTGTTGACACGTGGAATGGGAAAAAAAAACTCACGCCCATGGGGTATGGTGGGGTTTGGGTTGGGGGATTGGGTTGGGGGCATGAGTTGACACATGGGGGCATGTGAAATGGCTAGTTTGGTTTGGCCATTGAGAGCCCGCCATGTCACCTTGCTAGCCCGCCCCACGCCCGGCTTCAAACCTACGCCAAAGGGGCCACGCCCAAACCCAAGCCCCCGGGGTGGTGGCTTGGACCTTTTCCCCCAACCCACACCCAAACCCCCCGCCCCATGCCCCATGACCTAACCTAACCTATCAAATACCAAGAGACACAAAAAGACAACAATTGGGTGGTTCCGAAAAAAAAATTAAAAACCATCAATTTCAAAACCCAAATTTTTATTCACATGACAGTTGTCTAATTATTTCATAGCCACATAAATTCATTTAAAAGTATCAAACCATTTGGTACACATCGATTCGTTTGATGCAAAATTAACATAATAAACTAAAATTGTTTTCCTTTTTTTTATCTTTCTCTGTATATAATTGCTATTGTCATGATTCTTAATTTATATTAAGGTTAAGCTAGTAAGATCATTTAGCTATTTTTGTTTCATATCCTATAAAATATAAAAACCAGTTAAAGTACTAAATTTTCTAATAATATTGATGCCTTTTTATTATTATAATTATTATTATTGTAATTTGCTCTAACCTTCTAATAAAAATGATAGATTAATCTGAAAAAAAAAAAAAAAAAAACGAAGTTGATATAACATTAGGTGTCGTAAATAGACCGAAACTGAACTCTGCCAGTCTGCCGTATCCCATGGGAAATTCCATATACTATTTAGCGATGGTTTCAATAAGTCAACGTCACAGTCACGAAATTTATTTTGGTAAGAAATAAAAGTGAGAAAACAGAAAGTTTGATATTTGAAAAACGTATGAGAACATGTACCAAGAAAGAGGCATTCTAGTATCTATACAAATCTTACTATTTCTTCGGTTTTGCACTTGTATAGACACCATCACACTCATCCAACCTGTAAAAGATGGGGATATTTTGGTCTCTAATGGAGAAACTTTTGCTCTTGGATTTTTTAGTCCCGCAAACTCCACCAACAGATATGTGGGTATCTGGTATAACAAGATTTCTGAGCAAACTATAGTTTGGGTTGCCAATAGAGACCGTCCCATCTCCAACTCGACCGGCATCCTATCAGTGGATCACACTGGGAACCTAGTCCTTCAAGAAAAAGACCAAAGTTTTGTGTTTTGGTCAACCAATGTTTCCGGAGTGGTGAATGATAGTTTTACAGCCCAGTTGTTAGATTCAGGGAATTTGGTGTTGTTTCAAGGACTAAATAAAGAGGTATATTCATGGCAAAGCTTTGATCACCCTTCGAATACGTATCTTCAGGGTATGAAGCTTGGCCTAGATAAGAAAACGGGTTTGAACAAGATGATTACATCTTGGAAGTCTAGTGGGAATCCTGGTGTGGGGGATTATTCATATAAACTGGAGTTTGTTGGGTCGTCAACTCAGATGTTCTTGTTTAAAGGTATGACAAGATATTGGCGGGCAGGGTCATGGAACGGTCTTGGATGGAGCGGTGTACCGTGTATGACAAAGGGTAATATCTTCATTGCTGATTATATAAATAATGATGATGAGGTGACCATCGCTTACCATATGAGCAATCCGTCCATGCTCTCTAGAGTAGTGGCTACTGAGTCTAGTACCTTAGAGAGGCTAACTTGGCACGAATCTGATCGTAAGTGGATTGAGTTCTGGTCCTATCCAAATGACCAGTGTGATGTGTATAACCATTGCGGTCCTTTTGGCTTTTGTGATCCAAATGCATCAGTTGCTTTTGAGTGTGATTGCCTTCCCGGATACGAGCCACAATCACCACAGGACTGGTACATAAGGGACGGTTCCAAAGGGTGTAAGAGAAAGGTTGGAATACATATGTGCGACGTTGGAGACGGGTTCGTTGAGTTGGCCCGAGTTAAGATACCTGACACATCGTCGGCACATGTGAACATGAGTTTGGGTTTAAAAGCATGCGAAGAATTGTGCTTGAGGAATTGCACATGCAAGGGGTACGCAAGTGCTGATATCAGTAAAGGGGCCGAGGGTGGAGGTTGTATTATGTGGCATGGGTACATGAACGATTCGAGGACGTTTTTAGATGGCGGCCAATCTCTTTATGTGCGGCTTGATGCAGCTGAGTTAGGTACGCTATCAGTAGTTATTCTGAGTTGTTATACAGAAGAAGTAATCTTATTTTGTTTACTTTATAATTGACTATTTACTTTTACTAGTGTCGGGTCTCATTGGAAGCAGCCTCTCTATTCCTACGGGATAGAGGTATGGCTGTTTACATCTTACCCTCCTCAGACCCTACCTTAGCTCTGCTATTGGTGGGACTTACTGAGTATGATGATGATGATGAGTGTCTTCAAAAAGAAAGAACAAAACAAAGGAGTATTCAGTTCAATGAGGAGAATAAGAAAAAAAAAAGGGTAAGGGTGGGGCTGCCCTTATATTGAAACTGACATGCACTATACAGAAGTAATAGCAAATCGTAATTTCATTAATATTTCATAACTAATGAATTAAATGTCGACAAAGAACAAAATATCTAATTAGTTAGTTCATTATAACTAGGAATATATTGGTGTAGTTTATAAATAATAGTAGTAGTAGAGTAGCATTCTATTGAATCTCTAATATGGATTAGGGTTTGAGAGAATTTGGGATGAATATGTTCTTGTTATTCGAATTGGTAATCACCCGAGTATGATGACATGATACATATATACATATCCGGTTAATATCATAACCGTCTCTAACCTATGCTTAACATAATATTAATAATAATAATAATAATAATAATAATAAAACAACTAATGTTGCGGTATCTAGCTTATGCATATTATCTAATATTCTCTCCCGTAAGCTAGATCGAGACGACATGTAGAACTTCCTTGAGTCGTTTGAAATCCCTTAACTGCAGTGCCTTTGTGAGTATATCTGCTGCTTGTTCTTTGGTTGTGCAGAACCTAACTTCCACTTCATCGTTCTTGATTAACTCTCGAATAAAATGATATTTGATTCTTATATGTTTGCCCTTTCCGTGATAGACAGGATCATTGGCTAAACTTATAGTTGATTTGTTGTCACATAGAATCATTGGAGGACATTCTGTATTGATTTGAAGTTCATTAAGAATTCCTTTCATAGTGCTTGACAACCAGTTTGTGACAGAGCAATATATTCCGCTTCCGTTGAAGAGAGTGCTACAATCTTTTGTTTCTTGGACTGCCATGCCACTGCTCCTGACCCAAGATGAAAGACATACCCGGATGTGCTTTTGTTGTCATCAATACTTCCTGCATAGTCACTGTCGCTGAATCCAACCAGTTTTCCCTTACTTCCTTTTGAGTACATTATCCCATGATTTATTGTTCCTTTGATGTATCTTAGTATTCTCTTCCCTGCTTCCCAATGGCTTTTCCGCGGCCTTTCCATGAATTGACTGAGCTTATTAACTGCAAATAGAATATCTGGTCGGGTGTTAGTTAAATACATGAGACACCCAATCAAACTCCTGTAAACATTTTGATCAACTTCATTCTAGGGATCTTCTTTGGATAACTTGAGTCCATACTCCATTCGGGTTGAAAGTTCACGATAGTTTTCCATCTTGAACTTCTAAAGCAGATTTTTTGCATATTTCTGTTGTGATAGCATAATGTTTCCATTGTAATAATTAACCTCCATCCCTAAGAAATAGTGAAGGTTTCCCATGTCTGTCATTTCGAACTCACATTTCATTGATTCCTATAGCTCCTCTATCATATTCATTGAATCACTTGCCAAGATGTGTTCATATACACATCTTTCATAACCGTGAGATCTAAAATAGTCGTCTATTCGGCTATACCAAACCCTTGGGGCCTGCTTCAATCCGTAGAGAGCTTTCTTTAAATGACATACCTTTCTCTCTTCTCCCCTTTTGACATATCCTTCCAGTTTATTAATATATACTTGTTCTTTTAGCTTTCCGTTTAAAAATGCCATTTTTACATCCATTTAATGTAAGTGCCATCCATGTTGAGCAGCCAACGCTAAAACCAGTCTTATAGTGTCGAATCGTATTACGGGAGCAAATACATCTTGATAGTTAATCCCATATTGTTTATTATATCCTTTAGCGACTAATCGGGCCTTGTGCTTACTACATTCCCATACTCGTCATACTTTGTCTTATAAATCCATTTCACACCAATAAGTTTTTGACCCTTTGGTGGATCCACTAGGTCGCATGTTTCATTCTTGAGTATGGATTGTATTTCTCTATCCTTGGCATCTCTCCACTTGATGTCTTTTGATGCTTCATAATATGTTAGTGGATTTGCATCAGCGTAAAGCACAAAATCTGCTACATCATTCTGCACAGTTTGTTCTCCTTCATATAAGTCTTCAACCTGTGCTTCGGTAAACGGTTGAGTGTTTTGATAAATTTCTGTGATTCTTTGTGTTCTCAGTTCTTCATTTTCTGAAGATGATGATGATGACTCTGCTTTTTCATGTTGATCTGCTGCTTCATGATGACTGTTTGAGGTTTCGGCTTCTTCATCACTCGAGTGATGCTCATCTTGATTGCTGACTGTCTGTTCTTCTTCGTCTGCATTTGGTACTGCAACATCAGGTTCCACTCCTGAATCTTCTAGTTCAACACACGAGGTTTCTTTATGATCAGTTTCTTCATTCCACTCTTGTTCTTCATCAAACACCACATCCCTGCTGATAATTGTCTTCCCAGTTATCGGATTATAAAGCTTGTAAGCTTTACTATTTTCACTATAGCCTATGAAGATCGTTTTTTCTACTTTATCATCTAATTTTCCTCGATGTTGCTTTGGTACATGTGCATAGGCTACACATCCGAACACCTTCAAGTGCTTGACACTTGGTTTTCTCCCACTCCATGCTTCTTAAGGAGTAATATTTGGTATGCTTTTGGTTATGGCTCTATTAATTAGATATGTTGCACAAGCTACGGCTTCAGCCCAATAAGAGTGTGACATGTTCTTCATTTTTAACATGCTCCTACTCAACTCCATGAGTGTTCTATTCTTTCTTTCGGCTACCCCGTTTTGTTGTGGGGTGTAACTTGTGGTGAGTTGATGGTGGATACCATTTACTTTAAGAAAGTGCTGAAACTCGTGGCCACAGTATTCCCCTCCTCTGTCTGTTTGAAGTGCTTTAATCTTATGACCGGCTTGATTTTCTGCAAATGCTTTGAAGACTTTAAAGAAACTCAGTGCCTCTGATATCAACTTCAGAAAGTAAACCCATGTCTTTCTTGAGAAGTCATCTATGAAGGTAAGAAAGTATTTGCAACCTCCAATAGATAAAGTTCTCATCGGTCCACATATATCCGAATGAATTAGTTGCAGTGGTTTTTCAGCATGCCATGTTGCTTGTTTAGGGAATGGTTTCCTAGTATATTTCCCAAACAAACAACCTTCACATATGCTATTAGTTGTCTTAGAGATCTTCGGCAGTCCTTTCACTATCTCATGAATCCCCATGTCGTGTAACATATCAAAGTTTAAATGTCCATATCTCCTATGCCATAAAACACTTATGTCTGTTGTCATTACATTGCATACTCGAGGAGTTATGTCATGGCTAAGGTTGAGTGGAAACATCTTGTTTCCTGTCATCTTAACCAAACCGATACATGTTCCTGAAGAATCTTTGATCATGCACTCTTGATTTGAGAAATTGAATTCATACCCTTTCTTGACTAGTTGTCCCACACTTAGTAGATTGTGTTTCAACCCTTCGACATAAAATACATTTGGAACTTTCTTTTCCACTCCCTTCACTTTGATTGACACATCACCGCATCCTAGCACTTCTATTTTTTTATTATCTCCGGTCCTCACTTCTCTTCGTTCTGATTCATTTAATGTAATGAACAAGTTCTTGTTACCGGTCATGTGGTTACTACACCCGCTATCTAAGTACCAACAATCGTCCTTTGATACTTCTTCTATGTTAATTATCATAAACATTGTATCTTCACTTTTCCCTTCAGTTTCTTCTTCATGTAAAACTGCACTCCCACTTCTGTCTATCTCTTCCTTTTGTTGACAGAAGTGTGCCGTATGTCCTAATTTTTGGCAGTTGTAACATCGAATCTGTCCGTATGATCTTCCTCGTCCTCTACCCCGTCCTCTACCAGCATATTCATGCTTGTTTTGCTTTGACCGATCTGTATTAATACCTTGCATCTGAATGTGCCAGTGATAATAGTTTTGTCCCTGTAATTTTGGAATCTGTGTTTGAAAATTTTCATTCACCGTGGTCATGTTTGAATTGATTTCTTTATCGGATTATGTTGTTGAATCTTTGTTGAGTAAAATCTGTGACAGGGGAATTGGATCGTTGTGGCTCTGATACCACTTATTTAATCTGTAATATGGATTAGGGTTTGAGAGAATTTGGGATGAATATGTTCTTGTTATTTGAATTGGTAATCTCCCGAGTATGATGACATGATACATATATACATACCCGGTTAATATCATAACCGTCTCTAACCTATGCTTAACTTAATATTAATAATAATAATAATAATAATAAAACTAATGTTGCGGTATCTAGCTTATGCATATTATCTAATACATTCACCATTAAAAATATTAGTTCATCATAATAATCAATCTAATTTCTTTAAAATCCCATGATTTTCTCAATTACTTGTATGTGGTGGAAACAGTGAAAAACATCAAAAATAAACACAATTGAGCCAAAAATTACTTGATAACGGAAAGAACAATAGTAGCTATTGTGAAATCGATAATAATGGTACAAGATATATATTGGTGATGAGAGTGACAAAGGACAACAAATTCAATACATTAATTAAGAATCATCATGAACATAATCGATCGATAAGGGACTATTATACCAGATGCCAAAATAGAATAACTATACAGATTGTGAATGCCATTTACACAAAACAAATATCTAGTCAAATAAGTCATGTGATAATTAGAAGTAACAACCAACCTTTGTACACAAAACAAAACAAAACAAATATATAGGTACCCAGGTCATGTCGACCCTAATACACCAAAACGTGAATGGAATGTGGGCACACACTACTAGCCACCAAAACAAAACAATTTAACCTAGGATCAATCCATACGTCTCCAAATGCTACTAACTGAGTTCCATAATATGGAGACAATGTAACTTGTCACACCTCCACAAATGGTGCTACGCGATTGATACCCAAATGACGCAACAGTGAAATTAATCCACCATAGGCATGCATGTTCGAGTATTGGAGTGAAAACAATTTACAAATAAAGTAAGTCACAATCAAATGCATAAATAAAGATCTGGTGTAATATTTTCATAAGTCAAAATAAGAAAATATGAAACAATCATTACAATTCAAATAACTAATTTGATGTAATATTTTCAGCAAAGTACTCGTTAAAGAGCCGAAGGCACAAAAACCGATTTCTGGTCTTCGGGATACCATTCATTGCAGCAGGCTTTCTCTTGTGTACCTTCATTTGTTGTTATATAAGGAAGAAAAATAATGGTATGTCAATATTTGTTTATATTTGATCGATTAATCTTTGGGTAAAAAAGGGTTCCTCATGCATATACTGCATATATCCACCCTGAAAGGCTAAAACCCTAAGTAACATTGTTTAAAGCTAGGGGTAAAATATAATGACGAGCACTAACTCGTTGAGGTTGGTTAGATTATGCTCAAATCACAAACTAATCATCCGGAGTTAATAAGATTTATAGGAATCATGAATCCATTGGAATGAAACCAAACTAAATCGTTTAGCTCTTTTTTATTTGGTTTTTATGGTTTAAATTACCATTTTCAAACGACAAGCACAAATAAAATATTTTGACTTTAAAATGATTTGATGTTAGTATAATCCAAAGCTCTTATATGCTACTTTTTATTGCAAGTAAAAAATTAGTTCATCTAAAAGTTTAGTAAATTGAGATCAAACCATGCTACTAAAACTACCTAAACCAAACTGGATTTTTTTTATTTGGGTTGGGTTGGGTTGGGTTGGGTTGGGTTGTAGACTGGGCCAGTACTCAGTACTACAGCTTCATAGCTTAAGGTTCAGACTTATGCTGAATAAGAAGAATGTAACTCACATAAATGTATTATTAAACTAGTTTCCACTATTGCTTAATTGTTGGATACAGCCAAACGAAATGAAGGTAAAGCTGGTTTCAGTTTCACGGATAGCTTGAAAACCAAGGAAGGGGGTTTCATGGAGAAGGATACTGTCAAAAATGTGGATTTAGATGTGTTTGATTTGAGCACGATAGTTGCGGCAACTGATAATTTTTCTCCTTCAAACAAGCTTGGAGAAGGTGGATTCGGCTCAGTTTATAAGGTAGTGTCCTGTGAAATCTGGCACTGATCATAGCCATTGCGTTTATATATAGTTGTCATTTAATTACTAATAAAGAATTTATATTCAGGGTAAGCTACTAAACGGGCTAGAAATTGCCATCAAAAGATTATCACAAAGTTCGAGTCAAGGGATGCAAGAATTTAAGAATGAAGTAACGTTGATAGCGAAACTTCAACACAGGAACCTAGTCCAGCTTTTGGGATATTGCTTGCATAAGGAAGAAAAGATGTTAGTTTATGAATACTTACCAAACAAAGGCTTGGATTCCTTCATATTTGGTTTGTTATCTAACCTACATTTCAGTTCCAAAAATCTAACTATACTTCTTTTTAAAGTTCGATAATTCCTAAATATCCAATGGTATGGCGTTATCCTTGATCAAGAAAAGGCTTCTCTTTTAGATTGGAAGAAACGGTTCCAGATCATTCAGGGTATTGTTCGTGGACTACAATATCTTCATCACGATTCTCGGCTCAAGATCATCCACAGGGATCTAAAAGCAAGCAATATTTTGCTAGATACAGATTTAAACCCTAAAATTTCTGATTTTGGAATAGCAAAAATCTTTGGAGGGGGTGAAGATGAAGCTAAAACACGTAGAGTTGTTGGAACATAGTATGTGTAGTTCTTTGATCTATAATACAACTCGGTTTTAATTACTTTCATTTATCTAACGTTGATATAATATGATTGTAGTGGTTATATGTCTCCGGAGTATGCAATGCAAGGCCTTTTTTCAGTAAAATCTGATGTTTTTGGCTTCGGGATTCTGGTTCTAGAGATAATCAGTGGAAGGAAAAACAACAGTTACTATAATGAAAACTCAGTTAATTTGATTGGGCATGTAAGTAATTGAATTTCATCATCATCATCATCATATATATATATATATAGGGTAAGGTTCATGCGAGAACCACCTTTATTGCGAGAACCGCGAGAACCAAATGTGAACACAACCTAAAATAGCTAAAAAAAAACTAACCCCCACCCCAAAAAAAACCTACCCGCCCCCCCCCAAAAAAAACCTTAACCCCCTCCCCCACCCCCCCCCCCCCCCCCCTCAAGCTAAAATGCTAAAAACTAAACCCTCAAAAAACCTAAAAAATCAAAAAAAATATTCTAAAAAAACACAAAAAAAGTTTTTTTTTAATATTTTTTAAGTTAAAATCGCTACTTTTAGTAGAAAAAAATTTTAATTATAATTTTTTTTTTCTACTAAATGTAGCGATTTTTTTATAAAAATATTAAAAAAAATTGTGTGTTTTTTAACTATTTTTAGGCATTTTTGGTTGTGTTCACATTGGTTCTCGCGGTTCTCGCAATAAGGGGTGGTTCCTAACGGATCTTTGTCCTATATATATATATGAGTTAATTACATAGTTAGTCCCTGTGGTTTGGAGGTATTAACGTTATTTGTAAGTTTAAAATCACATTCTACTAGTACCTAAGTATGTTATTTTGTGCAAACCACAAGGACTAACTATGTTAATACCTTAGAAGTTAATACCTCCAAACGTTACAAAATAAAAAGTTAATACCCTAGAAGGTGATTTTAAACTATTAGTACCTAAATATGTTATTTTGTGGAAACCACAGGGACTAACTATGTAATTAACTCTGTATATATATAGGGGAAGGATCCACTAAAAAGTGGATTTTGCCTAAGTAGCCTAAGAAGGATTGTGATGATGACATGTTGCACTCCTAATAACTAGGAATGAAGGGCATTTTGGTCCTCATAAATAGGAGTGGAAATGACATGTGGCACCCCTTTTGTTATTTAAAAATACAACAAAAAAATCTAATACAAAAAAATCGAGCACAAAAAAAACTAGTACAAAAAAATCTAGCACAAAAAATCTAATACAAAAAATATAGTTCAAAAATTTGGGAAAAAATATAGTACAAAAAAATATAGCACCAAAAAATTTAGCAAAAAAATGTAGTACAAAAAAATTAAGCATAAAAAATTGAGGAAAAAAAATTAATACAAAAAAATTCAGAACAAAAAATGTTATACAACATAGAAATATAACACATTTAAGTGGGTTTTTTTAGTCTTCATATTTTATATAGCAATATGGTACTCAAATTAAAGATAAAAAGACGCTCGATTTTACGGTGAAATTTTTATGAAAAATAATGTCGTATACAAAAGTTATGAACGTTTAAAAAATGGGGGTGGAATATGCATATGTCTTGCATGTGGAGAGAGAAAGTCCATAAATAGGATTTTCCCAAGATACTCTTGAACTCATCCTTTCATCTTAACCATTGATTTGAAAAATAAATGATTAAGATTCCTTCTCATCCTTCTTAGGGAAAATTAATTTTTTATTTGATCTAACCCCTATATATATATATAGGGGATGGTTCAAATGAAAACCACTTTTATTGTGAAAACTCGAAAACTAACTAAAAAAAGTCTAAAAAACACACCATATTTTTTTTCAATTTTTTGATAAAAATCGCAGGTTTTATATATAAAAAAATTCAAAAAAAAAAATTGTAGTACACATGTGTAGTATTACACACGTGCACTACTAAAAAAAATTGAAATTTTTTTTATATATATAAAGTTGCGAAAATTGCTATGCAAAAAAAAGTTGGTATGTTTTTTTGGCTTTTTTAATTATTTTTCGAGTTTTCACAATAACTAGTGGCTTTCATTTGAACATTCCCCTATATATGTATATGGGAAGGTTATCTTGAGAACGCTAAATATTGCGAGAACCGTGAGAACGGATGAAAAAACCATTCAAAACCGTATTTTTTAATACAAACATCATTGTAATAAAAATACAACATCAAAAAAGAATTTACAACATCAAATAATTCATTTTTCTTCTCAAAATCACTCTTACTAGATTTTTTACACATGTGTAAATATAACAAATTTACACATGTGTAAATGGCAAACTTGCACATGTGTAAATTTTCTTTATTTACAAATTTACGTAAATTTAAACGTGTAAATTTAATTTCTAGCATTGTATTCGAATAATAATGATAAGTGTAAAAAGAAATTTTGAATTTGAATTGTTTTTGACAAAGTTCTCGTGGTTTTTTCATTCGTTCTCACGGTTCTCGCCATATTTAGCGTTCTCATTTAAACCCTCCCATATATATATATATATATATATATATATATATATATATATGTTCATTATTCATCCCACCAAATAATCTTTATTATGATCAACATTGTTTCTAGGTTTGGGATTTGTGGAAACAAAACAAAGCTTTGGCCATAGTTGACTCATCTTTGGGAGATTCATTTGATGCCCGTAAAGTTCTTCTATGTATCCATGTGGGGATCTTGTGTGTTCAAGAATTGGCTTGTGATCGGCCTACAATGACCGATGTAGCTTTTATGTTGAGTAATAATGAAACAATGCTTCCTTCTCCTAATCAACCAGCATTCATATTCAGATTGAATTATGGTAGGGATTCACCATCACCATCACCTGGTGGTCGTGGTGTTGTCACCGTTGATGATGAGCCCATCACCATCCTTCATGCTCGTTAATTTTATAATATCTCATAATTAAACTCTTGTACAAAGACCATTTAAAACAGTGTCACACAAAATGTAACGACCATGAATTTTTCAACTTTGTATTTATCTTCAAATTTTACTTCCATTGTATTTGTACTTCCATTTTAGTCAATATAATCATTTGGATATCTTTTTCATCAATTTCCATTCACATTTATTTTAATTTCATGTTCTTGTAACCATTTTTATTTTATATAATTCATGTGACAATTTACAATTTGTAATAATTAAAATATTTTAAACAATTAGTACAAACACTCCATTTATAATTTTTTATATAGAAATGGGATTCATTAAATAAGAAATTATTTAAATAAAAATCTAGTTTAAATAGGAAAAATTAAATTATTAATGTTTGTAAATCATTAATAACAATTTATTATACAACTTATAATGTTTTAAAACATATAAAAAGTATTAAATATAAACTTTTAAAACTTTATAAAAAATCATGATTTCACAAAATTAAATTCTATAGTTATAATGTTTAAATTTGTAAATTGTGAGGTTATTTAAACAATTCTGATTTAATAAGTTTCAAAAATAGTTTTATACAGTCCTCGAAATTCAGGGACCGTTCATGACAATTTCAAAACTTTAACTTATTCATTAATATAGATTTAAATTTTTTTTAAACAAAAACAAACTGCATGGACTAATTTTTCCATAAGCCTAATCTTCAAAACAAAAAATAACGCCCAAAATCGCTAAACCCGTTTTTCACACGCTGCGATCGCCAGATCATCCAGATTCGCCAAATCTCCATTCAAGTCCAACAATTAGGGGGCGTTTGGTTCGCAGAAATTCAATGGAATTTAAGGGAATTGGAATTTGAATTCCATCTCTTAAGATGTTTGGTTCACAGAATTTGATCGAATTGGAATCCCAATTCCAATCTTCATGTGTTTGGTTGACAGTGGAATTGGAATTGGAATTAGGCATGAATTCCTTCAAATTCCTTTAACTAAAGGAATTCAAAATCCTTTCGATATGTGAAGGAATTAAAGTAAATTCGTTGGAATCCTCGACTGTTTCAACCCGTACCGTTCGATCCGAACCGAACCGAATTGTTTCGACCCATACTCGTTTCGATCCGAACCGTTTCGACCCGTACCATTCCGACGCGAACAGTTTCGACTCGTACCGTTTCGACGCGAACGGTTTCGACCTGTAATGTTTCGACTCGAACGATTTCGAATCGAACCGTTTCAACGCGAACCGTTTCGACGCGTACCATTTCGACCTGTACCGTTTCGACCTGTGCCGTTTCAACCAGTACCGTTTTGACGCGAACCGTTTCGAAGCGTACCGTTTCG
>JARYGA010060912.1:0-181025 GCA_030545235.1 Helianthus tuberosus
AAGACCAATAATCCAGCTAGAAGAAGATACTCTTTTTGGTCCAATTTGTCTTTGACGCATCACACTTCTTTTCCCACCTCCATTACTAGGATATTTCCTCGAAACACAATCAAAGACATAGTTGTTCTAATATTTTTTCATTACTTAATTGTCTAGGATGATCTCTTGTATCTTTTTTTGCCATTACATAACAAGTTTTCCCTCAATTATGCTTCCTAGACAAGATTCACCTGTGACCAACATAAGTTGTCTTACAATTACACGACACGAGAGTGTGTCTATATTACAAGTAGAGCATGCTTTAATTTTATAACCTTGACAACTCCACCTAGACAGGCTGCTACGAGCAAAATAATCATTAATAGTCTATAATAATGTCGCACACATCCTGAATACGTCATTAGTTAATGTATCTCTCGTTGGACTCCTTCGACCCACTACATTTTCAACTCATCCACCAAAGGCCTAAGGAAAACATCAATTTCCTTTCTAGTTGATTTAGAGCTAGGAATAAGCAAAGTCAACATGAAAAAAAAAAGACTCTTTCATACAAAACCATGGTGGTATATTGTACGTTGTCAACACTACCAACCACATACTGTAAATCTGATTAATTTTAGCAAAACTCAAACATTTTGCATCTGGATCCCTGTGGTTTCAGTTTTATTGCCATTTTGGTCCAAAAGTAGCAGAGATTCATCTTCCCCAAACCCAAACCCTAATCCATCATCTTCTCCAGACACTCCACCAAGCTCTTTCCGATCACTTTTCCGGCACCAACACCACCACAACCAGATGCACATGGGAGTATGAGACTGTTAATCGGTACCAAATAACGTTTTCTGTAGCTCTCTACAAGTTCCTTTGAATCCCACCTGGTTTGGTTAAAATCATTGTTTTTGTTCATTTCTTGCAAGAGAAACCAACTACGATAAGAGTTTTGTAAAGAAAAGTCGGTTGACTAACGTAGATGTGATTTCTTCTTTTCTACAAAAGACTTAAACCAAAAGCACTAGACTTGAAAGTACAACAAATCGTGCATACACTACAAATTGTGAAAGCGAGAGTAGTACCTCAATCCAGGCTGCAAGTTTTGGTCGGCCCACTTTAATATCGTATTTTTCTTACATCTAGCAAGTACGACAGTTCGATGAAAGGAGCATAAGCTATATCTACCTGTCATGTGCATCTGGTTGCGGCGGTGATGGTGCCGGAAAAGTTATCGGAAAGAGCTTGGTGGAGTGTTTGGAGAAGATGATGGATTAGGGTTTGGGTTTGGGGGAAGATGAATCTCTGCTGCTTTCATATGGGGATTATTTAATTTAATTATTTTACTTAATAATGTGTTATAATAAAAATTAAAATGACCATTTTGCCCCTAGGAAAAGGACAAAATAGCATAATTTTATAAGACAAATATGACCTTATTTCACTTTTGGCCCAAAATGGCAATAAAACTAAAACCACAGGGACCCAGATACAAAAAGATTGAGTTTTGGACTAAAGTGGCAAAAGTGACCAAACCTCAGGGAGAAAATGGTAGTTTACTCGAAAAACTAAAGTGATCGGCAACCAAACCCAAGCAGACGCTCTTGAGTTCTTTGGAAAATCCAGGATATCTCTTATCAAAGTCTTGCCATGCCATCCATTAACTAGATGACATATTATACCATCTTATAAGTGTTGAATAATATGCTAGATCATATCTTTTATTGTAAATCTGGAACTATACCTTCGTCGAAGTCGGGAAGTTGATGGAAAGCAGCACGTCACTTTTTGTGGTACAATCTTTCTATTTATGTTTTTTGTTAACCCATCTGCTCTCGTTACAAACCAAACATTTTTATAGAGCCATTCTTTTTCCTAAACAGAACACAATTATATTTGTAAGTATGGATAGATTCATATCCTAATCCAATCTTTCCACACTTCTTCTTAACTTCATAGTGTGAAGCTGGAATCTGATTTTCTTTCAAAATTGCATTTCTCTAAAAGATGCTTAAGTGAACTATTTGTTCAATTGTTTATTACTTTAATATGCATTAATTTTGTTAGGAAGCTTAAGGAAAATATCCAACACTAACTAGGGTATAACTCAGTATGGAGCTTTTTAAAAATGCATCAAATTTTCGGTCTAACCTATTTTATTCATCTTTATCTTCATTTGCATTTTGTTCCGCAATAACATCAGCAAGCACATCAAACATCTCATTATTTGTTGTTGGAGTATGTATGTCTCATTCCCAAAGGACTTGTATCTCCGAAGCATTAGGAAATTCTTGACCCTGACAACCCATGTCGTGTATGAAGGTAGAAATCGACGATCACGTATGTGGGTTATTCTTGGAGTAATCGATTCAAACTAGCACAACCTATACACGGCCTATACGCTTTGCCTTCATTGTTGACACAGTTGCTGGCAATCTCCATTAAGCTATTAAGACCGTTTAAGAATTATGAACATCTCCGATTTCGTAATGTAGTCCAATTCTTATTAGTTGTCATATATATATAGGGGGCGGTTCCCCTAAGAAGCCTATTTTGCCTAAGTTGCCTAAGAAGCAATCTACACCATTTTTTTAAACAACCAATGGACTAGATTAGATCCCTAATATTAAACTAGATAAGTAAACAAAATATAACGCGCGGGGGTATTTTCGTCATAAACAAAAAAATAGTACTGGACAAAAACCAAAGCAGTTATTGACGATTCAAACACAGTTCTTCTTCACTCTCTCTCAAAACTTCCCCATCGCTAACAAACGTCCCTAAAATCGACAATCAGACAGACGAAAATCGAACAAACAACAACAAAAACAGCATCAACGATGGATTCAGAGAGTACGTTCCATTTTTTTTTTTGCATTTTGGTGTATTCGTTTCAATTTTGTACGGTTTTTCTAAGTTTCTTCGAAATCAAATCGATTACACAGGTTCTAAGAGATCTACAAGAAGCAAGAAGCATAAAGAAACAAAACCTGATGACCATTTCGAAGGTTTGTTAAGGATCTGTAAACGAACATATTTCTAGGGTTTTAATATGTCTAAACTGATTCATGTTCTGCATTTTATAAAACAGATCGATCGTTGTGTTTTAATGAAATAGTGCTGGTTTATTTTTTGTGCTGGTTTATTTTCTGTGCTGGTTTAACCTATGTGCTAGTTTAGTGTTTTAGAAATATGTAGCACAAAGTTGTGGTTGGTTTTATGGTTTTGAAATCGGTGCTGGTTTAACTTCCGTGCTAGTTTAGTGTTTTTTAAGAAACTAGCACAAAGTTCAAGTTGGTTTTTTGGGTTCCAAATCTGTGCTGGTTTACTATCTGTGCTAGTTTATTGTTTTAGAAGAAACTAGCACAAAGGGTTTAGTGTTTTCTAGAAAACTAGCACAAATTCTAGTTGGTTTACCGTCTGTGCTAGTTTAGTGTTTTAGAAATATGTAGCACAAAGTTGTGGTTGGTTTTATGGTTTTGAAATCGGTGCTGGTTTAACTTCCGTGCTAGTTTAGTGTTTTTTAAGAAACTAGCACAAAGTTCAAGTTGGTTTTTTGGGTTCCAAATCTGTGCTGGTTTACTATCTGTGCTAGTTTATTGTTTTAGAAGAAACTAGCACAAAGGGTTTAGTGTTTTCTAGAAAACTAGCACAAATTCTAGTTGGTTTACCGTCTGTGCTACTTTAGTGTTTTAGAAGAAACTAGCACAAGTGGTTTTTTAGAAGAAGCTGGTTTACCGACTGTGCTACTTTTAAATTCAGTAGATAAGTAATATAAGTTTCAGTTGCTTTTTTGTGTGTGAAAACAGAGCTGTACAATCCCAAACCACTACAAATTGTACAACCAGGAGAACCTTTGCATCCCATTCCACTCAAAGTTGTAAGACCAACAAAAAAGGAATATTATATGAGTCCGAAATTTTGGAATGAAGTAGCAATTTGGGGGCCAAGCTATACCAATCATCCTACTTCTGGTGGTGAACCTTCAGATCCCATAAAAGAAGAGATTGATGAGAAACCTGAAATCTCAGTTGTACAACCCAAAAAAGAAGAAGATGATGAAAAACAAAAGATCCCCATCCTACAACCTAAACATGAAGAAGATTAGGAAAAACCTATAATCTCAGTCAAGAATTTTGGAAGGAAGTAGCAATCTAGCCAGCTCCTGCTATGATCATCATGTTTATGTTGTTTGTTTTAGTTTTCTAATGTTATCAATGCTGTTATGTATTATGATCATGTTTTTCTGAACCTTATGTAACAATGATGTTTTGAATTATAAAAATCATGGTTTATTATGTATTAAATGATCAAAATGGTACTGGTTATTGTTTTTTTAATATATAGTACACTTTATAACTTGTGCTGGTTACTATGTTTCTTCTGAAATTACTTGCAGGCTCATCAGACAGTGACTTCGAACAACCGGAAAAGAAACAAAAAACAGCACTAAAAGTTGTTGCCACAAACCCTGAACCTATACGATCAACACTTTTCAAGGAATTTGATAAGAAAAAAAGAATTAGAATCAGGAACAGCCCAAAAAACCTTGCTCAATTCATGCAAGTGTTATCTGATGAACAGAAAGCAGAAGTAGATAACATGGGATTTGAAAGCATGAAGAACTTTGATATAACAAAAATACCAACTAATCTGGGATACTGGCTCACTAACAATTATGAACCTACAATCAACACACTGAATCTAGGTACACATAATGTAGTGATAACACCTACCCTAGTACAAGAAGTTCTTGGCATACCAATGGGTAAAGTGAAGGTTACGGAGACTAAACCATCAATGAGTGATCCAGTTGTTGCAGAGTTTAGAAATCAATTTGAAATTGATGATGAACTGCCAAAAATGCATCATATTATTCATGTTGTGAAAGAACAGAAGGAGAGTGGAAGGCTATTTCAACTGAACTTTCTTGTAATGTTCAACTCAATAATGGCAGAGCTCACACACGGTGGCAATGTCAACATGAAATTCCTTCCAACATTGCAACCTGATGTAGATATTAAGGATGTTGACTGGTGCAGCTACGTGATCGACTGCTTGAACAGAAAGACAACAAGCTGGTTCCAATCTAAAGCAGCACACTACATCGGACCGATAACATTTCTAGTGGTATGTTGTAGTTATCTAAAAATGATCTATATTTATTGTTTTTTATCAAACATAATAACAAAAACTAACTTGTAAATCAATCAGTTGGTTTATGCTCATCATACATACCAAAGAACAAATCCAACACAGAAGATGATACCAGCTGTAATGTATCATAAAAATGATACAATTAAAAAGCTTGGTCCGGTGGTGGAAAGCAATAAAAGAAAGAGAAGTAAAAAAGATGGGAAACCAGCACAGAAACTCACCTTGACAACACAAACACCTACTCAAAAGGTGGTGAAGAGTAAGAAGAAAACAAGTTTGAAAGCAGCAACAACTGGTGAAACAGAAGAAAATGAAAAACGAGAGAATTTGAAGGTAAAACTGAAGTTGAAGAAAAAAGCACCAGCTGAACAACCTCTATCCACATATCAAAAAATCTCAAAGGAAACTGATGAAGCTAGAAATCATTACTTTAGTGACTTCCCAGAATCTCTAGACATTACACAAAGTTTGGACATTCCACAATCCCAGGAAAAACTCTCACAAATTCCACCTACAAATCCAACAAGTGGAGTGGTAATTTCTATTTTATTGTGTTTATCTGTAGTATTACTGAAAACAGTGCTGGTTTAGATGGTTATTGAAAAAATGTGCTACTTTTATGACATTTAGTGTTTGGGATGTTAAATTGTGCTAGTTTATACCTAATATGTTAGTTTAATGTTAGAATTTGGAATGTGAAATTGTGCTGATTTATATGCTAAAGTGTGCTGGTTTAAATGGATTGTAAAACTGTGCTAGTTTGAAATGTGCTACTTTTATTGTAAACTTTTATCATGTGTATGTAAAAATAAAAATGGAAAATGTGCTACTTTTACAATTTGTGCTACTTTATAAAAAGAATGTGCTACTTTTACAATTTGTGCTACTTTATAAAAAGAATGTGCTGGTTATTGAAAAAATGTGCTACTTTTATGACATTTAGTGTTTGGGATGTTAAATTGTGCTAGTTTATACCTAGTATATGTTAGTTTAATGTTAGAATTTGGAATGTGAAATTGTGCTGATTTATATGCTAAAGTGTGCTGGTTTAAATGGATTGTAAAACTGTGCTAGTTTGAAATGTGCTACTTTTATTGTAAACTTTTATCATGTGTATGTAAAAATAAAAATGGAAAATGTGCTACTTTTACAATTTGTGCTACTTTATAAAAAGAATGTGCTACTTTTACAATTTGTGCTACTTTATAAAAAGAATGTGCTGGTTATCTTTTCAGGAATGGATTTGTCTGATAAAATCCAAAACAAAAGAGCTGGACATGCATGTCAAAGAAACACACGAAATGATTGCAAAATGTTTAACAAAGTACAGAGGTGAGGAGGTTGTGGATGCTGTGGATGAGTGGAGAAAAAGATTGGTAGTATATGGTGAAAAGTACAATTTCGAGAAGCAAGAATCAGAAGCAGGGAATGAAGAAAAGAAAAAAGGAGGAAGTGGAGAGAAGACAGAAGGAGGGAATGAAAAGGAAGAAGGGAATGAAGTTAAACTTACCCAATCACAAAAAAAAATGGTGGTCTCACAATTTGATTTAACTCCTTTCAGAATCACCAGTTCAATGTGGCCAGAGATTATAAAAAAAATAGAAAAGGCAGAACAAGCAGCAAGCAGCAAAAAAGATGGTGCTGATCATGGAGTTGGTGGTGAAGAAGAAAAGGATGCAGGTGGAGAAAAGGCTAAAGATGGTAAACCTGATGGGGAAACAACAAAGAAAGGAGGTGAAGATGCTAATGAACCACCAAAGGGAGAAAGTGACACTGCTGGTCAACCAGCAAAGAAAGAAGGAAATGAGGCTGCTGGTCAACCAGCAAAGAAAGAAGGAAATGAGACAACAAAGAAAGGAGGTGAAGATGCTAATGAACCACCAAAGGGAGAAAGTGACACTGCTGGTCAACCAGCAAAGAAAGAAGGAAATGAGGCTGTTGGTCAACCAGCACAGCAAGGAGAGGTTTTTAAAACACCAGAAAAGGAAACCAAAAAAGACAGTGAAAAACAAGAATTCATAGGTGAAGACCTAAACGCCGGAGACCAGAAGAAAAAAAGACAAAGCAAACGTACAACTCAACCTGCCGAACCTTTATGTTCACCATATATGCAGCGAGTTGTACAAATAAAAACAAAAACTGAAAAAGTTGAACAAAGGATAGCCGAATGGATCTTCTCGACAGTTGACGACCCCTGGTAAGTATAAAAACCAACAAAATCTTAATTGGATAAAAATAAGTATTTAAACTAATGTGTATTACAACAATGCAGGGTGTTTATATTTGAGACAGCATTTAGCACAAACCTTTCAAGGGTATTTCTGGAGTCGCTTCACCCGAACTTATACATACATGTCCAAGTCCTAACAGCTTGGTCATTGGTACTAAACAGTGAAGAGGTCTTCAAAAGCAAAGGTTCACCGGCAAGAGTTTTCTGCCCATGCAACATGCTGGTATGTTTTCTAATATGTGCTGGTTTTAATAACATATTAGAAAAAGCACATTTAACAAAATGTGCTGGATTATTACACATTGTGCTGGTTTTGAAATATTAATGTTTTATTAATAGCTGGTTAGTCTAATATATGAAATGCTATTATTGTGCTGGTTCATAACACATTGTGCTGGTGCTGGTTTATAACACATTGTGCTGGTTTCTGTGCAGGGAGAAAACAATTTCAAACCAAAACTGAACAAAAAGACCTGCACACAAAATTTCAGAGAAAACATTGCCGCGACATTGATGAATACCGGGTATGAAAGTATTAGGAAAGTGGACATGTTGTTCATTCCAATACTACAAAACAAGCACTACTACATTGTATGTTTTGATTTCAAGGGAGAAAACATCAAGATTATAGACAACATGAAAGGGAAAGCAAAAGCACAAAAAATGACACGTGCTAAAAGAGTGGTAATATATTGATGCCCATTAATTCTGTGCTGTTTATTTTAATTATATTTGTGATGCTTAGGGATTTTGATTTTGAAAATTTTCAAATTACAGAAAGAAATTGTATGTGATTACCTTGAAGTTGAATACCCAACAATGCACCCAAAGATGTCGCCCTTGGAACCAGAAATAATGAATATGTCGTGGCAAACGGAAAAGAACTTTGTAGATTGTGGTGTCTTTGCAATGAGACACATGGAGACATACACAGGGAAGCATGTGAGCAAAAAAGAATGGGATAGTGGGCTGTCGAAAGAGTCACCGGAACAAGACAAAGAGTTGGTTGAACTGAGATACAAGTATTTAAGCAAAATACTTTTATCCGACATCAACTTAGCGAAAGGTGAAATGATGGAAATGTTAGAGAAGTATGAGAAGATGGAGCCTGAAAAGAAAGAGGAATGCAAGAAAAATGCGGAAACGAAAATCAATGACAGATTGAACAACAAATATTGATTGTGTTGGTTGAACAATATAACATTAGTTTGGTAGTTGTCTGTAATATTTTGTGCTGGTTTAACAATTAATATGGTGCTGGTTTAACAATTACATTGTACTGCTTTAACAGTTATATTAGGAAAGTTAATTTTATGCTGGTTTTACAATTAATATTGTGCTGGTTTCACTATGACAATATGTGATGGTTTCATAGAAGAAGTTTAAAATTGTGCTGGTTTTATAATTGTGCTGGTTTTAAAGAACAAAGTTTAAAATTATTAGTTTGGTAGTTGTCTGTAATATTTTGTGCTGGTTTAACAATTAATATGGTGCTGGTTTAACAATTACATTGTACTGCTTTAACAGTTATATTAGGAAAGTTAATTTTATGCTGGTTTTACAATTAATATTGTGCTGGTTTCACTATGACAATATGTGATGGTTTCATAGAAGAAGTTTAAAATTGTGCTGGTTTTATAATTGTGCTGGTTTTAAAGAACAAAGTTTAAAATTGTGCTGGTTTTAAACGGTATATTGAAAGTTGAAAAATCAAATTCTTGACAATTGCATAGAAGAAGTTTAAACTGAAATCCAAACTGAAATGAAAAAAATAACAAATCCAAATATCATGATTTCCAAAGACACACGACTAACTGCTCTTCTGGGAATCAGCAACAGTAGTCTTCATCTTACAAGTCCGACTATTATGTCCATGACCTCCACATATCAAACAACCTCTAGTTTTAGGTTTCTTTGATATTCTTGAAGATGATACCTCACGAAAAGACTTTAAGCGTTTGTTTGAACCACACCCCTTGTTTCTAATACCACTAGGTGGAAGAATGGTAGCAGAAGACGATGAACATGGCTGATCAGTAAGAAGAATATTAGCTAATCTTGCATTCTTGTCAAGTGATTCTGCAGGAAGGTCAGCAGAATCAACCTTCAACTTCGACTCGATCACTTGGTCTCTATACATCGATAACAGGTCAATATTTGTAACAAGACGGTTAACAATATGTTCAGTTGCAGTCATTATCTCACGCACAATGCTGGAAGCACGTTCAACTTGATTACCAGCAGCATTTTGATCAAAACTCGAAACTTTTGTCTTTTTTTGAACAACATCTCTTGTCCAACGCCCCATAACATATTTTTTAGGGAACTCCTTTATACCACAAAGACGAAGAACACAAAAGGCATGCCTACATAGCAAACCATACTGCTCATATCGGTTGCAGCTGCATTTAATTACCATATCCTTAGGAGTAAAAAGAACCTACACAAATAACAAATGCTTTATATTGTGCTAGTTTATAACAAAGTGTGCTGGTTTATATATGTAAAATTCTAATTGTAAATATAAATCACTGTGCTACTTAAAATGTATTGTAAAAAGCAGAACATGTTTGTGCTACTAAAAAGGTATAAATAAATACCTCATGAAGGCCGGGAAGATTGACCTGTAGAATATAAAACTTAATTGAATCACCAACTTCTTCTTCACGCCTGCACATACAATTCTTGCAAGCAAGTCGAATTTCTTCTTGAACATCAAAAAATATCCCCCGAGTATAAATCTTTACAGCTTCCCGTTCCAATTCATAATTGGTTTTCATGGCAGGTTCTGTGTATCTGGTATCATGATCACGTTTGCTGCGCTTAAACCTCTGAGATTCCATTGCAGTATCAAAATGGCTCAAAAACTCAACTAATGACAATTTTGTGTTGGTTAATTGACCAAAAAAATGATTTTCACTCTCAGACCTAGATGTTGTACGCATAAGACCGGACATATGTTCATGATGATAGTATGCAGGAATCCAATCTGATCTGAGGTTGTACATATCAGAAAGCCAGCTGTTACTAGTAAGGTTGTACTTAATCATTAAATCACACCATTGTGTCTCAAACTGTGCTGGTTCAAGAGCATCAGTCCATACAACAGCACATATATCATCTTTAAAAACCTCATCTTGTGATAGCTCAGTACCAACCTATAACAAAAAAAATAATTAGTATATTAAAACAGCAAAAAAATCCTAAAATGTGCTGGTTTATATGTTAAAGTGTGCTAGTTGATGTATAAACTTAAACTATGATGCTTAAACTGTAATGGTTTAAAGAAAGTGTGCTGGTTTAAAAGTGTGCTGAGTTATATGCCAAAATGTGTTGGTTTAAAAGTGTGCTGATTTATATGCTAAAGTGTGCTAGTTTAAATGGATTGTTTAAAGTGTGCTGGTTTATATGCTAAAAGTGTGCTGGTTTAATTTATGATGGTTTAAAAAATTATAACATTGTAAAACTGTGCTGGTTTAAGAAAGTTACCTTTTCAGAAACTTTGATCATTATATGCCCACATACACAAACGATGTCTGATATCTGGGAAAACATCTCGGATGGCAATTTTCATTGCAGCGTCCTGATCAGTCACAACCACCTTAGGTGCAACACCAAAAGCCTTCAAAAAACTTTGAAGAAGCCATTTATATGATTCAGCAGTTTCAGATGCTAACAAAGAACCAGCAAACGTGACATTGTGATGATGATTATCGATTCCAGTGAACGGAACAAATACCAAGTCATACCTAAAAATTGAATTGATTATATTACAACTGCTTGCTGAATTGTGCTAGTTTAATAAAAATATGAACAAATGATCTACAAAAAATGAATAAAATACCTGTTCGTACGGAACGTAGCATCAAAAGACATAACATCCCCAAAGACCTCATAATTCAGTTTCATTTCTTCATCAGCCCAAAATAATCCAGCAAGAGAACCTTTTTCATCACAATAAAATTCACAAGAAAAATTCGGCAAATACTGCTTCTTCTTCATAAGACGTTGGACAGCCATGTCCACATCAAACTCTCCAATGAACAAATTAATATCTCTTTTAAAATTTTTACAATCAGTAGACGTCACTCCAACCTTATCAAATCCACCACGAATCTTTCTCATAAGGTTGAATGCCCTAACTGGACCAATATTCATCTCAGAAAAATCAGAAAGCAGTTGCTCTTCAGTGAATGTCAACTTTCTAGACGAAGCTAAAAGATGATAATCCTCTTCATCAACAAAAGAATGATTATGCTCCTCAAATACATGAGAAATTCTATAAGTATTTTTTGGAGTTAAAGACAAACGGATGTGTGCCTTACATCCGGTACGTTTAGAAGGTCTCCTCCTTCGGTCATTTAACTTTTTATCAGCACCAACACTATCATTTACCGTGTCAACAGCACAGGATGTCGCTGAACCCTCTTTCGCACAAACAAAGTACTTTCTAATCACAACACCATTTTTTGAATATTGAGTATGCTTTCGACCCTCAAACCCAGATAACTTAGCATACTTCTTATAGAAATTAAAGGCAGAATCAATTGACTGGAAATGCATACCAACTACAGGTTTGGAAGAATCTGGAACAATAGGAGTATAATACTGATTACCAGTAGTTGGACAGATACGAACTCCTGAACAAATCAAAAAACCAGAACAAATAAAAGATATCAGCACAAACTTAACAAATAACCAGCACAAAAAACAAGCTCAACTTTACCAGGCAAACTAGCACAAAATAAAGATATCAGCACAACTTTACAAAACTACACTTTAAAATATGATGTAATATAAAAAAACCAGCACAACTTCAAAAAACCAGCACAACTTCAGAACTACACTTTTAAATAAAAACCAGCACAACTTTACCAGGCAAACTGGCACAAAATAAAGATATCAGCACAACTTCAAAAAACCAGCACAACTTCAGAACTACACTTTTAAATAAAAACCAGCACAACTTAGATCAAAACTAAAAACCTAAAAAGTAGATGAAATTAAAACTAGAAGGTATTTTACCATCGACAGTAGTAGACATCATTAAAATAGAGGAGGATAAATCAGCAAATCAATGAATGAACAGAGGAGCTAGGGTTCCAGCAAATCGATGAAAACGATGAACGATTCAGCAGGATTGATCTCAATCTCGCAGGTACCGGCAAATCGATGAAACGATGAACGATTCAGCAGGATTGAGATTGAGATTTGCGATTGAATTAGATGTGGTCAGATGATGAAGCTCAATGAATGAATGAATGAAAAATATGAAAGAAGGAATGAAAATCGTGTGATTAAAACTAAGTACAGATCTGTTTGAAATTTGCATTTTCCAATATTACCCTTTCACTTAAATTAATGAGATTGCCACATGTAAGCTCAAGATTGCTTCTTAGGAAACTTAGGGAAGATTAAATTCTTAGTTGAACCTCTACCTATATATATATATATATGATTATGTTCAAGAGTGAACACTGGTGTATTTGTGAACTGAGCGAACTAATCTTGGCTATACATGTGTGTAAATCAATGGCCAGGATTTATTCACTCAGTTCACAAATACACTTGTGTTTACTCTAGAACCCCACCCTATATATATCTATATATATATATATATATATATATATATAATTTACCAAGTATGTGCATTTAGATAAATTCCACACAAACATGCACATATACAAACAAGAAATGCATGAAGTTTAGTATACGATGTAAATCGATGCTCTAAGGTGGTGGATCCTAACCCAATTTTTGAATATTCTATCAAAAATGTATACATTTTAAGGAATCATTTAATTAAGAGAAAATTGACATTATTTCCCTTTAGCTCACCAAGTATGCGAATAAAACGCAAACTCGAAAGATTTAATCAGAAATGTTGCTGTTTTTTTTAAATAGACGACCCGTGAAAATATATACACGTCCTGATGTGATTGAATACTTAAAAAGCAATTCCAAAGAGAACAATCCAAAATTTATCTATATTAGATAAATTTTGAACGAGTGTATTCCAAAGGGTTATTCCTAATTAAACATACACGTATGTATACACACATAAATAAACATGACATACATACTTATAGGAAGGTATGTGAGAAAATATTCAAACTCGATCTCAATCATTATAATTGTTTTATTTAGAGTTAACTACACAAATGGGTCCTATGGTTTATACCTAGTTTCGCCTTTGTGTACTAACTTTTTTTAAGAGGTTTAGGTTTTATGGTTTCAATTTTGTAACACCTTTGGGTACTAACACCAAAATTTGATTTTTAAAAATATCCACTCAGCGTTTTTTTGATTTTTTTTGCCCAAAACCCTTAAATACATGTATATTACATGTCTAAATTTAAAAAAAATCGGGAGCTTTAAGTTTCCCGGATTTTCTCGCCACAAATGTGTTTTCTATATATCCTTCCCCGACTACTAAATACCTAAAACCTAGTAAATTCCAAAGATATACACTACTATATAACCATACACACATACATACACATCAACTTCTTAAAACAAATACTAAACACCTAGAACAACTAGTAAATTACTAAACTGTTAAAATATATTGTTACAATATATTGTTATAATTCATACATCTTATACGATTGGGCTTATGGTCTGTTACATATATTTATTTTATAATTGGATCATATTTTGGGCTCATGAGTGTTTTGGGCTGATAAGTGTTTAATGTGTAAACAGGTTGAAAGTGTGAGGGTGTTATGTGAAAGTTTAGAAGGGTTGCGATCATCACTTGGCTTTCTTGTGGACTAAAGTGAAACATTGTTTGTGCTGGAATATAAAATAGAGATCATCAGTTGTGAGAAGAAAATGATCTCCATTTCTCTCTCAATTACACACCTACAACACACACAGTTCTTTCAATCCGTTAAAGATGTTCAATCTGCTGTTGATTTGATGAAGTGCTGATGAAGATTTGTTTGTCTTTCGCTTCATTTATATTGTTGATCTTGAGGATCATTGTATATCAGATTTACAGTAAATGTTTCGTATTTCGTCTTCAAGATCTACAGGAGCAATTTCATATGTCAGTTATTCGTCAAGATCATCAGGACATCAGTTCGTTCTTCAGTATTCTTCAATTATATCCTTTGTTTTTTACCAGTTGTTATTAGATCTTTGATAGATCTAGTGATCATGTGCGATCACTATTTATAATCATCTGATAGTTTGTATCAGTTGATCGTTACTTTGTATTTGTTCTCAGATCTTACTATGTGTAAGATTGAGGGTTTGGGGGTGTTTTTGGTTTGGGTTAAATAATAAAGTTTTCAGTCACTGTTTTGTCTCTACGGTTGTGTTAATTGTTCAGTTTTCATTCTTTTTCTGGTTCATACCATTGTTTTTTAGATGGTATCAGAGCTATAAAGCTCTGATTTATGGTTCTTCCGCTATGGTTTTATTAGATTCGTTTTAGGGTTTGAGGTTTCGTCTCTAAATGATTATAGTATTGATAAATGTTCTTGGTGATTAAATCAAGATCGTGTGTGTATTTGTTAAATCTGGTGAAGTTCTGTTCGGTCATGTTAGTTTTCAGTCTTACTTTATTTTTATTTTTTAAATGCCCACAATTTCTTTCATTAGGGTTTCTACTTTCTAAATATTTTTTGTTTGATATTTTTCACTCATTCTCCTGTGTTTCATGTTGTTCTTTGTGTTGTATGTTTCATTTTTTTGGTTTCTCTTTGTCTGGTTCGTTTTGATCTGTTTCTTGAAGTGTGTGCAGGTGCAGATCTGGTGAAATCTGTTTTGTTGTTTTTGGTGTGACACAAATTCTAGTTAGGGCTTGTTGGAGGTCAAGAAAGTGCTCTATCATCTGCTGTTTCTCAAGATATGTGTTGGTCTCTGAACCCTAGAAGGTTCAGGGTAAACTAACCAGGTGGTTTTTATGTGTTGATCAGTTCTTGTAGTTTTCGATAACTACAGTTATGTCCCATTTTCTTTGGAAGCTTTTGCATCCTCTATAAGATCGTTCAAATCGTTTAACTCTGTTATTTTCTGTTGCTGCATCATTTTGTTCTGAGTCTAGGCATCCCCTGTTTACCGGACTAGTCGGGCCGGCACTTGATCGAGTCAACTTGATACTTGTTGCATTGTTCTGTTCTGTGTTCTTACAGGGTTGTTGTATTTGTTATCTATACTTCTTGTTTTTTTTGTTTTAGATATTATAGGAATAGTTGTGGCTCCGGAGTAAAGGCTTGTCCAGGCACCATAGAGTGACGAACCTGGAATCTGGTCCCTGACTCAGTTTCGCCTTAGGGTTTGTTTGGTCTGTTTGTTTCATACATGTTGTGTTATCTGTGGTACCTTCTGCGTCTTGTTTAGTTAATTTTCTTTGTAGTTAGTTGTCTGTCTATTAACTTGTGTTCTCCTTTGTTTATATAGTGTTCGTTTATCTGTTTTTTGTCTTGGTTTAAAATGCTAAATTGTTCTTTTCTGAAAAGATACATAAAAGCTTAGTAGAGATCTTATGTTCATTAACTCTATGTTAGGTTATCTGTCACACCCCGACCACGTAAAACAACAAGACGTGGCGGAAACGTCGGGGAGTGTTGTAACAGAATTAATTGTTTCACAACCATGGAAATTAAAGTTACATTTTATTTATCAAACAAGAGAGTTACATTGTCTTAAACAAGAAACAAAGAGTACATAACATAATTAAACTAAGTCTATCTTCATTTTTAAGTCTCTAAGGCACAGGTCCGCCCTAATGTCACGATCATCATCCTAAGCAACAGCTCCTGAAAACACATGTGAAAATAGGTACGTCAGCATAAAAATGCATGTGAGATACATAGGTTTTGTGAAAATAGGATTCATGACTTAAGTTTAAGAAAATGTTTAATCAAATTTAGTCGTGAACCTTGTAAATTGTTTTGTTTTGTAAATCATTTAAAAAGCGATAAGATCAGATGATATGTGTAAATAAAAGAACAATGTAAGGTTAAACGAAAAACCAAGTAAAAGGAATTGTATAAAGTAAACTGTTTTGTAAACCAAAGTCTTGTGAAAAGCATGTTACTTGTGTAAAATGTATAAGTCCAAAATGAATAATTTAAATAACGCTATGATATGTAATATAATACAAACACTTATATATAGGAAGTACCAGCGGCGTATCCACCATGTTTGTATCATACTACTCACATCTCGTTACTTAAGTCACTTAAACAAACCACCAATGTATAAAGTCTATGTTTAAACCAATTGTCAAAAAGTCCTTGTATAAACCATGTCAAATGTTAAGAGTCCAAATGTAGCCAAGTAATGTGCAACAATCGTTATGTATGGTAAGTAATGTGTTGTTACATAAACCAAATGTAAAAATCTACAAAACAAAGTATTTTGAATATTTCAAAAAGTTATGTCTTGCAAAGTAAATGCATGTTTTATTGATACAAACAATTATGTGGTAAGTTAACGCATACATTCAAGCCTTGAGACAGACGAATAACCCTAAGTCAAGGTTATCAAAAGAAATGTTTTCGGATTCAGTCATTCCTTACATCCAAACAAACCCAGGATGTTAGGAATGGGATTTGTCAAGTCCTATGGTACCACTACTTACTACCGAGCGGTGTAGCTAATGTTAATGAACGTATATAAGTCCCGTTTGTACCAACCAAATGTCATACCGATTGTAAACATGTTAAATGAAAACAATGTGCTAAGTATGCTAAGTTAACATACAAAGCAGAAAAGTCATGTAAATGAATGTGCTAGCATGCTCAGTCAACATACATAGCAGAAATGTAAAGTAAAACAATGTACTAAGTATGCTAAGTAAACATACATAGCAAAACAATGTAATGTAAATCATGTACTATAAATGTACTAATGAACATAGCAAGTATATGATGTGAAAACATGGAAAGCATGAAAGTAATAAGTAGGCACATGTGTTTCACCGTAAAACAGTTTGGAAAACAGTAAAAGAGGGGTCTATGTACTCACTTGAGATTGCCTAGAAGTCCTTGCGTAACAACCAAACAATGCTAGAGATCACGGAAATCAAACGGTACCTAATATAGGTAACTATGTTAATAAACCGGACCTAAATCGGAGGATCGGATAGAATGAGGGTTCGTAAACCAAATGAGTGTGGGAACTCATGTAATATGGTTTAACAAAGCCTACACACTAAAATGAAACCTAAACTAAGTTCTTACGACCCATTACGACCCGTTTAGGTAGCTTATGCTACTTTAACGCGTCGTTCGCGTAAAACGTGTTCGGACCGCCTAACTAGTCCTATGCCAAGTAAAATATGCCTTAACATGTCTAATATTGTTGCCAAATCAGTTTAGATGTTAAATGTTATGTTACATATGTTTAAAATGAATTTTGGCGTAAAAAGGGTATTTTGGTAATTTACCTAAGGCATATAAACTACCTATCATACAACTAACTAAACGTCGTGACCATAAGGTATAACCTCGGAAGGTTATTCCCTATACAACTATGGTCACCTAATGTGTTTGGTCGGATCTTAATGATCGACCAAATGGGTTGGGTTCGAAAGCATAAGCGATTGATTAGATCGCTTACCCTTACGACCCTAGACAAGCACAAAACTAAAAGTGACGAGCTAAGCATGTTAAAACATGTTTAACTAATTTAGAAAACAAGTTTGGTATCAAAACAAACGGTTTTGATACCTATAAGTAGTTTGGTTACAAAATACGCAAGAATACGCATTTTGGCCAAAACTACGACTCGTCACTGAGCCTAGATAACGTGGTAATCAGTAGGTATAGTCACAAGGGACTATAACCATCGTGATTACACTCACGTTGCGAAGTTCAACCGAACTTCGTGTTGACCATAAACTGGTCAACGCAGAAAATGCTAAAAGAACAAAAAGAATGAAAGAATACTTACAGAAGGTCCCCGCAAGATTTGATTCCGATTTTCTCTCAGGTAGGAAGCATATACTTCCACTTAAAGAGCATAAATCAGATTTCAAATTGTGGGTTTTGAGCAAGACATGGGGGGGGTATTTATAGATTTCTTAGGACCGTTAGGATCGTTCCTCGTAAACCGAGATTCAATCTCATCCATACATGTGCATCCATGGTTTTACAAAACCATTGGAGCCCCTAGTATTGGCCCATAGTTTCAGAAATACCATTTGCATGTGGGTTTGGAGTGCATAACAGCTGTTAACAGGCTGTTAAACTGGTTTTGCTAAGCTATCCAAAGACAGTGCAAGCTTACATGAAGATTGCAAGAAGACTGAAGACAAAGTTATTTTATGAAGCTATTGTCAAGGGGGAGTTTGTTGGTGCATGTTTGTGACAACAGCTTAGATTTGGTCTTTGGATATCTTGTAATTGTAGGTCCCCTTGATGTATGGATCTTTCACAGAATTGTCAATCTAATCAAGAGTGCGGAATCCTCTTGATCAGAATATAGCAGAAAACGAGTAGGAAACAGAAACATCAATTCACTTTCAAACCGGGTTTCTATTGATTATCGATTTCAAGAATTACAAAAAATCAAACCCTAACCAACTCTCCAAATTCGTCCAAGCAGTATAAGCTCTCACGAAATTCCTCACAAAACTGTTTTGGCTGATTAACCTAAACCCTAAAGCCTAACCTTGTTTATATAACACAAGGTTTGCTACTTGGGCTAGATTAAACCTCATGAGCTGCGAATTTGGGCAAGGCCCAATTCGCCCCACATCCCCATAAGTATGGGTTTGGTTAGCCCAAACATTATAACTAACTATTACAAAGCTAAACCCGCTAAGGTTTGTCGTTTTACTAATTACAAGATATCCAAAGACCAAATATAAGCTGTTGTCACAAACATGCACCAACAAACTCCCCCTTGACAATAGCTTCATAAAATAACCTTGTCTTCAGTCTTCTTGCAATCTTCATGTAAGCTTGCACTGTCTTTGGTCTTTGGATAGCTTCAGCTTCAACAGCTTCTGTCAGCAACAGACTCCCCCTAAGTTGATGCATCCAATCACCAAATCTTCAAAAACTTTAGCGTTTGAGTAAACTCCAGTTCAGCATTTGCAAAGCAATCTCCTAGCTCTTCAACTTTGTCTACAATGTAGAAAGGAGGTTCTACCATGCATCCAATCAAACTCTCATCTCTTCACAGCAACTCATCACTTTAACTTCTCAGCAACATACAACTTCAATCTGTATACTATAAAACAAACATCTCGAGAAACCATAAGAATTTTTCAACAAAGTTAAATAAATTATTATTTTTCAAGAGATAGTTAAACTATATCACAGATTAAGCAGTTTCAACTTATCACCAAGACGCAAAACCTTTTAATCACACACCCTATAACCCGCATGATTTAAAATTTTGAACTCACTTTCCAACACCGTCTCCCCCTATCAGTAACAATTCCTCCAAGAATAACAGTTTTCCGTACATTAAGAATTTTAAACAGAAAAAGACACTATTTTTGGATTTTTTATATTTTTGAAAGCAAGTAAATAACAAAAGCAATAAACACTATATTTTTGTGAGAATCACTGGTAAGAAGATCATATCAACAAAATCAAACTGTTTCACACTATTAGATAATTCTTTATTTAATTTGTCATGAAAAGAAGTCCAAGACGATTACCAGTATGTTTGTCCTCTTAAACAAAATGCATGAACATTTCAAGTACCATTACCGTATGATACGTTAAGGTAATTTCATTACTGATATACTAGCATGTCCCACTTCAGGATATACCCCCGCGATCAAGGTATGCACAAAGATTCATCGTAGTAGGTGAGTATACTGAATTCATCTGTTTTATTTTACAACGTTTAGATAATCGGTGAACAGGTCAGTACTTCCGTACAGCAAAGAGACCAAAATATCTAACGAGGGCTAAGACAAATACCATTTTGGTACGAATTATGCATTTTGCATTTTGCATTTTTGAATGACTCTCTACGAGAGCTTCTTCATTTATGGGTTTTTTTGCTCTTTTAAGATATCCTGGGTGTGTCTAGGTCAGCATGTATCTGGATGCAGCAGAAGGACACCCCTGATATCCATAGATGAAATAACAGTATAAAGACCCAAAACTTCAGATTTTGGCAATCTATCAACACAAGATTTAAGGTCATTAAACCATACACCACTGATGTGTTCCCCACTCATACACAGTTCATTTAGGTTTATATCACATTGGTAAGTTGATTAGTTCATGCTTTTTGCCTACTGGTACATCATATGATGAAGCTGCTATCACACTTAAGCAATTTTAGTTCATTTTCAGTGTGACAGTCTAACTTGCTGATGTACTATCATTTCTTATTTTTCACACAGTGATAACTCATTTTTTATTTTCTAATTTTTTTATGTTTTTTATTTTTCAGTGTTTTTGTATTTTTGATTTTTAAGAAAACAGTAAACTATTTACAAAAATTCTTATGAAAAACCAGTTATTCAGGATTCCTCATCCCGTTGAGTTCGACTAAATGTTCAAAGCGAGCCCTGTCAAATGCTTTAGTATAAAGATTTGCCAGGTTATCTAGTGTGTCGACTCGATGTAATTCAATTAGTCTCTTTTCAGCACAATCCCGTATAAAATGATGACGTATGTCAATATGTTTTGTGCGACTGTGTTTCACGGGATTATTAGTTATAGAAATCGTGGCATTATTGTCTATCATAATAGGAGTACGAGTGAAATCCAAACCGTAATCGCGCATCTGCTGTTGTATCCAGAGAACCTGAGAGCAACAGCTACCCGCAGCAATATATTCAGCTTCACACGTAGATGTAGACACACAAGATTGCTTCTTGCATTGCCAAGACACAATCCGGCCTCCTAAGAACTGACAACCACCTGTTGTAGACTTTCTGTTCGACTTGCATCCCCCAAAGTCTGAGTCAGTGTAAGCAACAAAATTCATATCACTATCAGCTGTATACCACAACCCAAGTTTAGGTTTCCCCTTCAAGTAACGAAGAATATGCTTCACTGCTTTCATGTGTGACTCTTTTGGATTCGCCTGATATCTGGCACACAAGCATACGGCAAACATGATGTCGGGTCTTGAAGCAGTCAAGTACATCAGAGAACCAATCATCGCCCTGTATTGAGTAGGATCAACATCTTCAGTACTTTCATGATCTGGGCCAAGATTGTGATTTTCACAAATGGGTGTGTTGAAAGTAGAGCAATCATTCATTTTGAACCGATCCAAAATGTCATACACATACTTCATTTGATGAATAAACATCCCATCCTCCTTCTGTTCAACTTGAAATCCCAGAAAGTAAGACAGCTCACCCATAGCACTCATTTCGAACTTGCTCTTCATTACCTGCTCGAACTCTTTACACATGCTCTCATCTGATGACCCAAAGATGATGTCATCCATGTACACCTGTACTAGCAGAAAATCTTCCTTCTTCCTCTTGATGAACAGTGTACTGTCAATCTGACCTCTTTCAAAACCATTCTTGATCAGATGTGTAGACAGTGTCTCGTACCACGCCCTGGGAGCTTGATGTAATCCATACAAAGCCTTATCAAGTTTGTACACTCGATCTGGATAGTCTGGATCAACGAACCCATCTGGTTGTGAGACATACACCACTTCTTGGACTTTCCCGTAAAGAAACGCACTCTTCACGTCTAGTTGGTAAACTTTGAAGCCCTTGAATGTTGCGAAAGCTAGAAACAACCGAATTGCCTCCAACCTTGCCACTGGTGCAAACACCTCATTGTAATCAATCCCTTCCTGCTGATTGAAACCTTTGACAACCAATCGAGCCTTGTTTCGCGTCACTATCCCTCTTTCATCTTTCTTGCACCTAAATACCCATTTAGTGCCACTTTCTCTTTCACCTTTAGGAAGGTCAACTAACTCCCAAACCTTCAACTTTGCAAACTGGGACAATTCCTCTTGCATAGCCTCAACCCATGAATTGTCTTTAAGAGCCATATGAATGTTCTTCGGCTCCTCTTGGGAAATAAAACAACTATACAAGCAATCGTTCACAATTCCAGTCTTTTCAATTGACACAAATAAGCCAGAATTCGCTGCTATGCTTCTTCTCGTCTGAACACCTACATTAGGATCCCCAAGTATCATGTCAACTGGATGATCTCTATTTGATCGTGTAGTAGCAACAGCATCGACTTCTAGATTGTCACCCAGGTTTGATCCAACCTCCCCTTGAATGTTCTGATTTGCAAACGGATTAATGAAATCCTCCCCCTCAATGGGTTCAGAGTCATTATCGCTTGAATCAGGATCAGCAGCACCTTGGGAAGTTTCTGGAGCATCTGTCATATCAACATTCGATCTAGGCATGAACTCGCCTTCATCGTCTCCACCAATCACTGCTTGAATCAACTGAGAATCATCTGCATTTGGAAACTCAGGAATATTAAATGATTTAAAAGTGCTTTCATAATCATATAATATAGCAGGACCACTCGTTGATTGTTGAGGTTTGTATGTAGTAATTTCAACATTGTAAACAACCTCAATTTTAGCAGTTTTTAGATTAAAAACCCTTTTATTCGGTGTGCCAGGCACGTAACCTAGAAAGTAGCCATCGTCAGCCACCTCACCGAATTTTTGTTTATCTTTATTTCGCACAATGGTGCAGGGTAATCCAAATGGTTCAAAGCCTTCCAAGTTTGGTTTCTTGTTAAACATTAATTCATGACAAGTTTTATTAAAACGTTTAACAGTCAAAACTTTGTTTAGGACGTAGCAAGTTGTATTCACAGCTTCTCCCTAGAAAAGAACTGGTAGCTTTGAATCTGAAAGCATTGTCCTAGCGGCTTCAATCAACGTCCTGTTTTTCCTCTCAGCAACTCCATTTTGTTGAGGTGTATAAGGAGCAGAATATTGATGTTCAATTCCCTTTCGAAGACAGTAGAGATCCAGAATTCGATTCTTGAACTCCGTGCCATTATCACTCCTTATCCTCTTGATCCTTGCATCATGAACGTTTTCCAATTTCGTAAAAAGATCTATCAGCATTTCTGCCGTCTCATCTTTTGTACCTAAAAAGAAAACCCATGAATAACGTGAGTAATCATCTGTGACAACTAAACAATAGTACTTTCCACCTATGCTCCTCACGTTCACTGGACCGAATAAATCCATGTGAAGTAATTCATAAGGGGAATCTATGGAATTTTCTGTTTTAGATTTATGAGGTTTCTTGTGTTGTTTTCCCTTTTGACATGGAAGACATTTATCTTCCACTTGAAACCTCTGCATTGGAACCCCTTTCACTAGCTCATTTTTAACAAGGTAATTCGTTTTTCGATAGTGAATATGGGCCATGCGTCTGTGCCACAACATTGATTCAGCTTCAGATGCTTTTGATAGTAAACACGCCACCACAGCATTTGGATCCTTAGCACCCATGTCCATGACATAAGTGTCATTTCTCCTTGGCGCTCGCATCACTATCCAATCGTCCGGAATCTTCAAACCTGGTTTCAACACTAATGCTTCATTCTTGGTAAAATGGACCGAGTGACCCTTGTCGCAGACTTGTGACACGCTCATCAGATTGTGTTTAAGCTGCTCTACATAGTTCACTTTGTCCAGTGTGATCTTCCCATTGGTCACTTTTCCTCGGCCTGTAATTCTACCACCTTTAGCACCCGCAAAATTTACATTTCCACCATCATAATCTTCAAATTTAGTCAACAATCTCGCATCCCCCGTCATGTGCCTGAAGCAGCTACTATCAACATAAGTTGATAATCCTCCTTAGCAGCTCCTGCACACACCAACTAAGAAATTAGTTAGATTGGGGGACCCAAGCCTTAATGGTCTTGGGTCATCCAAATTCACCAACCACTGGAACATCCATCCAATATCCATTACTCCTAACAGGAGTCTTGGATCTCAGACCTGTTGATGGAATTTGATTTTGATTTCCACTAGGTCTTTGGTCCTAAGGGTTCCTATATGTGTTTGGAGTATTTGACCTTTGAAAATTTTGGTTTTGATACCTTGAATTTTGATTCCAAGAAGCATTATTGTTGTAATTTCTAAAGCCATTGTTATAAAAAGTTCGACCACCATCATTTTGGTATCGATTTTGATATTGACCTTGACTTCTGAAATTATTTGAATTATTATTGTTCATTCTTGGTGAACTGCTTCTAGGTCTCTCACATCTGCTAGGTGGAGATCTAGGCTGAAATCTTGGTTGATTTCTTTGAAAACGAGGAACTTGTGGAGTTCCTTTTTCAGCCTTATCTACACCAACAGCACCATTTTCTGGTTGCTTAGGAGCAGATTTCTTTGGAGAATTTGCAACTGTCTCCTCATTATCACCTTTCTTCTCAGGTGATTTCTCTTTCTTTCTCTCACTCACTTGTGCTTCACTCTTTTTGTTAGGACAACAGCTAGCTACATGTCCTTTTGTGTGATACTTGAAGCACGATCTCCTTTTCAAAGACTTCTTAGCTGGAGTCTCTGAGGTAGATCCCTTATCAGATGGTGATAATCTCTTGGATGAACCTTGTTTAGTTTGCTTGGATTCAGATTTTTCTTTGTTTTTATTTTTAGCAAACTCTACATTTGATTCATTTTCAATAACAGTTGTTTCATTTTTCATATCACTACCTTGCACAAAATTAATCTTTTTAACAAAAGCTTGATTTTTATTCTTAGGCGGTGAATTTTTCCTTTTCAAAGGTTCCCTGTTATTGTTCTTCTTAGCATCATCACTCTCAGATCCATCACCTTGACTTGATGTGGATGCGAAACTACTTGGTGCAGATGCCATAAAGTCTGCTAGCTCATCTTCACTAGGCAGGAATGAATAGTCATGACTAAGAGGAGGTGGAACTTCATTAAAGCCCTGGAAGCCCACACTGGTCTTGTCATTACTCTTCTTTAACCCACCCATCATGTGTTTCATTACAAATGATGAATCTCTGAATTGACTCAATTTCTTTTCAAGTTCAACAATTTTGAGTTGTGCATCTGACAACTCTTTGCATTTTTCAGAAATCTCTTTTGTTTTCTCAGCCATCATGTCATGAGCTAAGTCTATGACTTGAAGTTTTTCATTTAGTTTGCAAGTTAAAGCTTCAATTTCAGCTTCATAACCTTTTATCTTCTTCAAGTATAAAGATTCGTTTCTTTTAACAATAAAGTTTGATTCTTTTATGTTAGACATCTCGCTTACCAGACTTTGGTTTTGTGTTGTCAACCTGTCAACCTCACCCTGTAGTTCGCGACATCTTAAACATACAGAATTAGATTGTACCTCTTCCTCATGAACTTATGAGGTTTCATCAGCAACAACTTGTTCAGCTTCACTCTCTTTCTCTACTTCAGCATCCACTTTAGCTTCAGCATCATTCACAGTAGTTTCAACCTCATCAACTGGCATTATCTCTGCCATGAATGCCTGAGTGGCATTCTCATTATTTTCCAGATGAACACTACAATCATTTGAACCTTCTCGTACTGTAGAGATCGCAGCTTTATGCCTTTTAACATCTTCATTTCCATGATACCTCTTTTCTAATGCATTCCACGTATCCTTTGAATTTGTGTACCTTTTGAAGGTAGGCTTGATGCTATCAGGTAATGACATCTTTATTTCAGCCAGGGCTCTTTTTTCAGCCTCATACATCTTTTTATCATCCTCTTTCTGTCACACCCCGACCACGTGGAACATACAAAACGTGGCGGAAACATCGGGGAGTGTTGTAACAGAATTAATGTTTCAAATCCATGGCAATTGAAGTTTCGTTTTATTCATTAGAAGTGTTACAATGTCTTAACAAACAAGGAAAATACAACATAATTAACTAGTCTTGCATCTTTTATTGTCACTAAAGCCCAAGTCTGCCTATGTGTATCTTGATCATCTTATGCAACAGCTCCTGAAAAACACACGTGAAAATATGGTACGTCAGCATAAAAATGCCGGTGAGATACATAGGTTTTGTGAAAATAGGTTTCATGACTTATGTTTGAGAAAATGTTTAGTCATGAACCTTGTTATTTGCTTTGTTTTGTAAATCATTTGAAAATCGATAAGATCAGATGATATGTATAAATAATGTATAATGTGTGGTTAAATGAATAACCATGTAAAATGAGTTTGTATTTGATAAGTTGTTTGTAAATCAATGTCTTGTGAAAAATATGTTATTTGTATAAAATGTTCTATGTATCAAACTGAAATGATTCAAATAACGCTACGATATGTAATACCATACAAACACTTATATATAGGAAGTACCAGCGGCGTATCCACCATGCTTGTATCATATTACACACGCATCGTTACTTAATCACTTAATCAAACCAAACCAATCAATGTAAGATGTCTATGTTTAACCAATTGCCAAATGTATTGAATAATATGTCAAAATGCATGATCAATGTAAATCATGTAATGTAAAACAAATGTGATATGTATGGCTAGTGAAATGCATCAACTAAACCATAGGTGAAATGCACAAAACAAAGTATTGAAGTAAAACTTGGTTTAAATCAACATTATGTCTTGTGTAAATGCATGATCAATGTAAATCATGTAATGTGTAAATGCATGATCAATGTCAATCATGTTAAAATGTCTATGTCAAAGTGTCTATGTCAAAATGTCATGTATGGCTAGCGAAATGTCTCAACTAAACCATATGCACAAAAGCAAAGTATTGAAGTAAAACTGTGTTTAAATCAACGTTATGTTTTGTGTAAATGCATGATCAATGTAAATCATGTAATGTGTAAATGCATGATCAATGTCAATCATGTTAAAATGTCTATGTCAAAGTGTCTATGTCAAAATGTCATGTATGGCTAGCGAAATGTCTCAACTAAACCATATGCACAAAAGCAAAGTATTGAAGTAAAACTGTGTTTAAATCAACGTTATGTCTTGTGTAAAATGCATGATCAAGGTCAATCATGTTAAAATGTCTATATGCATGCTATACTGAATATGTACATTTATGTGGTGTTGTTCCAATGCATACATCCAAGCCTTGCGACTGTGGTGATAAACCCTTTAAACAAATTAAAGGTTTATCTGTCTTAAATATCATCGAATTCGGTCATTCCTTTCATCCCCTTTCCCTGGGACGTCCGGAACGGGAGTTGTCAATTCCTATGGTACCACTACCTACTAACGAACGGCGTAGCTAATGTTAATGAATGTATTGTCCCATTTAACAAACCAAATGTCATACCAAAATGTAAGCATGTGAAGAAATGAAAATGTACTAAGTATGCAACAATGAACATACATAGCATGTGACGTGATGTGATGTAAAACAATGTACTAAGTATGAACTAAATGAACATACATAGCATAAAATGTCATGTAAAACGATGTACTAAGTATGCACGCTATATACATACATAGCATAAAATGTCAATGTAAAACGACGTACTATAATGTACTAACAAACATAGCAGGTATATGATATGAAAACAGGAAAGCATGAAAGTAATAAGTAGGCACATGTGTTCCACCCCAAAACAGTTTGGAAAACAGTAAAAGAGGGGTCTATGTACTCACTTGAGATTGCTCAGTAGTCCTTGAGTAACAACCAAACAAAGCTAGAGATCACGGAAATCAAACGGCACCTAAAATAGGTAACTATGTTAATTAACCGGACCTAAATTGGAAGATTGGGTAGCATTAGGGTTTGTAAACCAAATGAGTGTAGGAACTCATATGATATGGTTTAACAAAGCCTACATACTAAATGAAACTTAACCTAAGTGTCTACGACCCATTACGACCCGTTTAGGTAGCTTATGCTACTTTAACGCGTCGTTCGCGTGAAACGCGTTCGGACCGCCTAACTAGTCCTATGACAAGTGTTATATGCCTAAACAAGTTACATAATCAGTTATGTGGCAAAAGTTTAGGTTACATATGCTAAATTACCAATTATGCATGAAAAGGGTATTCTGGTAATTTACCTAAGGCATATAAACTACCTATCATACAACTACTTAAACGATGTGACCATAGGGTATAACCTCGGAAGGTTATTCCCTACCTACTATGGTCACCTAATGTATTTGGTCGGATCCTAATGATCGACCAAATGGGTCGAGTTCGAAGGTATAGGCGATTTATTAGATCGCCTACCCTACGACTCTAGACAACGTGGTAATCAGTGGGCATAGTCCCAAAGGACTATGACCAACGTGATTACACTCACGTTGCGAAGTTCAAACGAACTTCGCATTGACCATTACTGGTCAACGCTGAAAGTCAAACAAAGTTTGACTTTCTGACTCGAAAAGCAGTAAAAATAAGGAAAAGAACGAAAGAATACTAACCCAGGGTCCCCGAATGCTAATCCCGACTCAAGAACTCAGGTATGAAACAATGGTTTCAACTTAGAGCTCTCAAAATCAGAATTCTAGTGAGAAATGCAATGGGGGTGGATGGGTATATATAGTTTTCGGGTAACCGTTAGGATCGTTTCTTGGAAAAGGGGAAACGATCAAGGCCGTACACTTGTCAGAACCTTATGGTGCCTAAAAGTGATCCTTATCTTCATGACTAAGCAATTAGGAACTTGTGGTTGTGGGTTAAACTGCTGCAAACAGGCTGTTTGGTACTCTGCATCTGGTCTGCAGACCCCTAGCGCACCGCTACGCTTAAAGTGTAGCGCACCGCTAGGCACTATTTCGGCAGAATTACACTTTTGGTCCCTGAACTGTATTTAGGCCATTTTCGACACGTTTAAGGCCCGTTAACCCCATTTCAAAGCTCTAAAATGAAGTTAAAGTATAGGGAACTTAAAATATGTTCAAAAATATGATGGATGTCGGTTCGTTTGGCCGTACGAACGCGAGGTTCGGTTAATTACGACGGAATGCGCATAAGCGCGAAAAACGAACCAAATGACGTGACGAATGGATTTTTCTTAAGGCGAACACTAAAACATAATGTAGTCATGCTTACATAAATTTTTGGATGTCCGGATGTATTCAGAACGTAAGTTATGCGCGAAAATGCAAACTTGTGCACTTTTTGACACTTTTAGTCCCTGAATGACCCAAAAGTTTATTTTAGCACACCGAACCCCTCAAAGCCTATTTCTAAGCTATATAAAGGATATTTAAGGTGTGTTTAACTTATGGTCATGTTCCGGGATGTCTGTTACAGTTCAAATTGGCATACTTTCGCAGTTTGTCAACTTTAGTCCCTGTAAGCGATTTAACTTGATTTTGCCATACCAAAGCCTTCAAAACTTATTTCTAAGTTATGTAAAGGTTATTTAAGGTATGTTAAGCCAATGTCACTATTCCGGAGTGTTTGTTGCATTAAACTGGTTATATTTACGCATCGGTGCGCGTATAACCTTCCAGAAAGTGATTTAGAGTTTGAAATTGAACAAGAATTGATATGTGCAAATGATACACATATTTTTTTTTTTTTACAAATACCAAGTATGAAATACAATATTTCATTGCTTTGGTATTTGTTTGATGGCCGTGAAGGCACAGGTGTTACAGTCTCCCCTACTTTAGGAAATTTCGTCCCGAAATTTATTTAGAGGAAACTTGTGAGAGCTTGAAAGTATGAAGTTGAAAAGATCGAACAACATTGGTTAGGGTTCTTGAACTTTTAGTAACCTTAATAACATCATGACTGCAATGTAAGAGGGATACTTATATACAAGTATATGAAGCATCATTGGTGCGTCCACCGTACCTCCATTACATCGTTCTCATTTTGTTATTGTTGTCACTATCGGTTCTTACACATAATAAACCTTACTGGGTTTCTATGCACTAAATTTCATAATTATGTAGGCCTCCATAATTAGACAATTCCTTGCACAGTTCACACAGTCTATTTTATAATGCGTAGAGTAAAACCAAATGAACAATCCCGTGATGAGTGTGACTAGACCGCCGTAGAGTCCCTTTACTTAAATCATTAAATGATCTAAATAGACTATCAAGGAGTCTGTCCAGCTACATCACTAGATGTCATTCTTTAACCAGATTGCGAATCAATCTTTTGACTAGACCACTAAAAAGGGTCTGGAGTGGTACTATATAATCCAAGGGTCTTAACTATTACATAGAAGCCCATTAAGGATTTAAGGTAGTACCTTTGAATATCCCTCTACGAATCCCTCATATGAAGATATGAAAGATTCTACGAGGATTTGGATAACGAATATCCAGAGTATACCAAAAACACAAAAATGTATAAATGAAAAACACCAAATATGTAAACACATAATAACCACAAAATTGTTTGTTAATTTGTCTTGTTACTTGCATACATGCATTTAAAGCACACTAGGAATCCATTCAGCGGATTTCATTTGGTACTTTAAACGTTATCAAGAATCTAACTATAAAGATAGAAAGATTTTTGAAGAGAAAATTCGATTTCGATTATAAAGAACCGAAATGTTCGAATTAAGGTACATAAGGAATCCAATTAAGGACTCTGATTTAAATGATGATCATCCACAAGGGTCTAATTATAGAGATAAAAAGATCCCATATGGATTTTATAAGTTGAAGATGTTTTGAAACCTTGCACTGGACGTGCTTTTGTCAAAACATCAAGTAAAAATGCTTATGAAGTTGAGATGCTAGATATGTCAAGGCGACATATGAAGCAGAATTTGAAGGTTAAGTAAATGTGTGAAGAAAAATATATTTGGAAGACTATGCATGGGGTAAAAAAAAAAATGTTTTTGAAACCTTATATATAATACTTTGAAATCATAAAGTAGGTGTATTAGATAGATATTTTTACTAAAATATTTTAAAATCATGCAAGATGAATTTTGAAATTATGTATAAGGTTTTTGAAAAAATTATATGATGCTTTTCGAAATCATGCACTTGATAAGAAAATGTATTGTGTTAATATTGTCTTCAGACTATATGAAATATTTTGAAATTAGAAAGGTTGGTTTTGATAACATGGCCAATGTTTTTGAAATAACATAGACAATGTATCTAGAAAATTGTTTTCAACTATATGAAATGTTTTGAGATCATGAAGATTGTTTTTGAAATACCTGTACTGTGTATGTTGAAAAATCAAAACGTAATGGGTATGAGATTTGAAAATATCCTTAGTTATCCAACCAAGGATTTTAAAGGTACTGATGTGTAAAAAGCACGATTACTCATAATTTCACTTTATTTCCTGTACTTCGTTTCTTAGAATGAAACGAGTACTTAGAACTTTCGAGGAAATTATGAGCGATCACTTGAAAGTGAGAATTCACAAGAGTAGTTTGTAAGGAACATAGTTCCTTAATGCAGGTATCATAGGAAAAGTCATACACGCATGTAATTATACTTGTATATCAGAATTGTGAACAACAACTTTTATTTATGAACAAGACATATTGTTTCACAATACACGAAAACAAAAGAAACAAAGGCATTTAGACAGCACATCCTTTGTTCAGCCGAATGCTCATCCAAGGGTTGGATTTGCATTAGCAAGCTTTGGGCAGTTGTGGCGGAAGTGACCAATCTCTCCGCAGTTGAAACATGAACCCAGTGGGAATTTCGCAGCGTTCCCTTGAACCGGAGCTTGAACCCGAGCAGCCTGATTTTGTCCCAAACGACAAACTTTGGCCAAATGCCCAAGTTTACCACACGTCGTGCATTGCCAGCAAACTTGTTGTAACGCGTGATGACCGTTGCAGCGTGCACAATGAGGTGCAGTACCGGCATATGCTTTCTTTGCAGGTGACTGAGCTGGTTGGTTGGGAACGGCTCGACCATTGTGAGCGACCACGGCGAAGTTTTGAGGAGCCTTTCGCTTCTTTGACTTCTTAGGCGATCGTTCATCCATGGTCTTTGATTCCCCGATTGGTTTCTTGGCTGGTGGTGCTGTCACCCGAATGGGTCTTGTTTGATTTGGTACAGCTGTAGTTGGGCACACCCTTGCCGTATGACCTATAAGTCCACAAATTTGGCAATTGCGGCACTTCACATTAGTATGATGATGAAGGCTACATTGGTTGCACAAAGGTGAAGTTCCAAAGTACGGCTTCCTAGCTGGTGGCCTTGCCACTTGGCTAGGTCCCGCTTGATTAAGTGTAACCGCTGCGGGTTTCCTTGAAGCCTTACGCTTCCTTGATTTTGGTGCTGGCTTGACTTCTGCTTCCTTTGGTGGCTCTTGAGTGGCTTCATTGTCGAGACGGGAGACTTCATTGTTGAGACGAGCCATGGCAATACCTAAATCCACAGTCCTCTGAATCACTTCGCCAATTTGCTGGACAAATTTGGCTGTTCGCTCGGGCATTTGACCAGTGATGAGAGGAATAGACATTCTAAAAGAAAATGAAAGACAGAGGAAGAAGCAAGTGAAAGGTTATTGGAAAATTAATGCAGAATGTTAACGAATGAAAATTTTGATCATTTGTTTGTTACCTAAGGCAAACAAATGAGATGGTGACAAATCAAAGTAAATGGGTCAAAAATAATGTATCGCGAAGACATGCTCGCCTATAAGTGAACACTCACCCCAAGAATTCCCAGGTAAGCACAACTGGTCTCGCGTCTGATGAGATGTATACGAAGTGCTTGCCTAGACAGAAAACCCAGAATACAGGCATTCACCCTTCCAGTTTGCACGTGTTCACATTATTTAAAACCCAAAACCTTGACGAAGTTTTGAAAACTCAAAGGGGTTCAAAACCATATACTAGAGAGTTCAAAACCTTATAATTGAGGGTTCAAAACCTAGTAATCAATCATCCTAGAACAGATGATTAGTTTTCAAAGTGGTGTTGAAATTTATGTTCTTGTTGTGGTCGTCGCCTAAGGATAGGTGACGGTATTGTTTTATGACTAAACGCAAGTAAACTCGCATTAGGGTCCTAAGAAGGTTATAGACTAGGTCAAAGCATTACTAATAACCTAATTCCCTATAACCATTGGCTCTGATACCATCTTTTCTGTCACACCCCGACCACGTGGAACATACAAAACGTGGCGGAAACATCGGGGAGTGTTGTAACAGAATTAATGTTTCAAATCCATGGCAATTGAAGTTTCGTTTTATTCATTAGAAGTGTTACAATGTCTTAACAAACAAGGAAAATACAACATAATTAACTAGTCTTGCATCTTTTATTGTCACTAAAGCCCAAGTCTGCCTATGTGTATCTTGATCATCTTATGCAACAGCTCCTGAAAAACACACGTGAAAATATGGTACGTCAGCATAAAAATGCCGGTGAGATACATAGGTTTTGTGAAAATAGGTTTCATGACTTATGTTTGAGAAAATGTTTAGTCATGAACCTTGTTATTTGCTTTGTTTTGTAAATCATTTGAAAATCGATAAGATCAGATGATATGTATAAATAATGTATAATGTGTGGTTAAATGAATAACCATGTAAAATGAGTTTGTATTTGATAAGTTGTTTGTAAATCAATGTCTTGTGAAAAATATGTTATTTGTATAAAATGTTCTATGTATCAAACTGAAATGATTCAAATAACGCTACGATATGTAATACCATACAAACACTTATATATAGGAAGTACCAGCGGCGTATCCACCATGCTTGTATCATATTACACACGCATCGTTACTTAATCACTTAATCAAACCAAACCAATCAATGTAAGATGTCTATGTTTAACCAATTGCCAAATGTATTGAATAATATGTCAAAATGCATGATCAATGTAAATCATGTAATGTAAAACAAATGTGATATGTATGGCTAGTGAAATGCATCAACTAAACCATAGGTGAAATGCACAAAACAAAGTATTGAAGTAAAACTTGGTTTAAATCAACATTATGTCTTGTGTAAATGCATGATCAATGTAAATCATGTAATGTGTAAATGCATGATCAATGTCAATCATGTTAAAATGTCTATGTCAAAGTGTCTATGTCAAAATGTCATGTATGGCTAGCGAAATGTCTCAACTAAACCATATGCACAAAAGCAAAGTATTGAAGTAAAACTGTGTTTAAATCAACGTTATGTTTTGTGTAAATGCATGATCAATGTAAATCATGTAATGTGTAAATGCATGATCAATGTCAATCATGTTAAAATGTCTATGTCAAAGTGTCTATGTCAAAATGTCATGTATGGCTAGCGAAATGTCTCAACTAAACCATATGCACAAAAGCAAAGTATTGAAGTAAAACTGTGTTTAAATCAACGTTATGTCTTGTGTAAAATGCATGATCAAGGTCAATCATGTTAAAATGTCTATATGCATGCTATACTGAATATGTACATTTATGTGGTGTTGTTCCAATGCATACATCCAAGCCTTGCGACTGTGGTGATAAACCCTTTAAACAAATTAAAGGTTTATCTGTCTTAAATATCATCGAATTCGGTCATTCCTTTCATCCCCTTTCCCTGGGACGTCCGGAACGGGAGTTGTCAATTCCTATGGTACCACTACCTACTAACGAACGGCGTAGCTAATGTTAATGAATGTATTGTCCCATTTAACAAACCAAATGTCATACCAAAATGTAAGCATGTGAAGAAATGAAAATGTACTAAGTATGCAACAATGAACATACATAGCATGTGACGTGATGTGATGTAAAACAATGTACTAAGTATGAACTAAATGAACATACATAGCATAAAATGTCATGTAAAACGATGTACTAAGTATGCACGCTATATACATACATAGCATAAAATGTCAATGTAAAACGACGTACTATAATGTACTAACAAACATAGCAGGTATATGATATGAAAACAGGAAAGCATGAAAGTAATAAGTAGGCACATGTGTTCCACCCCAAAACAGTTTGGAAAACAGTAAAAGAGGGGTCTATGTACTCACTTGAGATTGCTCAGTAGTCCTTGAGTAACAACCAAACAAAGCTAGAGATCACGGAAATCAAACGGCACCTAAAATAGGTAACTATGTTAATTAACCGGACCTAAATCGGAAGATTGGGTAGCATTAGGGTTTGTAAACCAAATGAGTGTAGGAACTCATATGATATGGTTTAACAAAGCCTACATACTAAATGAAACTTAACCTAAGTGTCTACGACCCATTACGACCCGTTTAGGTAGCTTATGCTACTTTAACGCGTCGTTCGCGTGAAACGCGTTCGGACCGCCTAACTAGTCCTATGACAAGTGTTATATGCCTAAACAAGTTACATAATCAGTTATGTGGCAAAAGTTTAGGTTACATATGCTAAATTACCAATTATGCATGAAAAGGGTATTCTGGTAATTTACCTAAGGCATATAAACTACCTATCATACAACTACTTAAACGATGTGACCATAGGGTATAACCTCGGAAGGTTATTCCCTACCTACTATGGTCACCTAATGTATTTGGTCGGATCCTAATGATCGACCAAATGGGTCGAGTTCGAAGGTATAGGCGATTTATTAGATCGCCTACCCTACGACTCTAGACAACGTGGTAATCAGTGGGCATAGTCCCAAAGGACTATGACCAACGTGATTACACTCACGTTGCGAAGTTCAAACGAACTTCGCATTGACCATTACTGGTCAACGCTGAAAGTCAAACAAAGTTTGACTTTCTGACTCGAAAAGCAGTAAAAATAAGGAAAAGAACGAAAGAATACTAACCCAGGGTCCCCGAATGCTAATCCCGACTCAAGAACTCAGGTATGAAACAATGGTTTCAACTTAGAGCTCTCAAAATCAGAATTCTAGTGAGAAATGCAATGGGGGTGGATGGGTATATATAGTTTTCGGGTAACCGTTAGGATCGTTTCTTGGAAAAGGGGAAACGATCAAGGCCGTACACTTGTCAGAACCTTATGGTGCCTAAAAGTGATCCTTATCTTCATGACTAAGCAATTAGGAACTTGTGGTTGTGGGTTAAACTGCTGCAAACAGGCTGTTTGGTACTCTGCATCTGGTCTGCAGACCCCTAGCGCACCGCTACGCTTAAAGTGTAGCGCACCGCTAGGCACTATTTCGGCAGAATTACACTTTTGGTCCCTGAACTGTATTTAGGCCATTTTCGACACGTTTAAGGCCCGTTAACCCCATTTCAAAGCTCTAAAATGAAGTTAAAGTATAGGGAACTTAAAATATGTTCAAAAATATGATGGATGTCGGTTCGTTTGGCCGTACGAACGCGAGGTTCGGTTAATTACGACGGAATGCGCATAAGCGCGAAAAACGAACCAAATGACGTGACGAATGGATTTTTCTTAAGGCGAACACTAAAACATAATGTAGTCATGCTTACATAAATTTTTGGATGTCCGGATGTATTCAGAACGTAAGTTATGCGCGAAAATGCAAACTTGTGCACTTTTTGACACTTTTAGTCCCTGAATGACCCAAAAGTTTATTTTAGCACACCGAACCCCTCAAAGCCTATTTCTAAGCTATATAAAGGATATTTAAGGTGTGTTTAACTTATGGTCATGTTCCGGGATGTCTGTTACAGTTCAAATTGGCATACTTTCGCAGTTTGTCAACTTTAGTCCCTGTAAGCGATTTAACTTGATTTTGCCATACCAAAGCCTTCAAAACTTATTTCTAAGTTATGTAGAGGTTATTTAAGGTATGTTAAGCCAATGTCACTATTCCGGAGTGTTTGTTGCATTAAACTGGTTATATTTACGCATCGGTGCGCGTATAACCTTCCAGAAAGTGATTTAGAGTTTGAAATTGAACAAGAATTGATATGTGCAAATGATACACATATTTTTTTTTTTTACAAATACCAAGTATGAAATACAATATTTCATTGCTTTGGTATTTGTTTGATGGCCGTGAAGGCACAGGTGTTACACTTTCATGTTCACATAGTTTGTTCGACGTGGTCTTCCCTCAAAATCGTGTGTTGGGTTTGTGTACCCATCTTCTATACAGATCCACATGCGTGCATCCTGAGATTCAATGAATGATTGGAAGCTGACCTTCCATGTAAGATAATTCTCCACCTTCATCATCTTAGGTGCATTCAACTTCGTCATGTTCGACATTTTAATGCAACCGACTGGTAAAACCGTACAAAATAACTCCGAAAACAGTGGTTACCAAATTACACCGTTAGAATCGTCTCGAAAAGACAAATCCAATGATATATAATGCCGAAAACCCAATTCGACATTTTTATTTCTTAAAATGCAAGGAATTTAACGGTGCAGACGGTTCTCTCAAACGAGCTACGGATCAATTTCTATTTTCGAAAACGTGAATTTTTTGTTACGCTTACCAGAAAATATTCCTCCCTTTTAAATTTGCTGTTAATTTCGCTAGCAAGTCAAAAAGCTCAATTTCGCTGGTCAGTATAACGTATTTCGCTGCTCTAGTTCGCTGATAGGTTAAGTTCGCAGGTCAAATTCGCTGAGTCAATTCCTCTGATTATTTTCGCTGGTCAAATTCGCTAGTACGACGACCTGTAAAGTGGCCGAAAACCGTATTAATTTCGCTGAAGAAAATTATACGATTACCAAATTCGCATTTGGATTTAACTTCGCCGATCACCGAGATATTTAGTCCCAAATTCACTAATCAGTTAATTATGCTAGACTTATCTGCGAATTTGTTAAAATCGCTGGTCCAGTAACTTTGGAAACTTGATCTGTTCGAAATTCCGAAGATTCTCCAACACAAATCTGCAAAATCAAAACAGCAAATCAGCAAGTTTTTTACGAAATTCTTATGAACTTAATGAAGAACACGAAGAACAGTCTTCGAATCTTCAAGTTTCTCAGCCAAAAATTCTTCCAGAATCAACCACAACTTTCCTGAAAACCCTAAAACAACCTACAAAATAGCAAACAACCAAAGCAGAAGATCAAAACAACCAACAATTTCGAAAATTTTTATCAAAAACAGCCAAAAATTTCGAAACCCTAATTGTAAAAATTTCGAAAATCTCCCTTTTTCTGCCAAGCACAATTCTGAACCGAGCCTTCAAGAGCCTAACGCTCTGATACCAATTGTAGGTCCCCTTGATGTATGGATCTTTCACAGAATTGTCAATCTAATCAAGAGTGCGGAATCCTCTTGATCAGAATATAGCAGAAAACGAGTAGGAAACAGAAACAGCAATTCACTTTCAAACCGGGTTTCTATTGATTATCGATTTCAAGAATTACAATCAATCAAACCCTAACCAATTCTCCAAATTCGTCCAAGCAGTATAAGCTCTCACGAAATTCCTCACAAAACTGTTTTGGCCTATTAACCTAAACCCTAAAGCCTAACCTTGTTTATATAACACAAGGTTTGATACTTGGGCTAGATTAAACCTCATGAGCTGCGAATTTGGGCAAGGCCCAATTCGTCCCACATCCCCATAAGTATGGGTTTGGTTAGCCCAAACATTATAACTAACTATTACAAAGCTAAACCCCTTAAGGTTTGTCGTTTTACTAATTACAAGATATCCAAAGACCAAATCTAAGCTGTTGTAACAAACATGCACCAACACACTGATCAGAAACAAGTTTGCAGAAATGACAGTTTTGGTCCCTGTTGGTGTTTAGAGCTATTTCCGACATGTTTAAGGCCCGTTAAACCATCTTTAAGGCCCTAAAATGATGCCTAAACATTGTGGACATGAAACATGCTCAAAAATATGCCGGATGTCGGTTCATTTGGTCGTATGATCGCGATGTTCGCTTAATTACGACGGAATGCGCATAAGCGCGAAAAACGATCCAAATTGCGCGACGAATGGATTTTTCTCATGCCAAACACTAAAATAAAATATTTTAGTGCTTACATAAATATTTGGATGTCCGGATGTATTCCGAATGTAAGGTATGCGTGAAAATGCAAACTTGTGCACTTTTTGACGCTTTTAGTCCCTGAATGACCCAAAAGTTTATTTTAGCACACCGAACCCCTTAAAGCCTATTTCTAACCTATGTAAAGTATATTTATGGTATGTTTAACTTATGGTCATGTTCCGGAAATGTCTGTTCTAGTACAAATCATCATACTTTCGCAGTTTGTCGAATTTAGTCCCTGTAGGCGATTAAACTTGTTTTTGCCATACCAAAGCCTTCAAAACTTATTTCTAAGTTATGTAAAGGTTATTTAAGGCATGTTAAGCATATGTTGATGTTCTGGAGTATTTGTCGCGTTAAACTGATAACGTTTACACACCAGTTTGCGTATAATTCTCTAGAAAGCGATATAGAGTTTGAAATTGAACAAAAGTCAAAACATGTTAAATGTCAAACAAAAAACAAACAAACATTGGGATCAAATAACTTTGTTTTATTGATAACTGAACTGTTTACAATGATTACAAACACAGGTGTCACAGTCTCCCCTACTTGTGGAAATTTCGTCCCGAAATTTATTTAGAGGAAACTCGTGGGAATAGATGCGGATACTTCGCCTTCATTTGATCTTCACGTTCCCAAGTAAACTCAGGTCCACGCTTAGATTCCCAGCGAACTTTGACCAAAGGAATGCGCTTGCGTTTAAGCCACTTGACTTCACGTTCTATGATTTCCACAGGTTTCTCAACAAAATGCATCGTGTTGTCCACACAAATTTCATCAAGCGGTATGTGGAGGTTCTCATCAGCAAGACACTTCTTGAGGTTGGATACGTGAAAGGTTGGATGAACGTTTCCACGTTCAGGAGGTAACTCAAGTCTGTAGGCTACCTTACCGATTCTTTCGACGATCTTGAATGGTGCAACGTATCTAGGTGCAAGTTTTCCTTTCTTTCCAAATCTGATCACAGCTTTCCAAGGTGAGACCTTAAGTAATACACGATCACCGACTTGAAATTCCAAGGGCTTGCGTCGTTGGTCCGCGTAACTCTTTTGACGGTTTCCAGTTGTCTGAAGGTTATCACGAACTTTCTTAACCTTATCAGTTGTCTCTAAAATGAGGGTAGGTCCAGTAAGCTGAGCCTCACCGATCTCATTCCAGCAGAATGGTGAACGTCATTTTCGACCATAGAGAGCCTCGAAAGGAGCCATGTTGATGCTGGAGTGATAACTGTTGTTGTAGGAGAATTCAATTAATGGAAGATGTGAATCCCAACTACCACCAAAATCGATCACACAAGCTCTAAGCATATCCTCCAGAGTCTGGATTGTTCTTTCAGATTGACCATCCGTTTGCGGATGATAAGCTGTGCTCAGATTAAGTTGGGTCCCCATAGCAGATTGCATGGTTCTCCAAAAATGAGAAGTGAAGCGAGCATCTCTGTCAGAAATGATGTTCAAAGGAACACCATGTCGAGATACAATTTCATCCACATAGATTTTAGCAAGTTTGTCCGGAGAAAAATCCTCACGGATTGGCAAGAAATGCGCTGACTTAGTAAGAGGATCAACCACTACCCAGATGGCATCAAGACCTTTCTTTGTGCGCGGAAGTTTAGTAATGAGATCCATAGTAATGTTTTCCCATTTCCAAAATTGGATCTCTGGTTGCACCAATAAACCAGAAGGACGTTGATGTTCAGCCTTAACCTTAAGACAAGTAAGGCATTTTGATACATATAAGGCAATGTCTTTCTTCATACCAGGCCACCAATACTGAATACGAAGATACTTATACATCTTATCTGAGCCAGGATGAATAGAATAACGAAACTTATGGGCTTCATCCATAAGCAAGGTGCGGAGATCATCTTGGCTTGGGACCCACAAACGGTCCATGAATTTAACGGTGCAGACGGTTCTGTCAAACGAGCTACGGATCAATTTCTATTTTTGAAAACGTGAATTTTATGTTACGCTTGCCAGAAAATATTCCTCCCTTTTAAATTTGCTGTTACTTTCGCTAGCAAGTCAAAAAGCTCAATTTCGCTGGTCAGTATAACGTATTTCGCTGCTCTAGTTCGCTGATAGGTTTAGTTCGCTGGTCAAATTCGCTAGTACGATGACCTGTAAAGTCGCCGAAAACCGTATTAATTTCGCTGAGGAAAATTACACGATTACCAAAGTCGCATTTGGATTTAACTTCGCCGATCACCGAGATATTTAGTCCCAAATTCGCTGATCAGTTAATTATGCTAGACTTATCTGCGAATTTGTTAAAACCGCCTATAGTTAAAATCGCTGGTCCAGTAACTTTGGAAACTTGATCTGTTCGAAATTCCGAAGATTCTCCAACACAAATCTGCAAAATCAAAACAGCAAATCAGCATGTTTTTTATGAAATTCTTATGAACTTAATGAAGAACACGAAGAACAGTCTTCGAATCTTCAAGTTTCTCAGCCAAAAATTCTTCCAGAATCAACCATAACTTTCCTGAAAACCCTAAAACAACCTGCAAAATAGCAAACAACCAAAGCAGAAGATCAAAACAACCAACAATTTCGAAAATTTTTATCAAAAACAACCAAAAATTTCGAAACCCTAATTGTAAAAATTTTGAAAATCTCCCTGTTTCTGCCAAGCACAATTCTGAACCGAGCCTTCAAGAGCCTAACGCTCTGATACCAATTGTAGGTCCCCTTAATTTATGGATCTTTCAAAGAATTGTCAATCTAATCAAGAGTGCGGAATCCTCTTGATCAGAATATAGCAAAAAACGAGTAGGAAACATAAACAACAATTCACTTTCAAACCGGGTTTCTATTGATTATCGATTTCAAGAATTACAATCAATCAAACCCTAGCCAACTCTCCAAATTCGTCCAAGCAGTATAAGCTCTCACGAAATTCCTCACAAAACTGTTTTGGCTGATTAACCTAAACCCTAAAGCCTAACCTTGTTTATATAACACAAGGTTTGCTACTTGGGCTAGATTAAACCTCATGAGCTGCGAATTTGGGCAAGGCCCAATTCGTCCCACATCCCCATAAGTATGGGTTTGGTTAGCCCAAACATTATAACTAACTATTATAAAGCTAAACCCGCTAAGGTTTGTCGTTTTACTAATTACAAGATATCCAAAGACCAAATCTAAGCTGTTGTCACAAACATGCACCAACAAACTGAACAAAAACAAGTTTGCAGAAATGACAGTTTTGGTCCCTGTTGGTGTTTAGAGCTATTTCCGACATGTTTAATGCCCGTTAAGCCATCTTTAAGGCCCTAAAATGATGCCTAAACATTGTGGACATGAAACATGCTCAAAAATATGCCGGATGTCGGTTCATTTGGTCGTATGATCGCGATGTTCGCTTAATTACGACGGAATGCGCATAAGCGCGAAAAACGATCCAAATTGCGCGACGAATGGATTTTTCTCATGCCAAACACTAAAATAAAATATTTTAGTGCCTACATAAATATTTGGATGTCCGGATGTATTCCGAATGTAAGTTATGCGCGAAAATGCAAATTTGTGCACTTTTTGACGCTTTTAGTCCCTGAATGACCCAAAAGTTTATTTTAGCACACCGAACCCCTTAAAGCCTATTTCTAAGCTATGTAAAGTATATTTATGGTATGTTTAACTTATGGTCATGTCCCGGAAATGTCTGTTCTAGTACGAATCATCGTACTTTCGCAGTTTGTCGAATTTAGTCCCTGTAGGCGATTAAACTTGTTTTTGCCATACCAAAGCCTTCAAAACTTATTTCTAAGTTATGTAAATGTTATTTAAGGCATGTTAAGCATATGTTGATGTTCCGGAGTATTTGTCGTGTTAAACTGATTACGTTTATGCACCAGTTTGCGTATAATTCTCTAGAAAGCGATATAGAGTTTGAAATTGAACAAAAGTCAAAACATGAAAAATGTCAAACATAAACAAACAAACATTGGGATCAAATAACTTTGTTTTATTGATAACTGAACTGTTTACAATGAATACAAACACAGGTGTCACAGTCTCCCCTACTTGTGGAAATTTCATCCCGAAATTTATTTAGAGGAAACTCGTGGGAATAGATGCGGATACTTCGCCTTCATTTGATCTTCACGTTCCCAAGTAAACTCAGGTCCACGCTTAGATTCCCAGCGAACTTTGACCAAAGGAATGTGCTTGCGTTTAAGCCACTTGACTTCACGTTCCATGATTTCCACAGGTTTCTCAACAAAATGCATCGTGTTGTCCACACGAATTTCATCAAGCGGTATGTGGAGGTTCTCATCAGCAAGACACTTCTTGTGGTTGGATACGTGAAAGGTTGGATGAACGTTTCCAAGTTCAGGAGGTAACTCAAGTCTGTAGGCTACCTTACCGATTCTTTCGACGATCTTGAATGATGCAACGTATCTAGGTGCAAGTTTTCCTTTCTTTCCAAATCTGATCACAACTTTCCAAGGTGAGACCTTAAGTAATACACGATCACCGACTTGAAATTCCAAGGGCTTGCGTCGTTGGTCCGCGTAACTCTTTTGACGGTTTCTAGTTGTCTGAAGGTTATCACGAACTTTCTTAACCTTATCAGTTGTCTCTAAAATGAGGGCAGGTCCAGTAAGCTGAGCCTCACCGATCTCATTCCAGCAGACTGGTGACCGACATTTTCGACCATAGAGAGACTCAAAAGGAGCCATGTTGGTGCTGGAGTGATAACTGTTGTTGTAGGAGAATTCAATTAAAGGAAGATGTGAATCCCAACTACCACCAAAATCGATCACACAAGCTCTAAGCATATCCTCCAGAGTCTGGATTGTTCTTTTAGATTGACCATCCATTTGCGGATGATAAGCTGTGCTCAGATTAAGTTGGGTCCCCATAGCAGATTGCATGGTTCTCCAAAAATGAGAAGTGAAGCGAGCATCTCTGTCAGAAATGATGTTCAAAGGAACACCATGTCGAGATACAATTTCATCCACATAGATTTTAGCATGTTTGTCAGCAGAAAAATCCTCACGGATTGGCAAGAAATGCGCTGACTTAGTAAGACGATCAACCACTACCCAGATGGCATCATGACATTTCTTTGTGCGCGGAAGTTTAGTAATGAGATCCATAGTAATGTTTTCCCATTTCCAAACTGGGATCTCTGGTTGCACCAATAAACCAGAAGGACGTTGATGTTCAGCCTTAACCTTAAGACAAGTAAGGCATTTTGATACATATAAGGCAATGTCTTTCTTCATACCAGGCCACCAATACTGAATACGAAGATCCTTATACATCTTATCTGAGTCAGGATGAATAGAATAACGAGACTTATGGGCTTCATCCATAAGCAAGGTGCGGAGATCATCTTGGCTTGGGACCCACAAACGGTCCATGAATTTAACGGTGCAGACGGTTCTGTCAAACGAGCTACGGATCAATTTCTATTTTCGAAAACGTGAATTTTTTGTTATGCTTGCCAGAAAATATTCCTCCCTTTTAAATTTGCTGTTAATTTCGCTTGCAAGTCAAAAAGCTCAATTTCGCTGGTCAGTATAACGTATTTCGCTGCTCTAGTTCGCTGATAGGTTAAGTTCGCAGGTGAAATTCGTTGAGTCAATTCCGCTGATTATTTTCGCCGGTCAAATTCGCTAGTACGACAACCTGTAAAGTCGCCGAAAACCGTATTAATTTCGCTAAGGAAAATTATACGATTACCAAAGTCGCCTTTGGATTTAACTTCGCCGATCACCGAGATATTTAGTCCCAAATTCGCTGATCAGTTAATTATGCTAGACTTATCTGCGAATTTGTTAAAATCGCCTATAGTTAAAATCGCTGGTCCAGTAACTTTGGAAACTTGATCTGTTAGAAATTCTGAAGATTCTCCAACACAAATCTGCAAAATCAAAACAGCAAATCAGCAAGTTTTTTTACGAAATTCTTATGAACTTAATGAAGAACACGAAGAACAGTCTTCGAATCTTCAAGTTTCTCAGCAAAAAATTCTTCCAGAATCAACCACAACTTTCCTAAAAACCCTAAAACAACCTTAAAAATAGCAAACAACCAAAGCAGAAGATCAAAACAGCCAACAATTTCGAAAATTTTTATCAAAAACAGCCAAAAATTTCGAAACCCTAATTGTAAAAATTTCAAAAATCTCCCTGTTTCTGCCAAGCACAATTCTTAACCGAGCCTTCAAGAGCCTAACGCTCTGATACCAATTGTAGGTCCCCTTGATGATGGATCTTTCACAGAATTGCCAATCTAATCAAGAGTGCGGAATCCTCTTGATCAGGATATAGCAGAAAACGAGTAGGAAACAGAAACAGCAATTCACTTTCAAACTGGGTTTCTATTGATTATCGATTTCAAGAATTACAATCAATCAAACCCTAACCAACTCTCCAAATTCGTCCAAGCAATATAAGCTCTCACGAAATTCCTCACAAAACTGTTTTGGATGATTAACCTAAACCCTAAAGCCTAAGCTTGTTAGGTTTGCTACTTGGGCTAGATTAAACCTCATGAGCTGCGAATTTGGGCAAGGCCCAATTCGTCCCACATCCCCATAAGTATGGGTTTGGTTAGCCCAAACATTATAACTAACTATTACAAAGCTAAACCCGCTAAGGTTTGTCGTTTTACTAATTACAAGATATCCAAAGACCAAATCTAAGCTGTTGTCACAAACATGCACCAACACACTGAACAGAAACAAGTTTGCAGAAATGACAGTTTTGGTCCCTGTTGGTGTTTAGAGTTATTTCCGACATGTTTAAGGCCCGTTAAGCCATCTTTAAGGCCCTAAAATGATGCCTAAACATTGTGGACATGAAACATGCTCAAAAATATGCCGGATGTCGGTTCATTTGGTCGTATGATCGCGATGTTCGCTTAATTACGACGGAATGCGCATAAGCGCGAAAAACGATCCAAATTGCGCGACGAATGGATTTTTCTCATGCCAAACACTAAAATAAAATATTTTAGTGCCTACATAAATATTTGGATGTCCGGATGTATTCCGAATGTAAGTTATGCGCGAAAATGCAAATTTGTGCACTTTTTGACGCTTTTAGTCCCAGAATGACCCAAAAGTTTATTTTAGCACACCGAACCCCTTAAAGCATATTTCTAAGCTATGTAAAGTATATTTATGGTATGTTTAACTTATGGTCATGTTCCGGAAATGTCTGTTCTAGTACGAATCATCATACTTTCGCAGTTTGTCGAATTTAGTCCCTGTAGGCGATTAAACTTGTTTTTGCCATACCAAAGCCTTCAAAACTTATTTCTAAGTTATGTAAAGGTTATTTAAGGCATGTTAAGCATATGTTGATGTTCCGGAGTATTTGTCGTGTTAAACTGATTACGTTTACGCACCAGTTTGCGTATAATTCTCTAGAAAGCGATATAGAGTTTGAAATTGAACAAAAGTCAAAACATGAAAAATGTCAAACATAAACAAACAAACATTGGGATCAAATAACTTTGTTTTATTGATAACTGAACTGTTTACAATGATTACAAACACAGGTGTCACAGTCTCCCCTACTTGTGGAAATTTCGTCCAGAAATTTATTTAGTGGAAACTCGTGGGAATAGATGCGGATACTTCGCCTTCATTTGATCTTCACGTTCCCAAGTAAACTCAGGTCCACGCTTAGATTCCCAGCGAACTTTGACCAAAGGAATGCGCTTGTGTTTAAGCCACTTGACTTCACGTTCCATGATTTCCACAGGTTTCTCAACAAAATGCATCGTGTTGTCCACACGAATTTCATCAAGCGGTATGTGGAGGTTCTCATCAGCAAGACACTTCTTGAGGTTGGATACGTGAAAGGTTGGATGAACGTTTCCAAGTTCAGGAGGTAACTCAAGTCTGTAGGCTACCTTACCGATTCTTTCGACGATCTTGAATGGTGCAACGTATCTAGGTGCAAGTTTTCCTTTCTTTCCAAATCTGATCACAGCTTTCCAAGGAGAGACCTTAAGTAATACACGATCACCGACTTGAAATTCCAAGGGCTTGCGTCGTTGGTCCGCGTAACTCTTTTGACGGTTTCTAGTTGTCTGAAGGTTATCACGAACTTTCTTAACCTTATCAGTTATCTCTAAAATGAGGGCAGGTCCAGTAAGCTGAGCCTCACTGATCTCATTCCAGCAGACTGGTGAACGACATTTTTTACCATAGAGAGCCTCAAAAGGAGCCATGTTGATGCTGGAGTGATAACTGTTGTTGTAGGAGAATTCAATTAAAGGAAGATGTGAATCCCAACTACCACCAAAATCGATCACACAAGCTCTAAGCATATCCTCCAGAGTCTAGATTGTTCTTTCAGATTGACCATCCGTTTGCGGATGATAAGCTGTGCTCAGATTAAGTTGGGTCCCCATACCAGATTGCATGGTTATCCAAAAATGAGAAGTGAAGCGAGCATCTCTGTCAGGAATGATGTTCAAAGGAACACCATGTCGAGATACAATTTCATCCACATAGATTTTAGCAAGTTTGTCAGCAGAAAAATCTTCACGGATTGGCAAGAAATGCTCTGACTTAGTAAGACGATCAACCACTACCCAGATGGCATCAAGACCTTTCTTTGTGCGCGGAAGTTTAGTAATGAGATCCATAGTAATGTTTTCCCATTTCCAAACTGGGATCTCTGGTTGCACCAATAAACCAGAAGGACGTTGATGTTCAGCCTTAACCTTAAGACAAGTAAGGCATTTTGATACATATAAGGCAATGTCTTTCTTTATACCAGGCCACCAATACTGAATACGAAGATCCTTATACATCTTATCTGAGCCAGGATGAATAGAATAACGAGACTTATGGGCTTCATCCATAAGCAAGGTGCGGAGATCATCTTGGCTTGGGACCCACAAACGGTCCATGAAGTAATACGATCCATTGTCCTTCAGTTCAAGGTCAGGTGTTATGTGATAGGGAAATTCCTTATCCATCAAACCTTGTGAAACACAAGTGTGTTGAGCCTGAGTCATGCGTGCTTGGATATCGGATCGAGCATGAATATCAGATTGAACACGAACACAATGAAACTTAGTACGTTCCTTACGACTCAAAGCATTAGCTACGACATTCGCCTTACCAGGATGGTAGCGAATTTCGCAGTCATAGTCGTTTAGAAGCTCAACCCAACGTCGTTGCCTCATGTTGAGTTCTTTCTGATTGAAGATATGCTGAAGACTTTTGTGGTCTGTGAAAACCACACATTTTGTACCGTACAAATAGTGTCTCCAGATCTTATGAGCGAAGACAATTGCACCTAACTCAAGATCATGAGTGGTGTAGTTTTTCTCATGTATCTTCAACTGCCTTGATGCATATGCTATGACATTGTTCCTTTGCATGAGAACACAGCCAAGACCCAAGTTTGATGCATCACAGTATACGACAAAATCGTCATTACCCTCAGGCAATGATAGAATAGGTGCATCACAAAGCTTCTACTTCAAGTTTTGAAAAGCTTCCTCTTGTTTGAATCCCCAATCAAAGGGTTTGTTCTTCTGAGTTAGAGCAGTTAGAGGAACTGCAATCTTTGAGAAATTTTCAATGAAGCGGCGATAATAACCCGCCAGACCAAGGAAAGAACGAACTTCAGTAGGAGTAGTAGGCATATCCCAATCCTTAATTGCACTGATCTTGGAGGGATCTACATGAATACCTTGTTCGTTGACAATATGTCCCAAAAATTGAACATCTTTAAGCCAAAATTCGCACTTGGAGAATTTGGCGAAAAGTTGCTCTTTCTTTAGGAGTTCCAGAGTAAGACGAAGATGTTGCTCATGATCAGCTTGCGTCTTAGAGTATATCAAGATGTCATCAATAAAAACGATGATGAATTTATCTAAATAAGGTTTGCATACCCTATTCATTAAGTCCATGAAAACAGCAGGAGCATTAGTCAACCCGAAAGGCATAACTGTGAACTCATAATGCCAATAACGAATTTTTTGTTAATTTCGCTTGCAAGTCAAAAAGCTCAATTTCGCTGGTTAGTATAACGTATTTCGCTGCTCTAGTTCGCTGATAGGTTAAGTTCGCAGGTCAAATTCGCTGAGTCAATTCCGCTGATTATTTTCGCTGGTCAAATTCGCTAGTACGACAACCTGTAAAGTCGCCGAAAACCGTATTAATTTCGCTGAGGAAAATTATACGATTACCAAAGTCGCCTTTGGATTTAACTTCGCCGATCACCGAGATATTTAGTCCCAAATTCGCTGATCAGTTAATTATGCTAGACTTATCTGCGAATTTGTTAAAATCGCCTATAGTTAAAATCGCTGGTCCAGTAACTTTGGAAACTTGATCTGTTCGAAATTCTGAAGATTCTCCAACACAAATCTTCAAAATCAAAACAGCAAATCAGCAAGTTTTTTACGAAATTCTTATGAACTTAATGAAGAACACGAAGAACAGTCTTCGAATCTTCAAGTTTCTCAGCAAAAAATTCTTCCAGAATCAACCACAACTTTCCTAAAAACCCTAAAACAACCTTAAAAATAGCAAACAACCAAAGCAGAAGATCAAAACAGCCAACAATTTCGAAATTTTTTTATCAAAAACAGCCAAAAATTTCGAAACCCTAATTGTAAAAATTTCAAAAATCTCCCTGTTTCTGCCAAGCACAATTCTGAACCGAGCCTTCAAGAGCCTAACGCTCTGATACCAATTGTAGGTCCCCTTGATGTATGGATCTTTCATAGAATTGCCAACCTAATCAAGAGTGCGGAATCCTCTTGATCAGAATATAGCAGAAAACGAGTAGGAAACAGAAACAACAATTCACTTTTAAAACCGGGTTTTTATTGATTATCGATTTCAAGAATTACAATCAATCAAACCCTAACCAACTCTCCAAATTCGTCCAAGCAGTATAAGCTCTCATGAAATTCCTCACAAAATTGTTTTGGCTGATTAACCTAAACCCTAAAGCCTAAGCTTGTTAGGTTTGCTACTTGGGCTAGATTAAACCTCATGAGCTGCGAATTTGGGCAAGGCCCAATTCGTCCCACATCCCCATAAGTATGGGTTTGGTTAGCCCAAACATTATAACTAACTATTACAAAGCTAAACCCGCTAAGGTTTGTCGTTTTACTAATTACAAGATATCCAAAGACCAAATCTAAGCTGTTGTCACAAACATACACCAACACACTGATCAGAAACAAGTTTGCAGAAATGACAGTTTTGGTCCCTGTTGGTGTTTAGAGCTATTTCCGACATGTTTAAGGCCCGTTAAGCCATCTTTAAGGCCCTAAAATGATGCCTAAACATTGTGGACATGAAACATGCTCAAAAATATGCCGGATGTCGGTTCGTTTGTTCGTATGATCGCGATGTTCGCTTAATTACGACGGAATGCGCATAAGCGCGAAAAACGATCCAAATTGCGCGACGAATGGATTTTTCTCATGCCAAACACTAAAATAAAACATTTTAGTGCTTACAAAAATTTTTGGATGTCCGGATGTATTCCGAATGTAAGTTAGGCGCGAAAATGCAAACTTGTGCACTTTTTGACGCTTTTAGTCCCTGAATGACCCAAAAGTTTATTTTAGCACACCGAACCCCTTAAAGCCTATTTCTAAGCTATGTAAAGTATATTTATGGTATTTTTAACTTATGGTCATGTTCCGGAAATGTCTGTTCTAGTACAAATCATCATACTTTCGCAGTTTGTCGAATTTAGTCACTATAGGCGATTAAACTTGTTTTTGCCATACCAAAGCCTTCAAAACTTATTTCTAAGTTATGTAAAGGTTATTTAAGGCATGTTAAGAATATGTTGATGTTCCGGAGTATTTGTCGCGTTAAACTGATTACGTTTACGCACCAGTTTGCGTATAATTCTCTAGAAAGAGATATAGAGTTTGAAATTGAACAAAAGTCAAAACATGAAAAATGTCAAACAAAAAACAAACAAACATTGGGATCAAATAACTTTGTTTTATTGATAACTGAACTGTTTACAATGATTACAAACACAGGTGTCACAGTCTCCCCTACTTGTGGAAATTTCGTCCCGAAATTTATTTAGAGGAAACTCGTGGGAATAGATGCGGATACTTCGCCTTCATTTGATCTTCACGTTCCCAAGTAAACTCAGGTCCACGCTTAGATTCCCAGTGAACTTTGACCAAAGGAATGCGCTTACGTTTAAGCCACTTGACTTCACGTTCCATGATTTCCACAGGTTTCTCAACAAAATGCATCGTGTTGTCCACACGAATTTCATCAAGCGGTATGTGGAGGTTCTCATCAGCAAGACACTTCTTGAGGTTGGATACGTGAAAGGTTGGATGAACGTTTCCAAGTTCAGGAGGTAACTCAAGTCTGTAGGCTACCTTACCGATTCTTTCGACGATCTTGAATGGTGCAACGTATCTAGGTGCAAGTTTTCCTTTCTTTCCAAATCTGATCATAGCTTTCCAAGGAGAGACCTTAAGTAATACACGATCACCGACTTGAAATTCCAAGGGCTTGCGTCGTTGGTCCGCGTAACTCTTTTGACGGTTTCTAGTTGTCTGAAGGTTATCATGAACTTTCTTAACCTTATCAGTTGTCTCTAAAATGAGGGTAGGTCCAGTAAGCTGAGCCTCACCGATCTCATTCCAGCAGACTGGTGAACGACATTTTCGACCATAGAGAGCCTCGAAAGGAGCCATGTTGATGCTGGAGTGATAACTGTTGTTGTAGGAGAATTCAATTAACAGAAGATGTGAATCCCAACTACCACCAAAATCGATCACACAAGCTCTAAGCATATCCTCCAGAGTCTGGATTGTTCTTTCAGATTGACCATCCGTTTGCGGATGATAAGCTGTGCTCAGATTAAGTTGGGTCCTCATAGCATATTGCATGGTTATCCAAAAATGAGAAGTGAAGCGAGCATCTCTGTCAGAAATGATGTTCAAAGGAACACCATGTCGAGATACAATTTCATCCACATAGATTTTAGCAAGTTTGTCAGCAGAAAAATCCTCACGGATTGGCAAGAAATGCGCTGACTTAGTAAGACGATCAACCACTACCCAGATGGCATCAAGACCTTTCTTTGTGCGCGGAAGTTTAGTAATGAGATCCATAGTAATGTTTTCCCATTTCCAAACTGGGATCTCTGGTTGCACCAATAAACCAGAAGGACGTTGATGTTCAGCCTTAACCTTAAGACAAGTAAGGCATTTTGATACATATAAGGCAATGTCTTTCTTCATACCAGGCCACCAATACTGAATACGAAGATCCTTATACATCTTATCTGAGCCAGGATGAATAGAATAACGAGACTTATGGGCTTCATCCATAAGCAAGGTGCGGAGATCATCTTGGCTTGGGACCCACAAACGGTCCATGAATTTAACGGTGCAGACGGAAATTCCCATATGTTCAAGTGCTAGAAACCAAATAACATGTTCCCGTATGTTACATGATAAGAATGAAATTCTACCTACTTTCAACTCAACAGGAAATTCCCATACGTTCTCATTACATTGAAAGCTTCAAACGTAACACTTAAAAAATGGATATCACAAACCAAACAAACACTATAACAATTGTAAACAATAAAAAATGCACATGAGAAGATAAAAGAAGTCTAGTATTTGTGAGGAATCAGGGCGCCTAGTATATTTAATCTTTTTCAAGTAAAGAATGTAAAGTTGTTACCTGAAATTGAAGGTTTCTGTCTTGTCAACTTGTACCTTGATCTTCTCACCACAATCCAAAACTTGCAACAGGGAAAAAAAACGTTCTTAAGAAAATTTAGTTGGCTTATTATTTCTATTTCTTGGTTTAATTGTACTATTCTTTATTAACAAAAAAAAAGATTAATGTGTCCATATTCATATTGTTAATCCGCAAAAGACAACCATAAAACTAACATATCTTACCCATTATAACATCAAATTTATATTTAGGAAATGAAAACTAACAAGTAGCAGAAAATCAAAAAAAAAAAAAAGATGATGAAATTGACCTTGATGAACCCACTGAACCATTGGAATATCAAAAACTAACTTAAATTATGAATTATTCATTAATAAGTTTGTTTTATGGTTTTTATTACTGCAAGAGATAAATATATCCATAAGTAACAATTTTCATTTATGTCTACCTTTTTCCACATCAATCACTCGTATAGGTTACATATAAGTTTGATTAACTTTAATTCTAAGCTTGTTATATTATTCTAAATGACCAAAAAAGCCTACCAAAATTCAGCCCTTTCACAACCTTTTACTTAACCCAAAACCAAATTACATCAACCCAATATAACCTGACTCAATAAACCCAAGAACAATAAAACCCAAATCTCGGTACGGTTATCGGGTTACATTTCCACCGTTGAAAACTCAAAGAAGCCAACCCGCTAAACCCGAAACCTGATAAAAAAAAAACTTGAAGAACACCTTAGATAAAAGATTAAAACACAAAGACATAACTTGACTCATTTCTTTCCAATTTGTGCACCAGTTCCTCAACTCCAAAACATGAATTCCAACCAAATATGTGATCTATATGAACAACAATCAGACTGTAGATAATCAGGTGCTAAATCTATGGTTAAAAAGGTACTTTTACATTTAACTTGATAACAAATAATCAGAATCATAACCGAATTTTATGTACCCTTTAATCCGACTATGGTAAAGAAAAACAAGCAAACATCAGCTGCAAATAACTATTACATATAATGCATATACCAAGAAAATTGCAAGATTAAAGATGAATTACATGACACAAAAGCATACGTTATGTAGTTACTAGTTAATTCAATTCCATCAACATAAAAAGGGCTATTTAATCTATATACGAGATCATTGCCATAGAAAACTATTAAAATTCAAATGGCAGACTCTTCAAGGGAAAGCAATTTAAGGATAAATAATTCGCCAATCACAATAAGTACCCTAACAACATTCACAACCCTTCCATCTTTTTACCCTATAATTTTACTAAAAACAACTATATTTTTTCCTCCTATTTCAATTAAATAATATTTTTTATACTTTTATCATTACGTTTTCTGTCTCTTCCACTCACAACCACTTCTAAAATATATTAAAAAATAATAGAGGGTGAACAGTGTCCCCTCAAATATGAACAGTAACATTTTCTCTCTTCTCTACTCACAATCACTTTTCATAATATAAAAAGTTCACTCACAGAATTTGGGGGATGGATTGTGAATGCAAGATTATTATATAGATTTATAGATCAACAACACATACAAATCAAATTAACGTATGAAGCCAGAACCATTGACTAAAGAAAGATACCCTTATCAGAAGCCATAACCAATTGTTTCAAAATTGTGCTTATTAAAACATTATGGGAAATCAATAATGATATTTTTATCTCAAATCATTCATCACGGATAAAAGAAGCAAAAATGAAATAAAAAACCCCAAACCTAACTACAAATCATTCATATCAATAGAAATGGTGAAAGCCTATCTAATTACAAATCAAAGAATAAAAACAAATCGGATCCCCAATCCTAAATACAAATTGAAATTGAAACCAGAATCGTTCAACTAAACGATCAACAGATGAATCAAACTTAAAAATCGAATAGCTTCAATCAGAAAATGAGAATAGTTTTTCACGAAAGTAGGATCAGTTCTTCAGATTTACGAACCTGTATTTATGGCAATCATGAAAGTAGGATCAGTTCTTCAAAATCAAATAGCCGCGAATTGCTAAGCCCAGTTGGGAGATGTGGAACATGACGGTCAATTTTGGGGAGAGGTTAACTTGTTCAAAACCCTAGGAATTCTAAAAAGCCTTGACGGTCACAATTAACAAAATATGACCCGCGAATGTTGTTTTCCATGATTTTTAAACCAAAGATAAGTAATTTCCCACGAATTTGTGATAACAAATAAACGGTGGCAAAAGTTGCCACCGCTTAGCTACCGTATCAAATAAGCACGATTAATATAAGAGTAAGTTGCTTGATTTGCTACCTTTTTTTTTCTTGGTAGCAAACTTTGGTGACAATTGCCTATTTTTCTAGTAGTGAGCAGATTGCATGGTTCTCCAAAAATGAGAAGTGAAGCGAGCATCTCTGTCAGAAATGATGTTCAAAGGAACACCATGTCGAGATACAATTTCATCCACATAGATTTTAGCAAGTTTGTCAGCAGAAAAATCCTCACGGATTGGCAAGAAATGCGCTGACTTAGTAAGACGATCAACCACTACCCAGATGGCATCATGACCTTTCTTTGTGCGTGGAAGTTTAGTAATGAGATCCATAGTAATGTTTTCCCATTTCCAAACTGGGATCTCTGGTTGCACCAATAAACCAGAAGGACGTTGATGTTCAGCCTTAACCTTAAGACAAGTAAGGCATTTTGATACATATAAGGCAATGTCTTTCTTCATACCAGGCCACCAATACTGAATACGAAGATCCTTATACATCTTATCTGAGCCAGGATGAATAGAATAACGAGACTTATGGGCTTCATCCATAAGCAAGGTGCGGAGATCATCTTGGCTTGGGACCCACAAACGGTCCATGAAGTAATACGATCCATTGTCCTTCAGTTCAAGGTCAGGTGTTATGTGATAGGGAAATTCCTTATCCATCAAACCTTGTGAAACACAAGTGTGTTGAGCCTGAGTCATGCGTGCTTGGATATCGGATCGAGCATGAATATCAGATTGAACACGAACACAATGAAACTTAGTACGTTCCTTACGACTCAAAGCATTAGCTACGACATTCGCCTTACCAGGATGGTAGCGAATTTCGCAGTCATAGTCGTTTAGAAGCTCAACCCAACGTCGTTGCCTCATGTTGAGTTCTTTCTGATTGAAGATATGCTGAAGACTTTTGTGGTCTGTGAAAACCACACATTTTGTACCGTACAAATAGTGTCTCCAGATCTTATGAGCGAAGACAATTGCACCTAACTCAAGATCATGAGTGGTGTAGTTTTTCTCATGTATCTTCAACTGCCTTGATGCATATGCTATGACATTGTTCCTTTGCATGAGAACACAGCCAAGACCCAAGTTTGATGCATCACAGTATACGACAAAATCGTCATTACCCTCAGGCAATGATAGAATAGGTGCATCACAAAGCTTCTACTTCAAGTTTTGAAAAGCTTCCTCTTGTTTGAATCCCCAATCAAAGGGTTTGTTCTTCTGAGTTAGAGAAGTTAGAGGAACTGCAATCTTTGAGAAATTTTCAATGAAGCGGCGATAATAACCCGCCAGACCAAGGAAAGAACGAACTTCAGTAGGAGTAGTAGGCATATCCCAATCCTTAATTGCACTGATCTTGGAGGGATCTACATGAATACCTTGTTCGTTGACAATATGTCCCAAAAATTGAACATCTTTAAGCCAAAATTCGCACTTGGAGAATTTGGCGAAAAGTTGCTCTTTCTTTAGGAGTTCCAGAGTAAGACGAAGATGTTGCTCATGATCAGCTTGCGTCTTAGAGTATATCAAGATGTCATCAATAAAAACGATGATGAATTTATCTAAATAAGGTTTGCATACCCTATTCATTAAGTCCATGAAAACAGCAGGAGCATTAGTCAACCCGAAAGGCATAACTGTGAACTCATAATGCCAATAACGAATTTTTTGTTAATTTCGCTTGCAAGTCAAAAAGCTCAATTTCGCTGGTTAGTATAACGTATTTCGCTGCTCTAGTTCGCTGATAGGTTAAGTTCGCAGGTCAAATTCGCTGAGTCAATTCCGCTGATTATTTTCGCTGGTCAAATTCGCTAGTACGACAACCTGTAAAGTCGCCGAAAACCGTATTAATTTCGCTGAGGAAAATTACACGATTACCAAAGTCGCCTTTGGATTTAACTTCGCCGATCACCGAGATATTTAGTCCCAAATTCGCTGATCAGTTAATTATGCTAGACTTATCTGCGAATTTGTTAAAATCGCCTATAGTTAAAATCGCTGGTCCAGTAACTTTGGAAACTTGATCTGTTCGAAATTCTGAAGATTCTCCAACACAAATCTTCAAAATCAAAACAGCAAATCAGCAAGTTTTTTGCGAAATTCTTATGAACTTAATGAAGAACACGAAGAACAGTCTTCGAATCTTCAAGTTTCTCAGCAAAAAATTCTTCCAGAATCAACCACAACTTTCCTAAAAACCCTAAAACAACCTTAAAAATAGCAAACAACCAAAGCAGAAGATCAAAACAGCCAACAATTTCGAAATTTTTTATCAAAAACAGCCAAAAATTTCGAAACCCTAATTGTAAAAATTTCAAAAATCTCCCTGTTTCTGCCAAGCACAATTCTGAACCGAGCCTTCAAGAGCCTAACGCTCTGATACCAATTGTAGGTCCCCTTGATGTATGGATCTTTCATAGAATTGCCAACCTAATCAAGAGTGCGGAATCCTCTTGATCAGAATATAGCAGAAAACGAGTAGGAAACAGAAACAACAATTCACTTTTAAAACCGGGTTTTTATTGATTATCGATTTCAAGAATTACAATCAATCAAACCCTAACCAACTCTCCAAATTCGTCCAAGCAGTATAAGCTCTCATGAAATTCCTCACAAAATTGTTTTGGCTGATTAACCTAAACCCTAAAGCCTAAGCTTGTTAGGTTTGCTACTTGGGCTAGATTAAACCTCATGAGCTGCGAATTTGGGCAAGGCCCAATTCGTCCCACATCCCCATAAGTATGGGTTTGGTTAGCCCAAACATTATAACTAACTATTACAAAGCTAAACCCGCTAAGGTTTGTCGTTTTACTAATTACAAGATATCCAAAGACCAAATCTAAGCTGTTGTCACAAACATACACCAACACACTGATCAGAAACAAGTTTGCAGAAATGACAGTTTTGGTCCCTGTTGGTGTTTAGAGCTATTTCCGACATGTTTAAGGCCCGTTAAGCCATCTTTAAGGCCCTAAAATGATGCCTAAACATTGTGGACATGAAACATGCTCAAAAATATGCCGGATGTCGGTTCGTTTGGTCGTATGATCGCGATGTTCGCTTAATTACGACGGAATGCGCATAAGCGCGAAAAACGATCCAAATTGCGCGACGAATGGATTTTTCTCATGCCAAACACTAAAATAAAACATTTTAGTGCTTACAAAAATTTTTGGATGTCCGGATGTATTCCGAATGTAAGTTAGGCGCGAAAATGCAAACTTGTGCACTTTTTGACGCTTTTAGTCCCTGAATGACCCAAAAGTTTATTTTAGCACACCGAACCCCTTAAAGCCTATTTCTAAGCTATGTAAAGTATATTTATGGTATTTTTAACTTATGGTCATGTTCCGGAAATGTCTGTTCTAGTACAAATCATCATACTTTCGCAGTTTGTCGAATTTAGTCACTATAGGCGATTAAACTTGTTTTTGCCATACCAAAGCCTTCAAAACTTATTTCTAAGTTATGTAAAGGTTATTTAAGGCATGTTAAGAATATGTTGATGTTCCGGAGTATTTGTCGCGTTAAACTGATTACGTTTACGCACCAGTTTGCGTATAATTCTCTAGAAAGAGATATAGAGTTTGAAATTGAACAAAAGTCAAAACATGAAAAATGTCAAACAAAAAACAAACAAACATTGGGATCAAATAACTTTGTTTTATTGATAACTGAACTGTTTACAATGATTACAAACACAGGTGTCACAGTCTCCCCTACTTGTGGAAATTTCGTCCCGAAATTTATTTAGAGGAAACTCGTGGGAATAGATGCGGATACTTCGCCTTCATTTGATCTTCATGTTCCCAAGTAAACTCAGGTCCACGCTTAGATTCCCAGTGAACTTTGACCAAAGGAATGCGCTTACGTTTAAGCCACTTGACTTCACGTTCCATGATTTCCACAGGTTTCTCAACAAAATGCATCGTGTTGTCCACACGAATTTCATCAAGCGGTATGTGGAGGTTCTCATCAGCAAGACACTTCTTGAGGTTGGATACGTGAAAGGTTGGATGAACGTTTCCAAGTTCAGGAGGTAACTCAAGTCTGTAGGCTACCTTACCGATTCTTTCGACGATCTTGAATGGTGCAACGTATCTAGGTGCAAGTTTTCCTTTCTTTCCAAATCTGATCACAGCTTTCCAAGGAGAGACCTTAAGTAATACACGATCACCGACTTGAAATTCCAAGGGCTTGCGTCGTTGGTCCGCGTAACTCTTTTGACGGTTTCTAGTTGTCTGAAGGTTATCATGAACTTTCTTAACCTTATCAGTTGTCTCTAAAATGAGGGTAGGTCCAGTAAGCTGAGCCTCACCGATCTCATTCCAGCAGACTGGTGAACGACATTTTCGACCATAGAGAGCCTCGAAAGGAGCCATGTTGATGCTGGAGTGATAACTGTTGTTGTAGGAGAATTCAATTAACAGAAGATGTGAATCCCAACTACCACCAAAATCGATCACACAAGCTCTAAGCATATCCTCCAGAGTCTGGATTGTTCTTTCAGATTGACCATCCGTTTGCGGATGATAAGCTGTGCTCAGATTAAGTTGGGTCCTCATAGCATATTGCATGGTTATCCAAAAATGAGAAGTGAAGCGAGCATCTCTGTCAGAAATGATGTTCAAAGGAACACCATGTCGAGATACAATTTCATCCACATAGATTTTAGCAAGTTTGTCAGCAGAAAAATCCTCACGGATTGGCAAGAAATGCGCTGACTTAGTAAGACGATCAACCACTACCCAGATGGCATCAAGACCTTTCTTTGTGCGCGGAAGTTTAGTAATGAGATCCATAGTAATGTTTTCCCATTTCCAAACTGGGATCTCTGGTTGCACCAATAAACCAGAAGGACGTTGATGTTCAGCCTTAACCTTAAGACAAGTAAGGCATTTTGATACATATAAGGCAATGTCTTTCTTCATACCAGGCCACCAATACTGAATACGAAGATCCTTATACATCTTATCTGAGCCAGGATGAATAGAATAACGAGACTTATGGGCTTCATCCATAAGCAAGGTGCGGAGATCATCTTGGCTTGGGACCCACAAACGGTCCATGAATTTAACGGTGCAGACGGAAATTCCCATATGTTCAAGTGCTAGAAACCAAATAACATGTTCCCGTATGTTACATGATAAGAATGAAATTCTACCTACTTTCAACTCAACAGGAAATTCCCATACGTTCTCATTACATTGAAAGCTTCAAACGTAACACTTAAAAAATGGATATCACAAACCAAACAAACACTATAACAATTGTAAACAATAAAAAATGCACATGAGAAGATAAAAGAAGTCTAGTATTTGTGAGGAATCAGGGCGCCTAGTATATTTAATCTTTTTCAAGTAAAGAATGTAAAGTTGTTACCTGAAATTGAAGGTTTCTGTCTTGTCAACTTGTACCTTGATCTTCTCACCACAATCCAAAACTTGCAACAGGGAAAAAAAAACGTTCTTAAGAAAATTTAGTTGGCTTATTATTTCTATTTCTTGGTTTAATTGTACTATTCTTTATTAACAAAAAAAAAGATTAATGTGTCCATATTCATATTGTTAATCCGCAAAAGACAACCATAAAACTAACATATCTTACCCATTATAACATCAAATTTATATTTAGGAAATGAAAACTAACAAGTAGCAGAAAATCAAAAAAAAAAAAAGATGATGAAATTGACCTTGATGAACCCACTGAACCATTGGAATATCAAAAACTAACTTAAATTATGAATTATTCATTAATAAGTTTGTTTTATGGTTTTTATTACTGCAAGAGATAAATATATCCATAAGTAACAATTTTCATTTATGTCTACCTTTTTCCACATCAATCACTCGTATAGGTTACAGATAAGTTTGATTAACTTTAATTCTAAGCTTGTTATATTATTCTAAATGACCAAAAAAGCCTACCAAAATTCAGCCCTTTCACAACCTTTTACTTAACCCAAAACCAAATTACATCAACCCAATATAACCTGACTCAATAAACCCAAGAACAATAAAACCCAAATCTCGGTACGGTTATCGGGTTACATTTCCACCGTTGAAAACTCAAAGAAGCCAACCCGCTAAACCCGAAACCTGATAAAAAAAAAACTTGAAGAACACCTTAGATAAAAGATTAAAACACAAAGACATAACTTGACTCATTTCTTTCCAATTTGTGCACCAGTTCCTCAACTCCAAAACATGAATTCCAACCAAATATGTGATCTATATGAACAACAATCAGACTGTAGATAATCAGGTGCTAAATCTATGGTTAAAAAGGTACTTTTACATTTAACTTGATAACAAATAATCAGAATCATAACCGAATTTTATGTACCCTTTAATCCGACTATGGTAAAGAAAAACAAGCAAACATCAGCTGCAAATAACTATTACATATAATGCATATACCAAGAAAATTGCAAGATTAAAGATGAATTACATGACACAAAAGCATACGTTATGTAGTTACTAGTTAATTCAATTCCATCAACATAAAAAGGGCTATTTAATCTATATACGAGATCATTGCCATAGAAAACTATTAAAATTCAAATGGCAGACTCTTCAAGGGAAAGCAATTTAAGGATAAATAATTCGCCAATCACAATAAGTACCCTAACAACATTCACAACCCTTCCATCTTTTTACCCTATAATTTTACTAAAAAAAACTATATTTTTTCCTCCTATTTCAATTAAATAATATTTTTTATACTTTTATCATTACGTTTTCTGTCTCTTCCACTCACAACCACTTCTAAAATATTTTAAAAAATAATAGAGGGTGAACAGTGTCCCCTCAAATATGAACAGTAACATTTTCTCTCTTCTCTACTCACAATCACTTTTCATAATATAAAAAGTTCACTCACAGAATTTGGGGGATGGATTGTGAATGCAAGATTATTATATAGATTTATAGATCAACAACACATACAAATCAAATTAACGTATGAAGCCAGAACCATTGACTAAAGAAAGATACCCTTATCAGAAGCCATAACCAATTGTTTCAAAATTGTGCTTATTAAAACATTATGGGAAATCAATAATGATATTTTTATCTCAAATCATTCATCACGGATAAAAGAAGCAAAAATGAAATAAAAAACCCCAAACCTAACTACAAATCATTCATATCAATAGAAATGGTGAAAGCCTATCTAATTACAAATCAAAGAATAAAAACAAATCGGATCCCCAATCCTAAATACAAATTGAAATTGAAACCAGAATCGTTCAACTAAACGATCAACAGATGAATCAAACTTAAAAATCGAATAGCTTCAATCAGAAAATGAGAATAGTTTTTCACGAAAGTAGGATCAGTTCTTCAGATTTACGAACCTGTATTTATGGCAATCATGAAAGTAGGATCAGTTCTTCAAAATCAAATAGCCGCGAATTGCTAAGCCCAGTTGGGAGATGTGGAACATGACGGTCAATTTTGGGGAGAGGTTAACTTGTTCAAAACCCTAGGAATTCTAAAAAGCCTTGACGGTCACAATTAACAAAATATGACCCGCGAATGTTGTTTTCCATGATTTTTAAACCAAAGATAAGTAATTTCCCACGAATTTGTGATAACAAATAAACGGTGGCAAAAGTTGCCACCGCTTAGCTACCGTATCAAATAAGCACGATTAATATAAGAGTAAGTTGCTTGATTTGCTACCTTTTTTTTTCTTGGTAGCAAACTTTGGTGACAATTGCCTATTTTTCTAGTAGTGAGCAGATTGCATGGTTCTCCAAAAATGAGAAGTGAAGCGAGCATCTCTGTCAGAAATGATGTTCAAAGGAACACCATGTCGAGATACAATTTCATCCACATAGATTTTAGCAAGTTTGTCAGCAGAAAAATCCTCACGGATTGGCAAGAAATGCGCTGACTTAGTAAGACGATCAACCACTACCCAGATGGCATCATGACCTTTCTTTGTGCGTGGAAGTTTAGTAATGAGATCCATAGTAATGTTTTCCCATTTCCAAACTGGGATCTCTGGTTGCACCAATAAACCAGAAGGACGTTGATGTTCAGCCTTAACCTTAAGACAAGTAAGGCATTTTGATACATATAAGGCAATGTCTTTCTTCATACCAGGCCACCAATACTGAATACGAAGATCCTTATACATCTTATCTGAGCCAGGATGAATAGAATAACGAGACTTATGGGCTTCATCCATAAGCAAGGTGCGGAGATCATCTTGGCTTGGGACCCACAAACGGTCCATGAAGTAATACGATCCATTGTCCTTCAGTTCAAGGTCAGGTGTTATGTGATAGGGAAATTCCTTATCCATCAAACCTTGTGAAACACAAGTGTGTTGAGCCTGAGTCATGCGTGCTTGGATATCGGATCGAGCATGAATATCAGATTGAACACGAACACAATGAAACTTAGTACGTTCCTTACGACTCAAAGCATTAGCTACGACATTCGCCTTACCAGGATGGTAGCGAATTTCGCAGTCATAGTCGTTTAGAAGCTCAACCCAACGTCGTTGCCTCATGTTGAGTTCTTTCTGATTGAAGATATGCTGAAGACTTTTGTGGTCTGTGAAAACCACACATTTTGTACCGTACAAATAGTGTCTCCAGATCTTATGAGCGAAGACAATTGCACCTAACTCAAGATCATGAGTGGTGTAGTTTTTCTCATGTATCTTCAACTGCCTTGATGCATATGCTATGACATTGTTCCTTTGCATGAGAACACAGCCAAGACCCAAGTTTGATGCATCACAGTATACGACAAAATCGTCATTACCCTCAGGCAATGATAGAATAGGTGCATCACAAAGCTTCTACTTCAAGTTTTGAAAAGCTTCCTCTTGTTTGAATCCCCAATCAAAGGGTTTGTTCTTCTGAGTTAGAGCAGTTAGAGGAACTGCAATCTTTGAGAAATTTTCAATGAAGCGGCGATAATAACCCGCCAGACCAAGGAAAGAACGAACTTCAGTAGGAGTAGTAGGCATATCCCAATCCTTAATTGCACTGATCTTGGAGGGATCTACATGAATACCTTGTTCGTTGACAATATGTCCCAAAAATTGAACATCTTTAAGCCAAAATTCGCACTTGGAGAATTTGGCGAAAAGTTGCTCTTTCTTTAGGAGTTCCAGAGTAAGACGAAGATGTTGCTCATGATCAGCTTGCGTCTTAGAGTATATCAAGATGTCATCAATAAAAACGATGATGAATTTATCTAAATAAGGTTTGCATACCCTATTCATTAAGTCCATGAAAACAGCAGGAGCATTAGTCAACCCGAAAGGCATAACTATGAACTCATAATGCCAATAACGAGTGCGGAACGCTGTCTTAGGAATATCTTCTTCATGCACACGAAGTTGATGATACCCAGAACGCAGATCAATCTTTGAAAAATAAGAAGCGCCCTGTAACTGATCAAAGAGATCATCTATGCGAGGTAGGGGATATCGATTTTTGATGGTAAGCTTGTTAAGCTCACGATAATCGATACACATCCTAAAAGATCCATCCTTCTTCTTGACAAAAAGAATGGGAGCACCCCAAGGTGAAAAGCTAGGACGGATAAAACCTTTGTCAGAGAGCTCTTGAAGCTGCTTAGACAACTCTTGCATCTCATACGGTGCAAGACGATATGGAGATCTGGCAATGGGATTTGCACCAGGTACGAGATCAATACGGAACTCGACTTGGCGTGCTGGGGGTAGACCAGGTAACTCTTCAGGGAATACTTCAGGATAATCCCGAACAACATGGATATCTTGAATAGACTTACCTTTGCCCTTATCTGCTACAACATGTGCCAAAAAGGCCACATAGTTCTTTCGCAGATAATTCCGAGCTTTAAAACAAGACATGAGTTTGAGACCACCGGTAGGTTTCTCACCATGAACCTGTAGGATCTCTCCTGTCGGAAGCGGCACACGAACAATCTTCTCTAAACAAACTACCTCTGCGTGATGCTTGGCTAACCAATCCATACCCACTATAACGTCGAAGCTTCCAAGTTGCATAGGCGTGAGGTCAATAGGAAAAAGATGGTCGTTAAGGTTTAACTGGCAGTTGCGAAGAACAGAATTAAGAACAATGGGTTAACCACTAGCAACTTCTACTATCAAGGGTTTTCCTAGTTTCGTTCTAGACATGCGAAGCAATGGCTCAAAAGATAATAACACAAAACTCTTATCGGCACCCGAATCAAAAAGAACAGATGCAGGCTGATTATTAATAAAGAACATACCGTTGACCACATTATTGTCTGCTTGAGCCTCTTGGGCATTCATGTTGAAGACTCGACCTCGAGCCTGAGCCTGATTCTGATTTGGATTGGCATTAGCTAGTCTTGGACACCGGTTTCTGTAGTGGGTCAGATCCCCACAATTGTAGCACGAACCAGGAGGAAAATGAGGTCGTGCAGCTTGACCTTGTTGCTGAGCAAGAGGCTGGGCAACTTGTTGGGCTTGGTTCTGAACTGCCTGATTCTGGTTGACAGGAATGCGGCATGTAGCGGCATGATGACCATTTCTTCCACAGTTAGTGCAATGACGACATTGGAGATGTGGTAGGTGATGGCCGTTACACCTGTTGCACAAAGGTGCATTGCCAAGATAAGGCCTCTTGGCGGGTGGTTGCGCAGGCTGATTTGGTGCAGCTTGAGCCTGTGCAGTAACGGCATAGTTTTGGGAAGCCTTTCGCTTCCTAGACCCCTTTGAGGAACCAGAATCCTTTCCTTTCTTGTTTTTACCATTCTTGCCATCCTCTTTTTCAGACTCCTGCTTCTTACCCTTGTCACCCTTTTTATGCAGCTTTCCCTTTCGAACCTGCGACTCAGTCAATGTCGCTGCTAACTCGATCGCCTGACGGACTGTGGTAGGGTTACTACCAGTAATGATGTCTTGCACTGAGTCAGGTAAACCATCGATGTACCTTTCGATAGCCTTGTCGAGTGGGGTAACCATGGTCGGGCAAAGCAGACTCAATTCTTCATACCTATCAGTGTAAGCCCGATGCTCACCGCTATCTTGCTTCAAATCATCAAATTCCCTTTCCAAAGCTCGCAGCTCATGACGAGGGCAAAACTCCTTCATCATAAGGGCCCTAACTTCGGCCCAAGTCTGTGCTAAAGCAACCTCAGCACCGCGGTCTCTCATAACCCCGTTCCACCATGTAAGAGCCCTCTTCTGAAACACACTGGAAGCAAACTCGACCTTGCGATTATCAGGACACTGAACGTGGCGAAACGTACTCTGAGTGCTCTCGAACCATTGTAGGAGCCCAGTTGCTCCTTTAGTACCACTAAACTTGAGTGGCTTAGCCGAATTGAAACTCTTGAAATTGCATGGAGCATGATTGTTGTTGTTGGCTTGGTTCAGTTGAGCAATAAGATTTGGGAAAGCAGCAGCCATTTGCTGCGCGATGATTTCTGCCAGTTCGGCATTTGCTATCTGATTGTCGCGTCGAGGAGGCATTCTAAAAGAGGAACATGAAAGGAAACTAGTGAGATGATTGGATGAAAAGAATGAGATGATACAAAAATTGACAACAGCAAAGAGGGTGGTCATTTGTTCGTTACCATATGGCAAACAAACAACACATTGTGACTAATCAAGTAAATGGGTCAAAAATAATGTATCGCGAAGACATGCTCGCCTATAAGTGAACACTCACCCCAAGAGTTCCCAGGTAAGAGTGACTGGTCCGATTATGTGGATTTGTACGAACGCTCTAGCCTTAGACAGAAAACCCAGGGTACAGGCATTCACCCTTCCAGTTTGCACGTGTTCACATTATTTAGAACCCAAAACTTTGACGAGATTTTGAAAATTCAAAGGGGTTCAAAACCTTACAACAGAGGGTTCAAAACCTAGTAATCAATCATCCAAGAACAGATGATTAATTTTCAAAGCGGATTCGGAATCGATGTTCTCGTTGTGGTTATCACCTAAGGATAGGTGAAGTGCATGTTTTAAGATCTAAACATAAGATAACTTGTGTTAGGGTCCTAGAAAGGTTATAGTCTAGGTCAAAGTATTACTAATAACCTAATTCCCTATAACCATTGGCTCTGATACCAACTTTTCTGTCACACCCCGACCACGTAAAACAACAAGACGTGGCGGAAACGTCGGGGAGTGTTGTAACAGAATTAATTGTTTCACAACCATGGAAATTAAAGTTACGTTTTGTTTATCAAACAAGAGAGTTACATTGTCTTAAACAAGAAACAAAGAGTACATAACATAATTAAACTAAGTCTATCTTCATTTTTAAGTCTCTAAGGCACAGGTCCGCCCTAATGTCACGATCATCATCCTAAGCAACAGCTCCTGAAAACACATGTGAAAATAGGTACGTCAGCATAAAAATGCCTGTGAGATACATAGGTTTTGTGAAAATAGGATTCATGACTTAAGTTTAAGAAAATGTTTAATCAAATTTAGTCGTGAACCTTGTAAATTGTTTTGTTTTATAAATCATTTAAAAAGCGATAAGATCAGATGATATGTGTAAATAAAAGAACAATGTAAGGTTAAACGAATAACCAAGTAAAAGGAATTGTATAAAGTAAACTGTTTTGTAAACCAAAGTCTTGTGAAAAGCATGTTACTTGTGTAAAATGTATAAGTCCAAAATGAATAATTTAAATAACGCTATGATATGTAATATAATGCAAACACTTATATATTGGAAGTACCAGCGGCGTATCCACCATGTTTGTATCATACTACTCACATCTCGTTACTTAAGTCACTTAAACAAACCACCAATGTATAAAGTCTATGTTTAAACCAATTGTCAAAAAGTCCTTGTATAAACCATGTCAAATGTTAAGAGTCCAAATGTAGCCAAGTAATGTGCAACAATCGTTATGTATGGTAAGTAATGTGTTGTTACATAAACCAAATGTAAAAATGTACAAAACAAAGTATTTTGAATATTTCAAAAAGTTATGTCTTGCAAAGTAAATGCATGTTTTATTGATACAAACACTTATGTGGTAAGTTAACGCATACATTCAAGCCTTGAGACAGACGGATAACCCTAAGTCAAGGTTATCAAAAGAAATGTTTTCGGATTCAGTCATTCCTTACATCCAAACAAACCCAGGATGTTAGGAACAGGATTTGTCAAGTCCTATGGTACCACTACTTACTACCGAGCGGCGTAGCTAATGTTAATGAACGTATATAAGTCCCGTTTGTACAAACCAAACGTCATACCGATTGTAAACATGTTAAATGAAAACAATGTGCTAAGTATGCTAAGTTAACATACAAAGCAGAAAAGTCATGTAAATCAATGTGCTAGCATGCTCAGTCAACATACATAGCAGAAATGTAAAGTAAAACAATGTACTAAGTATGCTAAGTAAACATACATAGCAAAACAATGTAATGTAAATCATGTACTATAAATGTACTAATGAACATAGCAAGTATATGATGTGAAAAAATGGAAAGCATGAAAGTAACAAGTAGGCACATGTGTTTCACCCCAAAACAGTTTGGAAAACAGTAAAAGAGGGGTCTATGTACTCACTTGAGATTGCCTAGAAGTCCTTGCATAACAACCAAACAATGCTAGAGATCACGGAAATCAAACGGTACCTAATATAGGTAACTATGTTAATAAACCGGACCTAAATCGGAGGATCGGATAGAATGAGGGTTCGTAAACCAAAGAGAGTGGGAACTCATGTAATATGGTTTAACAAATCCTACATACTAAAATGAAACCTAAACTAAGTGCTTACGACCCATTACGACCCGTTTAGGTAGCTTATGCTACTTTAACGTGTCGTTCGCGTAAAACGCGTTCGGACCGCCTAACTAGTCCTATGACAAGTAAAATATGCCTTAACATGTCTAATATTGTTGCCAAATCAGTTTAGATGTTAAATGTTATGTTACATATGTTTAAAATGAATTTTGGCGTAAAAAGGGTATTTTGGTAATTTACCTAAGGCATATAAACTACCTATCATACAACTAACTAAACGTCGTGACCATAAGGTATAACCTCGGAAGGTTATTCCCTATACAACTATGGTCACCTAATGTGTTTGGTCGGATCTTAATGATCGACCAAATGGGTTGGGTTCGAAAGCATAAGCGATTGATTAGATCGCTTACCCTTACGACCCTAGACAAGCACAAAACTAAAAGTGACGAGCTAAGCATGTTAAAACATGTTTAACTAATTTAGAAAACAAGTTTGGTATCAAAACAAACGATTTTGATACCTATAAGTAGTTTGGTTACAAAATACGCAAGAATACGCATTTTGGCCGAAACTACGACTCGTCACTGAGCCTAGATAACGTGGTAATCAGTAGGTATAGTCACAAGGGACTATAACCATCGTGATTACGCTCACGTTGCGAAGTTCAACCGAACTTCATGTTGACCATAAACTGGTCAACGCAGAAAACGCTAAAAGAACGAAAGAATACTTACAGAAGGTCCCCGCAAGATTTGATTCCGATTTTCTCTCAGGTAGGAAGCATATACTTCCACTTAGAGAGCATAAATCAGATTTCAAATTGTGGGTTTTGAGCAAGACATGGGGGTGGTATTTATAGATTACTTAGGACCGTTAGGATTGTTCCTCGTAAACCGAGATTCAATCTCATCCATACATGTGTATCCATGGTTTTACAAAACCATTGGAGCCCCTAGTACTGGCCCATAGTTTCAGAAATACCATTTGCATGTGGGTTTGGAGTGCATAACAGCTGTTAACAGGCTGTTAAACTGGTTTTGCTGATCTGGGAGGCCCTCGTGGCCCGCGTAACACATAGACAAACCTTATGCGGCTCGCCTGGGCTGCACTGATCAGAAACAAGTTTGTAGAAATGACAGTTTTGGTCCCTGTTGGTGTTTAGAGCTATTTCCGACATGTTTAAGGCCCGTTAAGCCATATTTAAGGCCCTAAAATGATGCCAAAACATTGTGGACATGAAACATGCTCAAAAATATGCTGGATGTCGGTTCGTTTGGTCGTATGATCGCGATGTTCGCTTAATTACGACGGAATGCGCATAAGCGCGAAAAACGATCCAAATTGCGCGACGAATGGATTTTTCTCATGCCAAACACTAAAATAAAATAGTTTAGTCCTTACATAAATTTTTGGATGTCCGGATGTATTCCGAATGTAAGTTATGCGCGAAAATGCAAACTTGTGAACTTTTTGACGCTTTTAGTCCCTAAATGACCCAAAAGTTTATTTTAGCACACCGAACCCCTTAAAGCCTATTTCTAAGCTATGTAAAGGATATTTATGGTATGTTTAACTTATGGTCATGTTCTGGAAATGTCTGTTCTAGTACGAATCATCATACTTTCGCAGTTTGTCGAATTTAGTCCCTGTAGGCGATTAAACTTGTTTTTGCCATACCAAAGCCTTCAAAACTTATTTCTAAGTTATGTAAAGGTTATTTAAGGCATGTTAAGCATATGTTGATGTTCCGGAGTATTTGTCGCGTTAAACTGATTACGTTTACGCACCAGTTTGCGTATAATTCTCCAGAAAGCGATATAGAGTTTGAAATTGAACAAAAGTCAAAACATGAAAAATGTCAAACATAAACAAACAAACATTGGGATCAAATAACTTTATTTTATTGATAACTGAACTATTTACAATGATTACAAACACAGGTGTCACATTATCCTTGTTTTCTATTGTGTGTGAAGATTGTTATTTGTTATGTGGAGATTCTTAGTGATTGACTGCTCAATGTCTCTTGTTGAGAACAATCGAAATGTATGTTTATCATATGAGTTGTATTTGTTTTTTTTTCAAATGTTTTGTGGTTTATGGTATATGACTGTTAAAATTGTTGAATGGGACTTTGATTCTTTATTGTCCATAAAAAAGATGTTTTTGTTCAAAGTCTTGTTCTGTTTGTGTAGCCTTTTATTGATGGATTAGTTTTGCTCTTTATGTTGATCATGTTATTCTGTTGGTGAAGTGTGTTAGTCTAGTGCTTGTTGGTCTTGGTTGCATTACATAATATTTTTTTTGTCATTATTCTTATATTAGTATGTTGTTGCTAGTTGTAATAGTGTTTGAAAGTTGATCGACTTAGCGATACATTACATGCATACTCTGTGTCTTGAGTCTAATTGCTAGTTTATATTTTGAGTAGAGTTCCTTAAAAGGGGTTTTTAATTGGTCATTGGTTCTTCTCGTTTGAAAGAAGATGTATGTACTAATTGACTATATGGCTCTAAAAGTGTTGATGCTATGGTATGTTTGGTCAAGGTTTTTTTGTTCAAAGGGACAAGTTGATTGAAAAATATAAGTTTCTCTTGTTGTGTTGTATTCTGTTTTTGTGGTAACAATAACTTGGATTTGTTTTGTTCGGTGTGTTTTTTTAAAATCTCCAATTTTGGTTAAACCGGAAAACATTCTTTGAGTTTATGTTATCATTTGTCTTGTGTGTGGTTAGTTTATGAGATCTGACATATTATGTTTAATATTGTTTTTTCTTGGTTCTTGATACTCGTGTGAGTAGATGAAGGAATTTTTTGTTATTTGGTTTAGTCGATGTTTGTTTTTTACTATAATTGTGTTTGATCACTTTACCATGCATTGTTTTAGTCAAAATTGTTTTTTGATTGGAAGTTTGTTTCTGACGTGTGCTTCGTTGTAATTGTTTAAGTCTGTTATCTTGAATGTTCGTTCAGATTTATGTGTTTTTCTCTTGTGTAAGAGATAGTTTTCCTTGTCTTGGAATCATGTGATCATTCATTTTTGTGTTGAACAATGTATAAATGTCTTTTGGCCATGATTAGTGTATGTTTTATTGTATGGTTAGTCGAACTATATGGTTTGAGTGTTTCTAACCACTTGCTCTGTCAAGATTGTTCTTGATGTATGTGTCTGCCTAGCTATGAGATCTATATGTTGAGGATCTTTGTCTTGTATGTTGTTAAATGTCTTTTGTTCACAGTCTTGATGTCTGCTTGTCTATTATCTTGTTTGTGTGGTTAGTTCGAGCTGTATGGTTCATATTTAACCGATGGTATTGTCAAGATTATTTTGTATTTGTGACAGCCTTGTATGTTATCTCTTATGAGATGTTTTGGTTGCAAAATATGTTATTTTGTGCTTTTGTTTGGCTGTGTCTTATTGTCGTGTTATTCTTGTCTTGTGTGTGAGATGTTATATCATTTGTTTTTGCTTAGGCTGAATTTCTTGCCTAATATGAAAGTGTACTTCTTGTTTTGGTATGAATCTTATGATTCTGTATTTCATGGAAAAAAAAATTGTAAAAGTTTTTTCTAATCAAGTCAAATTAGACTTTGTGTCCTTCACAAATATAGTCTTTCGGTCTTGGTCTCAAATTCTTAAAATCATGTGATTTTAGTTTAAATGATAGTTGTGGTATTGTTGATGGACTGTGTGGTTCATTGTTCAATTAGAATATGTTGTCTAGTTGTTTGTTATCTCACTTGTATTGTATGTGTATGAATCATGTGATTCGTTGTCTTTTCAGACTTTGTTCTGAGTGATGTAGTCTGTTGTGAATCTCTAGCATCTTTGTGTGGGAGGTTGTTCTTGTATATGGGGGCTGTCTAATTTGCTTCTTTGTAAGGAAATTTTTTGTTCTTGTTGTAAAACCATATCAGTCTTTATGGTCTTTATGATTTCATGACCAGGTTTTTTGTTCAGATGTGTGACTTTATGTGGTGTTTTTAGTATTTGATTCCTTTGAATATAGATTCAAAGTCTATTGTTCAATTAGAATTTATATCCTGGTATAAATATTGTCATATGTGAATCTTTGCTATTTCAAGTTTTATGTTGTTAAAGATTCTTGCTATTCTAGTTATAATAAACCTGGTGATGAATTGTGAAGGTTGTAAAATTTTGTTCTGATTGTTTAGTTTATGTTTTTATTTGTCAGATTTACTTCTTGTTTATCTAAGTTTTTTAGTTGATCAGTTGTTTGGATATGATAAGTGATTGTCAGATCTGGTGATTCTTGTCTTGACGGAATTATTCTGCATTATGTGATAATTTGTTTGTCTTCAACACTATTAAAACGTTTGTACTAGTTCGTCGTGTTGATAATTTATGAGTGAGATTGATAGTAGATCTACTTCGTATCATTTGTTGTTATTAGTCTCATGTTTTATTTGGTTTTGAATTTAAAGTTCGTTATTCAGGTTGAGTATTTCCCAGGAGTTGTGGTTGATATCATATTGTTATTCATCATATAATTTTTTTTGGTCATGGCTTCCACCAGAAGTGACATTTGAGATGGTATATATAGCCTCTTTCTTGGTGTCACATTATGTGGTTTAAGTAAATAAATAAGGGTGCTGATGATTATCATTAGTTGTACGAAGAGGCATGTCTGCTTCTGCGCATGAAGTTTTGTGGTTATTCGGTTCTTCTCGTAAGTTGCATATTGGTTTTAGTTGTGCCTATTGTTTTGAGTGTATGAGCTGAACTGACTGGTGTGTTAACAAAGAGGAGATTTTCAACTTTGTTGTAATGTATGATTGAAGTTGATTCAGAGAATCAACTTGCAGTTGTCTATACAATAGGGTTGCATCCTAAAACCTATTCTCAAAATGTGCAAGTGTTTAAGACTGTTTGATATGTTTGATGTATGAATTATGGGGGGATGTTAAAATATATTGTTACAATATATTGTTATAATTCATACATCTTATACGATTGGGCTTATGGTTTGTTACATATATTTATTTTATAATTGGATCATATTTTGGGCTCATGAGTGTTTGTGGGATGATAAGTGTTTAAGGTGTAAACAGGTTGAAAGTATGAGGGAGGTATGTGAAAGTTCAGAAGGGTTGCGATCATCACTTGGCTTTCTTGTGGACTAAAGTGAAACATTGTTTGTGTTGGAGTATAAAATAGAGATCATCAGTTGTGAGAAGAAAATGATTCCCATTTCTCTCTCAATTACACACCTACAACACACACAGTTCTTTCAATCTGTTCAAGATGTTCAATCTGCTGTTGATTTGATGAAGTGCTGATGAAGATTTGTTCGTTGTTCGCTTCATTTATATTGTTGATCTTGAGGATCATTGTATATCAGATTTACAGTAACCGTTTCGTATTTCGTCTTTAAGATCTACAGGAGCAATTTCATATGTCAGTTATTCGTCAAGATCATCAGGACATCAGTTCGTTCTTCAGTATTCTTCAATTATATCCTTTGTTTTTTACCAGTTGTCATTAGATCTTTGATAGATCTAGTGATCGTGTGCGATCACTATTTATAATCATCTGATAGTTTGTATCAGTTGATCGTTACTTTGTATTTGTTCTCAGATCTTACTATGTGTAAGGTTGAGGGTTTGGGGGTGTTTTTGGTTTGGGTTAAATGATAAAGTTTTCAGTCACTGTTTTGTCGCTACGGCTGTGTTAATCGTTCAGTTTTCATTCTTTTTCTGGTTCATACCATTGTTTTTTACATAAACATATACATCTCTGGCGTGCTAAACTTTAATATCAACATTTCATCTTTGCACCCCTTTGCCCATCTTCTTTTGGCCACTGTACATCCATCGTAGTGAAGTTTCATGGGAATTATTTTATCCTATCAGAGCCTTTGGTTGTTTTTCATATGGCATTTATTGACCAAATGCTGGTCTCTAATAACAACAAAAAACATGTCACATGTACTTGAGGACGATGCCAGTCTATAAACCATTAAAATATCCAATTGTGAATCATGAAACTATATTTGTTTCAGATATATCGAAAAAGCATACGAAGCATTTTCCAAATACAAAGTATATATGGGTGTAAACACTAAACTGGAATATAAATAGCGACACACGTTGCAAATTAGTTTAGAGGATTAACAAGCATGAACAATTAACTTTAACATTGACAGCAACAAAATCCATAAAATTTGAAGAACAAAATGTGGACTTTGTAAAATTGATATACCAAAGATACTAATGTTGACTGCGATGTATCCAATAAGATGATGAAAAACAATCTTAAGCATGAACTTGGTAAATATATTGATGATATGAACGGAGACGAAAGATTTTCCAACTTGAATGTTATATCTAATATTGTAAGGCTACTCAGTGTGGGAGGAGGATAGTTCTCAAAGGATGTCCCGCCACCTAGGATGGGTTTGAGAATGGGGTAAAAAGGATGGACCTAAGGAAATAGAGGATGGGCCTAAAATATATATATGTGTGTGTGAGAAGGAGGCCCGGCATCAACGTCTCCTCCATGTCGTTGAAGACGCCGCCGCCCCTATGGAAATGGTGTTGGGGGGCATCGCCGGGCCTGGACGACTCCCCACACCGAGTAGCCTAAAATTGATGGTACATGGAAACAAGGAAACATATTTCATATCCGATTATAGAACGTTTATTGAAGTTATCACCAGTTTATTAGTTGTAATGACAAGTGTTAACATATGTTTTTCTATAATGAAGAATGTGAAAAATGAATTATGTAATTAGATGGTTGATTGACATATGAATGATTCTTGTAGTTATTTGATAGAATGTAATGTCTTTTTTTTAAATTTCTAAACACATTACTTATCCTTATATAAAGCGCCCATCAAAGTTTTAATCGATTTGGAGAAAATAATTCAGAAATTCCTATGGGGAGGTTCCCTTGATTCAAATAAGATGAGTTGGGTGTCGTGGGATAGGGTGGCTTCTCTTAAAAGTGCGGGAGGACTCGGGCTATGCAAATTGAAAAACAACTAATATCGCCTTACTTTCTAAGTGGGGATGGAGATTTAAAAATGAAAAAAAAAACAACCTTTGGGTCAAAGTTGTTGAGGCTGTGCATTCTCACATAAGTTGTCGGGTTTTTTACCTTCTGGATCAAATTACAGTAGTGTGTGGTCCAACTTTGCTAAGCTTTTATCTTAGCCGATTACCGACAATGTTCTCCTTCGAAACCCTATGAAGGGAGAGCTTAGGGGTGGTTCTTAGATTAAAAAGACATTATGGAAGTTTGTATAAATAAGGGTCTGCTAAAGACCCAGAGTTTTTTAAATAAAGGCCTATTTAAAAGTTTTAAAAAAATGGCCCAATTAACAAGCCCAAGTGACTAGTCTAATAAAAAATAAGGGCCTATATAGGGAGTTGAAGTTGATTAATACATTTTTACCGAGACACATTGACAACCCTTTTGATGTTTTAGACTATATCTTCCAACACAGTACTACTTTTCCTAATGCTGTAAATGCATATAAAGTGTTGTTGACAATTCCGGTAACCGTGGCATCGGCAGAAAGAAGTTTCTCAAAGTTGAAGTTGCTGAAGACCTATTTACGTTCTACAATGTCACAAGAAAGGCTAAACGGGTTGGCGACAATTTCTATTGAAAGTGAAATATTAGATACTATGGATTACAAGGAGTTGATCGAGAGCTTTACTTCAAAAAACGCTAGAAGAACCACACTGTTCGCTTAGCAAGTAGGTTCGATAATTTGATCATTTTTGCTACACTATTTTTGTTAATTTGTTTTATCTATTTCATAACAATTATCGTAGTATTATGGGTTTTTAGTATTTATATATTTGATTGAATGATTGATTGATGAGTTTATATTATATGAATATTTGCGAATAGGGCCCAAATTTTTTATCTCAAACAGGGCCAAATTTTTTTTTTTTGTGATTTTCGGAGATGGACCTAATGTTTCCCCCAACTTATTTCGCCTCGAGATGGATAAAAAGTGTCATGAAGGAGCGGATTGTCCTACCTTTCTCGAATCCTATCGGTACATGGATGTGGCGATCTCCATGCTCGGATGTGGAACTTCTTGAATGGGGCCATCTTCTTTTCCTTCTTAAGTCTGTTCATCTTTCTGTTAGCAGGGATAAGTGGGGATGGCAAGGTAACAACACGGATGGCTTCAGTGTTGCGGTGGTTAAAAACTTGATCGAGTTTAGGGATGACATTTGCGATCAGTTTGTGATGAAGTGGTGTCAGTGGGTGCCAGTTAAATGTAATATTTTCGCTTGGAGGGCTGAGATGGATAGGATTCCCATGGTGGCAGCTCTTCGCAGAAGGAACATACCGGTTGTGACAACTCGAATTTCCAGGATTTCCACCTCCGCATTAATTACACGTTAATTGTTTATGTTGCTTGTTTACACGACTTGTTTGTTTCGAAACTGTACACGTTCGTAATACGTTATATCATACTGTGATTTATATTATGGTTGATATTTATATTTGGTGCATCAGAGGGTGTTTGTATATATATATATATATATATATAGATTATTAATAACATGCCTGGTATTGGTGATGGATTGGTGTAATGTAATTAAGAATAACAAAATGGAACCCTCCTCACCCGAAATGATCCCACTCGAAAACACCCCTAGTGGCGAAAACATTCTAGTGTTTTCGTCCACTCACTAATCAACAAAATCAAGAATGGGCTTTGGCCCAATGACAGTTTGTTTAGTATTTCAACTCCCCACCTTTACGTGATATGTTAATTGGGAACCCTAATCACCCTTAATCACCTCTCCTTCTCTCGCTCTCTCTTTGAAACCCGACGGCAGATTTGCCAGCGCTCGAGATCTCCTTCGCTTAAAGCGTCGACACGGTTAGTATCTTGCTATTACGGGCTGATGTTTGATTCTTTCTGTTATGGATTAATAATCGTAGATTCACATGAAGTAGGGTTTGTTTACTATAAGGTTCGTATTATAAACTGTACGTTAAGAAACTAGTTGCAATCTATTGCGCTATTATATGATAACAGAAACTGATAATCTATGATAGTGGTGGTGATGTTCATGATGATTATATATGTTTAAACTACAAACTGTTATTGATTTGTATATCAAAGATCCCTACTATTTAATGAGATAATTGAGTGATTGCTATTGCATGATATTTTTGGTCCAATATGATCCATACATCATGAGGCTGTCGGCCATTAATTTTGATTTCATTATCTTGATAATTATCCACACTAGGGCAACTGATATGATTACCCTTGACATATTAAAATTGATTTATATGTTTGCAAGTGATCATGGCAGTAGCCATGTGAGCCTCATAGGAATGTGTAAATCTATATAGTCATGCATGTACAGTTAGGTTGAATACTATCATAGGTGCTCTAGAATAAATTGATGCTCACATGGGGTTTGGTACTGATTGCTTGGTCATAAAACTGTTTCGGGTGGGTGACCATAAGGGTAACGTCTAGAGCATAGGGATTTCGGCTCATGAGGTAATCAAAAACGTAACTGGCAGTCCATGTGATCCATTTAATATTGATCGAGGTGATTTATGGAGATGATAAGGCATGTGCGATGATGATGTAAAAGTTAATGAGACTGTTTTATTCCTTCGTAATTTATGATGATGATTCGATGATTCTGTGATTGAATAATTTCTGCATGATTACATGATGATGACGGCTGTTAGGGTTTACTGATGTAACTGATGTTTGACGTAAATGAACTGTCCGACGAAACAGAACTCTCGGCGAAACATAATGTGTTTCGCCAAGGGTAATCGACGAATTAGAAGTTCTGTTTCGCCAAAGGACACCTCGACGAAACATGTGTGTTTCGCCATAATGTGTTTCGCCGAACGTGTGTTTCGCCAACTTATGTGTTTCGTCATTATGTGTGTTTCGCCGAACAGTTAATCTGTATAGTAACTTGAGTTAATTCTGTTAAGTGTTAACTGGAATATTTAACTGCTGTTAAGTGTAACCATCTTGTATACGATTGTGAATACGTGCTACATGTTTATACGTGAACAACTTGAACACAAACTGATTATGTGTACGTGCATACTTTAGGACGTGATTGATTTACTTTGAGCACATACTTAGCATACCGAGCAAAACCAAGGTGAGTTCACACAAGCCAAGGCATGGGGTTCCCAGGGGGGAATGGGGATTTGATGATTACTGTACATACATAGATGACAGAACCTACTGCTAGACTAGTAACACTTATTGAACGATCTTCGCACACCTGCCAAGGACATTGGCCGCGATATTATGACTGACTTCGCACACCTGCCAAGGACATTGGCCGCGAACTGAATTTACACATCTTCGCACACCTGCCTAGAGAGGCCGCGATACAAACAAACCTAGTCTAGAAAAACTTGGGGAAAGACCTTCCCCAACATCTTCGCACACCTGCCTAGAGGGCCGCGATGGAAACTAATATGATACATTGTAACGAACGAACATACTACTACTCACGTTATACTGTTACTGAACTATTAACTGTGAACTCGCTCAACTAGTTGTTGACTCTCTCTTGCATGCCTTGCAGGACCTTAGGTACATATGGAGCTTGCACAGGGAGGAGCAGGTCGTTGTGGGACATGGATCGATGATGCCATGTTATCTATTTAAACATTTGAATTTACTATTTTCATTGGGTTTACATACTAATGCTTCCGCTATACACTTATTGATGTTTGGTTTTGAAAACACCTTTCGTATTGATGAATGATTTTTGATATTTAGTTATATGTTCAATATGATTGGTGGCTTGATCCTGGTCAGTCACGCCTCCAAGCGGTGATACTCCGCGTGTGGAATTTGGGGGTGTGACAGATTGGTATCAGAGCCATTGGTTATAGAGAACTCGGTTTTAATAAAGGGAAAACGATTTTGTTAAAACCAGACTATAACCAGAACAGTGCTCTCAACGATCCACAACGACGCTTCGCTCCACGTGCAAGACTCAACATCCTAGGTAATAAGGTTTATGTTTATTGCCTACATGCTAGAATTACATAGAACTTTGCTCGTGGTATGCTCAGATTACAGAACCTATTATATGTTATTGCTCGAGAATACTTGTGTGCTCACTCTCTTCGCACTATTCGCGAACCTCTCACCCACATGTTCTCCTTGATGTCAAGATCATGAGTGGACGCGTTAACCTAACTCAAGCCCAGTTGGCGGCTTCGATCACTGAACAAGTTACTGCAACACTCGCAGCTGCCGAGGCAGGAGGTGTAACCTGCCATCACCACTTACTCTAGGATCTTTAGATCCTACTCTCGTAACTCAACACTTGTGCTTAATTTCGATTTCTCTTACGCACACGACAAGTCAACACGCTCAGCCACCTGTATACACATACAAGACTTTTATGGACTGTCGTCCTACTACTTTCAGCGACACTGAAGGAGCTGTTGGACTCCTCCATTAGTTCGAGGAACTCGAATCGGTCATCGAGTGTGAGAATGACCCGAGGCTCGTAAAGTGAAATATGCCACTAATATTCTCGAAGGCACTGCGTTAACTTGGTAGAACGCGCAAGTTCATATACTGGGGCTGGCGGCTGCTAATGCCACCCCATGGGAGGATTTTAAGGAACTGATCAAACGTGAATACTACAGTCGTGATGACATCCACAAGCTGGAAGTGGAGTCCTTTAACATGAAGATGACGGGGTCAGAGATAGAAGCGTACACGAAACGATCCAACAAACTGGCAATTTTGTGTCCAACTATGGTGGATCCTCCCATAAAGAGCTTTGAGCTGTACCTCAAAGGCTTAGTACCAGGAATTCAAAACTATGTGATGACGGCTAATCTTGCTACTATTCAAGATGTTACTCATCTTGCTCATCGTCTCACAGACCAGGCAGTGGAACAGAACAAGCTGCCTCAACGTATCAGCGCTACTACTACCACTACTACTTCAACTACGTCTGCTACCCTCAGTGACAACGAATGAAAGTGGGATGGAACCTCTGGCAAGGGTTCGACTACGATTCCGTCCCAGGCACAGCAGCGAAAGATCAATGACAACCAAAGTCCTGGACAGCAACCTTTTAGTAGTCAAGGGCAGGGTGAATACAGGGGAAACCACCATAAGTGCAAACGATGTAACTTGCACCACAGCGGGCAGTGCAACCGAAATCATTGTCAATGATGCGACAAGCTTGGTCATGGAGCCAAAGATGGTAGAAACTCACGTTCTGCAAACCAGAACCAACAACAACAGTCACAAAATCTTTAGAATCAGCAGCAACAGCCGGGTAACAAGGGATGTTATCAGTGTGGTGCTGAAGGTCACTTCAGAAGACACTGCCCACGATTGAACCAGAACCAGAACCGCAAACCAAGGAAACGGGAACCAGGGAAGACAACAACGGGGGTAATAACGACGGCAATGGTGCCAGGGGTCGAGTGTTCGTGATTGGTCAGGGTGATACTAGGAATGACCCCAGCGTTGCGAGGCGACAAGAGTGGTGTCGTGAGTGGCATCATTTCTTTTGTGAAGGCTCAGAAGTGTTTACGAAAGGGCCACACAGCTGTTTTAGCTCTCGTTACGGATACATCGAAGAAAGAGAAAAAGATTGAGGATATTCCTGTAGTACGCGACTTTCCTCAAGTGTTTCCTGAAGAGTTACCTGGGATACCGCCTCATCGCCAGGTCGAGTTCCAGATCGAGCTAGCTCCAGGAGCAGCACCCATAGCTCGAGCACCTTATCGTCTAGCTCCAACTGAATTAGAAGAACTGTCAAAGCAGCTACAAGAACTCTTGGAAAAGGGTTTTATACGTCCTAGCTCTTCGCCTTGGGGAGCTCTAGTGTTATTCGTAAAGAAGAAAGACGGTACGTTCAGGATGTGTATAGACTACCGTGAACTCAACAAGGTGACGATCAAGAATCGTTATCCTCTTCCGCGCATAGATGATTTATTCGATCAGCTGCAAGGGTCGAGCTACTACTCCAAAATAGACTTACGGTCAGGATATCACCAGCTGAGAGTCCGGGATGAGGACGTCTCCAAAACAGCATTTAGAACTCGCTACGGCCACTACGAGTTTATGGTCATGCCATTCGGGCTAACGAACACGCCTGCCGTATTCATGGATCTTATGAACAGGGTGTGCAAACCCTATCTCGACAAGTTCGTCATTGTTTTCATCGACGACATCCTGATTTATTCGAAGAGTCAGGAGGAACACGAGCAGCACTTACGACTCATTTTGGAACTTCTTCGAACGGAACAACTATACGCTAAGTTTTCAAAATGCGACTTCTGGCTTCGTGAAGTCCACTTCTTAGGCCACGTGGTAAACAAGGATGGGATTCATGTCGATCCATCCAAGGTGGTTTCGATCAAGAACTGGCCTGCACCTCGCACACCAACCGAAATACGCCAATTCTTGGGTTTGGCGGGTTACTACAGAAGGTTCATCAAAGACTTCTCAAAGATTGCTCAGCCGCTTACACTACTGACACAGAAAGGTGTTGTTTACCGTTGGAGTGATGCACAGGAAACAGCATTCCAACACTTAAAGGATAGACTCTGTAGCGCACCTATCCTCTCATTGCCTGAAGGCACGGAAGATTTCGTAGTCTACTGCGATGCATCTATCCAAGGTCTTGGATGTGTATTGATGCAAAGGGATAAAGTCATTGCTTATGCTTCGCGCCAACTTAAGATTCACGAACGGAATTACACAACACACGATTTAGAGCTGGGAGCGGTTGTTTTTGCACTTAAGATATGGCGACACTACCTGTACGGCACCAGATGTGCTATCTACACTGACCATAGAAGCCTTGAACATATCTTCAAACAGAAGGAACTTAATATGCGACAGCGACGATGGGTCGAACTGCTAAACGACTACGAATGTTCAATCAGGTACCACCCAGGCAAAGCCAATGTTGTGGCTGACGCTCTCAGTCGAAAAGACACTGCGCCTAAGCGCGTGCGAGCTTTACAACTCACTATACAGTCTAGTCTTCCTTCCCAGATACGAGATGCTCAGGTAGAAGCATTGAAACCAGAAAATGTCAGGGCTGAGGCCCTACGTGGCTCAAGACAACGTTTAGAACAGAAGGAAGATGGTGCTTACTACGTCACAGGACGCATTTGGGTTCCACTTTATGGCAACTTACGTGAGCTAGTGATGGATGAAGCTCATAAGTCTCGCTACTCGGTACATCCTGGTGCGGATAAAATGTACCACGATATCAAAACTACATACTGGTGGCCTAGCATGAAGGCCCACATAGCCACATACGTTAGCAAATGCTTGACTTGTGCGAGAGTCAAGGCAGAATATCAGAAACCGTCAGGTCCACTCCAACAACCCGAGATACCACAATGGAAATGGGAACAAATTTCCATGGATTTTGTTACTGGCTTGCCTAGATCTCAACGTGGGAATGACACTATTTGGGTGATCGTGGATCGACTCACAAAGTCTGCACACTTCTTGGCCATCAAAGAAACAGACAAGTTCTCTACACTAGCAGACATCTACTTGAAAGAAGGGTCTCAAGGCACGGGGTGCCAATCTCTATTATCTCGGATCGAGATGCACGTTTTACATCAGAACTGTGGCGAGCGATGCACAAATCTTTTGGCTCTCGTTTAGACATGAGCACAGCTTATCACCCTCAGATGGATGGGCAGTCTGAGCGCACTATTCAAACTCTAGAAGACATGCTTCGGGCGTGCGTAATTGGCTTTGGCAATGGTTGGGAAAAACATCTGCCACTTGTGGAATTTTCGTATAACAACAGCTACCACACCAGCATTAAAGCTGCACCATTCGAGGCATTGTACGGGCGTAAATGCCGATCACCTCTCTGTTGGGCAGAGGTGGGAGATAGTCAAATCACAGGTCCAGAAATGGTAGTTGATACTACTGAAAAGATTGCTCAAATACGACAACGCATGGCGGCAGCTCGTGACCGTCAGAAAGTATACGCCGATAAAGATAGAAAACTACTCGAATTCCAAGTTGGGGATCGAGCGCTACTCAAAGTTTCGCCCTGGAAGGGTGTGGTTCGTTTTGGCAAACGCGGCAAACTCAATCCACGATACGTCGGACCTTTCGAAGTTACAGAGAAAATAGGCAAAGTGGCCTACAGACTGAACTTACCACCTGAACTCAGTGCAGTTCACAACGTCTTTCACGTGTCGAATCTGAAGAAGTGTACGTCAGATGAGACCCACATAGTTCCCTTGAAGGAACTCACTATCGACGAGCGGTTGCAGTTCGTCGAAGAACCAGTTGAGATCACGGACCAGGATGTTAAGGTCCTCAAGAACACGAGAATCCCTCTTGTACGAGTTCGTTGGAACTCCCGTCACGGCCCAGAGTTCACCTGGGAACGAGAAGATCAAATGAAACTCAAGTATCCCCAATTATTCGGAAACAGTGCAACCACTACTGAGGCTGAAGCTACTACAGAATTTCGGGACGAAATTCCAAATCAACGGGGGGATGATGTGACACCCCAGGAAAACCAGTAAACGATACAACTTACCTAGCTTCCTCAGTAACCGCATGCTAAATTTCGGGACGAAATTTCTTTCAAGTTGGGGATAATGTGACAACTCGAATTTCCAGGATTTCCACCTCCGCATTAATTACACGTTAATTGTTTATGTTGCTTGTTTACACGACTTGTTTGTTTCGCAACTGTACACGTTCGTAATACGTTATATCGTACTGTGATTTATATTATGGTTGATATTTATATTTGGTGCATCAGAGGGTGTTTGTATATATATATATATAGATTATTAATAACATGCCTGGTATTGGTGATGGGTTGGTGTAATGTAATTAAGAATAACAAAATGGAACCCTCCTCACCCGAAATGATCCCACTCGAAAACACCCCTAGTGGCGAAAACATTCTAGTGTTTTCGTCCACTCACTAATCAACAAAATCAAGAATGGGCTTTGGCCCAATGACAGTTTGTTTAGTATTTCAACTCCCCACCTTTACGTGATATGTTAATTGGGAACCCTAATCACCCTTAATCACCTCTCCTTCTCTCGCTCTCTCTTTGAAACCCGACGGCAGATTTGCCAGCGCTCGAGATCTCCTTCGCTTAAAGCGTCGACACGGTTAGTATCTTGCTATTACGGGCTGATGTTTGATTCTTTCTGTTATGGATTAATAATCGTAGATTCACATGAAGTAGGGTTTGTTTACTATAAGGTTCGTATTATAAACTGTACGTTAAGAAACTAGTTGCAATCTATTGCGCTATTATATGATAACAGAAACTGATAATCTATGATAGTGGTGATGATGTTCATGATGATTATATATGTTTAAACTACAAACTGTTATTGATTTGTATATCAAAGATCCCTACTATTTAATGAGATAATTGAGTGATTGCTATTGCATGATATTTTTGGTCCAATATGATCCATACATCATGAGGCTGTCGGCCATTAATTTTGATTTCATTATCTTGATAATTATCCACACTAGGGCAACTGATATGATTACCCTTGACATATTAAAATTGATTTATATGTTTGCAAGTGATCATGGCAGTAGCCATGTGAGCCTCATAGGAATGTGTAAATCTATATAGTCATGCATGTACAGTTAGGTTGAATACTATCATAGGTGCTCTAGAATAAATTGATGCTCACATGGGGTTTGGTAATGATTGCTTGGTCATAAAACTGTTTCGGGTGGGTGACCATAAGGGTAACGTCTAGAGCATAGGGATTTCGGCTCATGAGGTAATCAAAAACGTAACTGGCAGTCCATGTGATCCATTTAATATTGATCGAGGTGATTTATGGAGATGATAAGGCATGTGCGATGATGATGTAAAAGTTAATGAGACTGTTTTATTCCTTCGTAATTTATGATGATGATTCGATGATTCTGTGATTGAATAATTTCTGCATGATTACATGATGATGACGGCTGTTAGGGTTTACTGATGTAACTGATGTTTGACGTAAATGAACTGTCCGACGAAACAGAACTCTCGGCGAAACAGAATGTGTTTCGCCAAGGGTAATCGACGAATTAGAAGTTCTGTTTCGCCAAAGGACACCTCGACGAAACATGTGTGTTTCGCCATAATGTGTTTCGCCGAAAGTGTGTTTCGCCAACTTATGTGTTTCGTCATTATGTGTGTTTCGCCGAACAGTTAATCTGTATAGTAACTTGAGTTAATTCTGTTAAGTGTTAACTGGAATATTTAACTGCTGTTAAGTGTAACCATCTTGTATACGATTGTGAATACGTGCTACATGTTTATACGTGAACAACTTGAACACAAACTGATTATGTGTACGTGCATACTTTAGGACGTGATTGATTTACTTTGAGAACATACTTAGCATACCGAGCAAAACCAAGGTGAGTTCACACAAGCCAAGGCATGGGGTTCCCAGGGGGAATGGGGATTTGATGATTACTGTACATACATAGATGACAGAACCTACTGCTAGACTAGTAACACTTATTGAACGATCTTCGCACACCTGCCAAGGACATTGGCCGCGATATTATGACTGACTTCGCACACCTGCCAAGGACATTGGCCGCGAACTGAATTTACACATCTTCGCACACCTGCCTAGAGAGGCCGCGATACAAACAAACCTAGTCTAGAAAAACTTGGGGAAAGACCTTCCCCAACATCTTCGCACACCTGCCTGGAGGGCCGCGATGGAAACTAATATGATACATTGTAACGAACGAACATACTACTACTCACGTTATACTGTTACTGAACTATTAACTGTGAACTCGCTCAACTAGTTGTTGACTCTCTCTTGCATGCCTTGCAGGACCTTAGGTACATATGGAGCTTGCACAGGGAGGAGCAGGTCGTTGTGGGACATGGATCGATGATGCCATGTTATCTATTTAAACATTTGAATTTACTATTTTCATTGGGTTTACATACTAATGCTTCCGCTATACACTTATTGATGTTTGGTTTTGAAAACACCTTTCGTATTGATGAATGATTTTTGATATTTAGTTATATGTTCAATATGATTGGTGGCTTGATCCTGGTCAGTCACGCCTCCAAGCGGTGATACTCCGCGTGTGGAATTTGGGGGTGTGACACCGGTGCTGGACAAGATGTGTAAGTTGTGCAATTTTGGTGTTGAAACGACGGATCATTTGTTCTCGGGGTGTGAGGTGGCATCGGTTCTCTGGCAAAAGGTGTGTAATTGTTGTAGGATTCCTAGTTTCATTGTGTTCTCCTATAGAGACAAATTGGAAGCTCAATAGTTCTACGGTCTTAATGGGGCAAGCAAGGAAGTATTTCACAGTTTTGCTATAATTACTTGTTGGAGCATTTGCAAGGCGAGGAATTGGCTTCGTATTGACGAAAGAAAAGTAAATGTTGTTGACGTTTTTAGTGAAGTTCGTTCTCTTAGGTATCTTTAGGTCAAGAATATATCAAAATTTGAACGCTTGTCTTGGGAAAATTTGTGTAACTTTGTAATTGTGTAGTCGTGTTGTAGTTTTGCTGTAACACCTCGTAAAAACGTGTCCAATTATGTGAAGACACCTGTCCTAAACCCTAAACATGTGAAAGATTGAGTTTGATGGACTAAAGTTGACAAACGATGAAAATACGTATGCGGATGGACTAAAAGTGTCAACATGCTAATTTAAGCCTTTGAGTGACCTTTTACCAAAACCGAGATTTTATAATGTTATTACATGCTCTCGGGAATGATCAAAAATTTTATATAATAGTTGAGGGCCTAAAGGTGTCAAGTTTGAAAGATTTCATTTTTCTGAACAACCTCTTACGGACCTCAAGGACCCAGGCTTACGGTCCGTAAGGAGGGTACCTGGGCGATACAATTCAATATCGGTTACGAACCGTAAGGGGCCAGGCTTACGGTCCGTAAAGCCTGTATCTGGGCTGTAATTTTTGGACAACTGCAAGTTTCTGCCATTAACCGACTTATACACTTAGAACTTGATACCGGGAGCTTGTTGATGGTTTTTAAAACCACCAAGGACACCTGTGATGATCTTGGACACTCCCTAACACCTGGCTTGATCCTTGATCATCACCTTCAACTATAAATAGAGACCTTATGTTGCCATTTTCTTTGCTCATCTCAAAAATCATTCTTCTCACTCTTGCTTGGAGATTCCTGAGAAAGGAAACTCCCTCTAGTCTAAAAGATTCAATCTAGGACCCTTTGTAAGTATCCCTAGCCAATTTAGTTCAGTTTTAGAGGTTTTATGACACAAAGTCAAAGTTGTCGTAAAATGACTTTGACATTCGGTTATGTAACACCTCGAAAATTTATGTCCAATAATGTATCGACACGTGTCATGGACTTTAAAACGTGTAAAGAATTACTTAGAGGGACTAAAGTTGACAAACAAGGAATCTATGTGTGTAAAAGGGTTCAAAATGTCAACAACGGATAAATATGCCTTACAATTACCCTACACGATGTTTATACCCTTAAACAAATACAGTAGAAACTCGATAAATTAATACTCGATTATTTAATAAACTCTCTAAGATAATATTTTTTGTCGGTCCCGACTCGGGGATAGGGTGCTAAATTAATAATTCGCTAAAATTATAAGATAATACATTTTTGATAATTTCTTTAGACCCCATATAAAATAAAATTAATAATTCCTTATATATAGCATATTACATGAATGATTTATGAAGGTTTCTTGAAAAATGACTCAATTGTCTTTTGTTTTTTGTTGAAATCAATTTCCCCTTGAATCTCGTCTCTAATTTTCCTTAGCATGGTAAGAACTTCTGGTGTTGTTTCGCGAAGGGGGCTCCATTGTAGAACTTTCATCATCTTCTTCATCGATATCATCTTTATTAATTCCAATAACGCTTTCAATAATTTCTTCATCAGTCAACAACTGTGCAACTACATTTTCTTCTGGGTGAGTCAGAACATCTTCGATGTCCATTGCATTGCGATAACCCAACTCTTTGATCAAATTCTGGAGTTCTTGAGTGCTTTCACCACCTTCATATGAGTTCTCAAAAGTCATGTTATCTGTTGATCGAAGTTTGCAAGGGAATGATCCGGTTAACTGTATTCGATATTGTCGCTTAACTCACCTGCAAACCATAGTTACTATGAACCCATTCTTGAAATTGCTTTTGAGTGAGACTTGGATTATCCTTGTTGTGCTTGCATAATGCTCTTCGAATCTCGTCTGTCATTGTTGTTTTTTTCACACCTTTAAGATCGTAAGCCATGTTGTGTGTATGATTTGTTTGTGTTAACCTATTTTGATCTTGTATTTATAGAGAAAATATTTTTAATGTCCATAAAGTGATACATTGAACACAAGAAGCATAATAAGGTGGGAGATTGAAGGTTTCTTTCAAATTAGGCCGTTCATTTGATATACATGCATTGTATACAATAATTAAGTGGAAGCTTGAAAGGTGTTTGTAAACTAAGTATTCTACTATAAATTAATAAAATATTAATTAATATATAAATTAATAATTATTAATTTATCGATTAATTAATAACTCTTTTAATTAATAAATTTTGGTGGTCCCAAGTGTATTATTTTATAGAGTTTCTACTGTAAATTATGGATCATACGAAGCTAATTATGGAAGAAAGTGAGAGATTGCAAACTACAGGGGTTAAACGTGTCAACATGTTTAAAGTATACCTCTGAGTGACCTTTTAGCAAACCCGAAACTTTGTAACGATTAATTATGCTCACGAGAATAAGTGATAAAAATTTTGTTGGTGCATGCGTCTGTCGACTTCGTCTTGTATCGAGTCTTGTACTAAGAATGTTAGATCAGGGCACGTAGTTCGAGAAAATAGGTGTTTAAGATAGGGTTTAAAGGTAATTTCGTTTGAATGGGGTAATTCCGCTTGAAATGTTCATTCATGTAATTCCGTGCGGAATTAGATTCCGATTGAATCTAATTCCGTTTGAGTCTGGTTCAAGCGGAATTAGAAACCTATAAATACCCCTTCATACGGAATCAATTGTAACTTTCATCTTTCCGGTACCAAAGTGCTGCCGACGCGTCAATTGATCTGTATTGCTGTTAAATCAATAAAACAAGACGTTTAAGAGTGAAACAAGCTGTTTTCCAAGTCTGTTTCTTTGTTTCCGCCTCTGAAACAGACAAGAACTTTTCTGATTGACTCGTTTGTGTCACGGATCGATCCTACAAGTGGTATCAGAGCACAGGAAGAAGAGTTCTTGCCAAAACAGCCATAAAATCTATCTTCTACACCTTCATTTACAAAATTCACAAAATTTTACGGTCAAAATGGTCTGAATTTCACATACTGTGTGCATAATAGTGTTTTAATGAATCCTTAAAAGAATTGGACCTTAATTCGGCTTAAAATTGGTAAAAATTGTAATTCCGTTTGAAAACAAGATCGAAAAAGATGACGTCAGCAGCATTTCAAACGAGATTAGGACTTAATTCCGTTTAAAAGTGCTATTCCGCTTGAAAATTTCACCTATTTCCGCTTGAAATTACCTGATTCTATTTCAGTGTGTAATTCCGTTTGAGAAAGTTCAAACGAAATTAGTGATTCCGCTTCAAAGTAGTAATTCCGTTTGAAAGTGTGCTTGTTCAAACGAAATCAGGTTATTCCGTTTGAAAAGTGTTTCCGTTTGAAGGGTAATTCCGCTTCAGAGCTAATTCCGCTTCAGAAGGTGATTTCGGTTGAGACTTGATTCCGTTTGAGTTTGGTATTCCCTTTGAAACTGAGTTTTTGAGATTTGTGTTTGTGAAACAATTTGCCTAATCATGGAATAGGAATTCTATAATGTGTTTGCCACACCAGTTACACTGGTTACAGCTGCTGAAACATTGTACAGTGAGAATGAAACGGGAACTCATCAAAAACCACCAAAACTGATGTACATTGAAGATTTTCAAGGATGGAAAAATAGATTCGAGAACTGGGTGCAAGCTTATAAATTTGATGCATGGTGTTCATTGGAGAAAGATTACGAAAAACCGAAAAATGAACGTGGGATTGAAAAGGGTTTCAGTGACTTTTCAGAGATTGATAAATTGAAGTATACAAGTGAAAAAATGATGATCAGTATTCTTCAACAAGCGATTAAGGAAGATATCTTTGTCTTGCTTCAACATGAGGGTACTGCTAGATCGATTTGGAATGCATTGATTCAAAAGTTCAAAGGAAGTGCAGATATGATTAAAAACAAAAAGGCTTTACTGAAGAAGTCATTTGATATGTTTGTAGCCTTTGACCATGAAACAACAAAGATGACTATTGATAGATATTGTCATTTAGTCTTGGAAATGGGAAGATTGGATATAAAGAAAGATGATGATGAATGGGTTGATAAACTTGCTGATGCATTACCACAGCAAAAATGGGGAACTTATCTGTTGATTGTGAAACACATGAGAAAATCGGAAAATATGAATTTGGCACAGTTTATTCAAAAGATTGAAGAGCACGAGTTGGATATTCAGAAAACGGAAATCATGAAGAATCCAAATGCTCAACAAGATGTCAGTTTATATTACAGATGGAACAAGTTTGAGGCTACCCCCAGCCCTAGCCCAAAGATCCAAACTGGTTTTAGTGCTGACAGTTCGTCTGGAACAAAGGGTAGTAATGTGACACAGAGTGGTGGATCTTCATCTTCATATTCAAGCTTTGATCCAAACTTTACAACATCAAGTTCTCAACAACCGAATTCAACAAATTTGCAATGCAATGTCACTTTGAACATTCAAAATGGTCAAAATTTGTCTCTAGAAATAGCCAAGCAACACATGGCATCACTCGTTGCTATGTTAGAATCATATGAAAACTTGGTTGCAGGTAAAATTGGAAATCCAATGCTTACAAAAGAGGATTATGACCAGATTGATGCTGAAGAACTTGAGTTGATGGATGTCAAATGGTGTTTGGCTAGTGCTTGTAGGAGGGCAGAAAAGTTTCAACAAATTACTGGTAGAGATGAGTTTCGAGGAATGGCTGCTTCTCCGTTAGGGTTTGACAAATCAAAAGTCACATGTTTTCGTTGCAAAGGAAAAGGCCATTTTAAACGAGAATGCAAAAACAAAGAAGCAACTGGGAGACAAGATGGAAAGAATGATTATTATCAAAAGTCAATTTTTCATCAGATTGATCAACAACCACAAATTGATAAACAACCACAAACTGCTCATGCTCGTACCATTCAAGAGAAAAGAGCTTTGTTTGGTATAATTGATCAAGATGATGAATTTGTTGCAGAAGGTTTCAGCTGGGATAAATACATTCCACCAGGTTCAGGTCTTGTTGCTAGAATTCTGGGTGAAGATGAGGCTAGTCAGAAAAGAATCCCGATTTTTCCAGAACTAGGAAGTGATATTGATACTGATGATGAGGAAGAATACATTAATAAAACCAGAAAATGTATAGATCCTGATAGTTTTAATTTGTTTTTTGCAGATAAAGTTGAGTTGCTAAATCAAAAGAAGATTGCCACATTGAGGAGAGAGCTGGAAGCAGCAAGAATCCTTGCTGATGAAAAAGCAAAGACAGAAGCAGAAGAAGCTATTGTTGATCAAGTAACTGAGAAAGTAGTAGAAAAAATTGTTGAAGTGGAGAGAGTGGTAGAAAAGATAGTTGAAGTCGAAAAATTAGTTGAAGTTGAGAAACTTGTCGAAGTAGAGAAACTCGTTGAGGTAGAGAAAATCGTTGAAGTTGAGAAAATCGTCGAAGTTGAAAAGATAATTGAAAAAATGGTTGAAGTTGAAAAACCATGTTTGAAGTGTTTAGAATCTTGCAAAGTTTGTGAGGAGAAAGATAAGAAGATTGCTGAATTAGAGAAGATTAAAGAAGATTTACTGTCTGATGTGAAGTATGTGAAGGAATCATATGATGTGCTGAACAAAACTGTTGATAGTCTGAAAAGAACGAATTCAGAAATTGAAAATGCAATGACAAAAATGAACTCGACATTAATGAAGAAGCAGAAAGTCATCAATGAGTATATTGAAGATTGTGCTAAGCTGAAGCAGGATTTAGAGCTTGAAAAGATTGAGAGTGAAAGGATTAAACGATTGTTGCTGAGTTATACAACATGTGATTATTTGATTGATCGTGTTTATCCTACTGTTGCAGGGCTTGAAGCATTCAAGGAGGAAAAGACTGAAGATACTGATACTGGTAAGAAACAAAGTGTCAAGTATAACAGATGTCCGCCCCCGATCCATGAAAGTTATTCTCCCAGAAAGCCAAATGAGGAACGAGTAAATAAGGCTCTCAACATCAAGTTAAAGTCTGAAATCATTGATGAATTACCAGACAATATTGATGTCACATTCACAGCGTCTGACAATGGTCATGAGTCTGAGTTGTTAAAGAAAGTGGTCGATCAGGTGTTGGATATGGATGAAGAGTCAAAGTCGGAGTCTAAATCTGAAAGTCCGAGTTTGTCAGAAAAGAGTTCGAGTTCACCGGTTAAAAGGGTTTACAATAAAGAATTCATGTTATCAAAATCTAATTTGAATGACGGACCAATCAAAGTGGCATATACTTTGATTGATTCAGACAAATTATATTCTGATGAGGAATTTCCAATAAGAAGTGTCAAAACTGAGATGATTAAACAGGTTTTCAAATTAACAGAAATTAATATTTCTGAAATAAAAGATTTAAATCTTCATGAAAAACCTAAAAAGTACACTTCAAGAGTTCAACAGAGATTGAACAAGAAAAAGGGTTACAGTTCTGGTTCAGGTTTTCAAAAGAAACCAAACCATAACAGTAATTTCAAAAAGAAAGTATTAGGTTTTAGTTCTTCAGAAAATTATAAAAATGAGAAAAATTATAAACCAAAAACAAAATTTGTTTCAGGAGGAAGTTCTGAAGATGAGCAGAAGAAACCATTCTGGAAACAGTCAAATCAAGAGTTTCTTGCTGAAATAAAAAAGAATGTGAAGAAATTTGCTCAAAGAGTTGACAGAAGAACCTGTTTCAAATGTCAAAAAGTTGGACACATTGCTTGGAATTGCCAACAGTCCAACTACACAAAACAGGGAGTTAATTCTAACTCAAAGTTGGAAAAGAAATTTAAGATGTTTGAAAATTCGACTTTCGAAACTGGTGATGTTTCAAAACATTTTTACAAAAGAAATGTCGATTTAAATAAACAAAGGTGGGTTGTTATATCTGAGAGTAGTTCTAACAATGAATCTGATTCCATAAAATCAGAGGAGTCATTTGTTGAGAAAAAGGTTGAGAATTCCGTTCCAGAGTTGAACGAGGAAAACTTTCCAAAATTGTCAAAGGATAATCTGAAATCAAAAGGTAGGTTTGAGATTTCAGGTCAATTCTTCTCTGGTAAAGAAGAATTTGATGCTGAAAAGGCTTTCAATGGGAAAGTCAAACATATATTTGGTAAGATGGTTGATGGAAAAGTGAAAGGTGCCAAAGAATTTTACAAATCAAAATGTTGGTGGGATAGTTGTGTACCAGAATCTCCCAAGGCTGGTCAGGCTTGGGGGAAAGTACTTCCTAACTGAAATCCTGACTTTCCGGAGCTCCCAAGTAGGTAATCGCGGAGCATGAATCGGCATCATTCTTGAATATGTTTGGTTGGTAAATCTTCAGATGGTATCTTTAAATTGTTATATTTTACTTTACAAGTGGAATGGTTGGTAAGTGAATCTACTAGTGATTCAAAAGGTAAATCAAGGTCATTAATTTGAACTTGATTTAACTTTCATTCATGTGATTGAAGTTGAACAAAGTGATGAATTGAACCCCTAATCCACATGTGGTTTTATTAAATCAATCAAACTTATTTTCCGGAAAAACCATTTGATTAAAACAAACTTAAGTGTTTTGAAATCACAATGGGAAAATAGTTTGTTGTAAGGGGGAGTTCTGATTGTTTGTGCCAAGTGGATGGCGATTTGAAGCAATTTGATATCAGTTGTCACTTTACCTTGTACAGTTTGTTTTCAAATTTTCTTTAAATGATTTTGAATTTTAGGGAGAGTAAGAATTTTCAGAAAATCCAAAAACATTAGAAATTTGAAAAGTCAAAAACATGATAAATTCTAAAATGAGTTTTGTTGAGAAAAGAGGAAATGATAGTACATCAGTGGACAATCACAGCATGCTAAAGAAATGGAAGGTCAAAAATGTGATAAACGGTCTCACTGATGATATGCTAGTAGGTTTTTACACATTTAGTAGATTGTGACGAGATATAAACCTAAATTTCAAACTTGCTTATATTGTGGGGAACATCTCTCGGATATATGGGTAACCCCCGACAACTTGTTTAAAAGGTCCCTCTTTCTGAGATACTAGGTCTTTATACTCAGTGATATCTGGGGTATTATCCCGGGACTTCTGATTTTGCGGAAGCAATGGCCTAGTCCCCGGAGAATACTTTCTGCTTGCTTGAAATATAGCTCACCCTCAGCATAAAAAATGATGAAACATTGCAAAATGCTGATCATGTGCTGTTGAAATAAAAGATCCTCTAAAGGGGACACACCAAAAGTCGAAGCCGTCATCTCTCTGCTGAACGGAAGTTCTGACCTGAGCTCTCACGGTCCTCGAAATTTAACCCTTTACAGATATCATCTGTGGTATACTCACCTGTAAGACTGAATATTGGGATCTGGATATGGGAGTATATTCTGAGGTGGGACACGCGAATAAGTTTAAGTGCTTAAAACATTAATCTCGTATCTCGAAACAGTTGAACTTTATGTGAGAATTTAAGTGGATCAGTATACTGACAATCTAAGTGAATCGTTTAGAACTTAAAATTTTTAAAGCTTAACGGTGTTGGTGATGTGTCTCATAAACTGATATGATCCTCTTACACAAGCTCACAAAAATATTGTCTGTAAATATTTCTTTACTGCATTTAGTTTTATTCAAAAATCCAAAAAGATTTTCGGAGTGTTTTAGCATAAATTTTAAAAAAATCAAAAAGATTTTAGACAACTGATGTTGAAAAGCTGATTTTCAAAATTCCGAGTGCTGAACGTGACGAACAGGTTTGGGAGAGTGTGGTTTTGAAAAATGGTATTCATATAAGAGTTCATCAGAAATTAAAATTGTTATATCATTAATTGATGTTTTGATCTGAAGTTATCAAGTGTTATCAGAGTTTTTAAATTTGTTATATGTTATCTTTTGGGAAACTTATCTTTTGGGTAGAGAATGTTCAGGTTATGGCTATGAGAGAGCCAAGTTTGTGTTTCTGGTACCTGAGCAGGATGTGAACCAGGTCACGATCTTGAACCTGTGAAAGCCAGACAACGATCCCAGTACAACTTGAGGGGGAGTTTGTTAGAGAAGAGAAGTTATGAGAAATTGAGCCAGAAATTTGATCATGGGATATTCAAGAAAAGATTGAGGATGTTTACTCTGTCAGATATTTTGGAAGAGACCGAAGACTGATAAAGACTGAAGACGTTGAAGACTCGTCAACATTAGAGGGGGAGTCTGTTGGTGCATGCGTCTGTCGACTTCGTCTTGTATCGAGTCTTGTACTAAGAATGTTAGATCAGGGCACGTAGTTTGAGAAAATAGGTGTTTAAGATAGGGTTTAAAGGTAATTTCGTTTGAATAGGGTAATTCCGCTTGAAATGTTCATTCATGTAATTCCGTGCGGAATTAGATTCCGCTTGAATCTAATTCCGTTTGAGTCTGGTTCAAGCGGAATTAGAAACCTATAAATACCCCTTCATACGGAATCATTTGTAACTTTCATCTTTCCGGTACCGAAGTGCTGCCGACGCGTCAATTGATCTGTATTGCTGTTAAATCAATAAAACAAGACGTTTAAGAGTGAAACAAGCTGTTTTCCAAGTCTGTTTCTTTGTTTCCGCCTCTGAAACAGACAAGAACTTTTCTGATTGACTCGTTTGGGTTACGGATCGATCCTACAAATTTCACAAGGTTTCGATAAAGTATGAGAAAGTTATGATAATATTCGTATACGAGGGGTTAAAAGCGTCAACAAGGCAAAACTTGTGTTTTCGGTTATCGTTTAATGAAACCGGACCTATTAATGATTGGTTTTATCTCATGGATCATAGAAATATAAATTTCAAGGGTTAAAAGTGCCTAAAATGGAAGAAACTGCGCGTTAGAAAGTCCAAGGGGTGAAAGTGTCACTTTTTGAAACTTTTGTCTGGTCCCCCTACCTGCTGGCGTAGCGCCAGCACTGATGCCCTTTCCCGTGGCGCTACGCAACGGACTACCAGTATCAGCAAAGTCAGTTAAACGTGTCAGCTTGCATGTTTACGCGATTCAGCGAGTTTGCCACCCTCTAGCTCATTGAAACACGTCCCTAGACACTTGTTATCACCTCTGGAAGTTCCCTTAACACCTGGATCAATCTCCATGACTTCCCTTGGCTATATATAGGACCAATTGTTGCAACTTATGAACTCACTTTTGAGCATTCACTTGGAAAGCTTCCAAACTCTTGTTCTGAGGATTTCTGGAGCTCAAGGGCACTTCTCAAGGATCCCTAGTCATGCTTAGGACTTCAGTAAGTGTCCTTAACCTTTCTTAATTTGTTTTACTTAGTTTATTAGCCTAAAGTCAAACCGTCATAATTAAGGTTTGACTCCGTGATTAGTTAATATTTGTCCAGTCAAATCACGAATTAAAAGTAGCTTTGAGTTGGTAATTATGTGGGTAATAAACCCTTAAAAGGGCACCCTCTGATTTCCACTCTAACTAGGTCAATTGTCGGGTCAAAGTTAATTTTAAAAAGTCAACAGAAAGCTAATTTTCGCATAAACACATAATTAACGATGTAGAAGCTATGAAACCTGTTTTATCACTCATATAACTTGGTAATCAATGTAAGAACATGTCTAGGCATGTTCAACCCGAAAATTTTCTGTTTAAGCTCGGTTCGGAACCGAAAGTCGCAAAAGTAGACTTTTGCTTTGACTTTCAGTTCAGACCCATTAGAGCATGTTTTAGAATTGCCTTAGAGCTCTATTAGGACCAGGTTATTGATTAGTGTAACCCTCTAAGGTTATACAACTTGGTTCATTAGTTATCCGATTAATATGCAAGTTTCCATTATATGCCTAAATGTTGACCAATATGCCCTTATGACCTTAAAATGTGATTTTTGAAAATGTAAAAGAATAGAAACCTTAGTTACTGATTATTAGACTTGTCCCTAAAATTTGACATCAGATTGAGGTCTAGATTAGGAGTTATGCTCATTAGCGTAATTAGAAAGCTTTTTATTAATTAAACGGCGTAATTAGCATATAGCCTATCTAAACCCAATTTTTGATACCAAACTTTTTACCTACTGATAAAAAATAATATTTTGGGATTTTTGAAGATTTTTATTTATTTTTAGGCTGAGCATAACATAGGGTTCTAAGCTTGATTCGGTAATTGTCGGTTTTGCCCTTTTGGGCTATAAAATTAGTTTTACAAATTATTTTGATACCAAACCTTTTTCTACTGATCTAACATGATAAATAAAACATTTTGAGCCTTCTGGAATAATAAAAATATCAGCTTTCCTTTAAAAACCCGGAAATAGCTCAAAATCGCCTTTTTAAGCGTTTTTAACGCATAGCATGTATTAAAACTATTTTAAACATAAAAGGTTTGATGCCTACTGATGTTTTCAGTAAATTTTTATATTTTAACAGTAAGCAAAAGTTTTAAACTCAGATTTTCAGTTTTGACCTTTTAAGCCTATGTGAAATTACCAAAATGCCCCTAAGGTGCATAGTTTGGTTATATATGATAAATTTCACATATATGTAATACCCTACTGTTATAACTTATTAAATTAAGTATTTTTACTAATTATATCAGACCTGTAACTCAGATTATTATTTAAACTCTTTTATAACCTTTAAAATGACCAAAATGCCCCTACGGGGCATAGTTTGAGTTTACGTCCATTTCGGGCATAATAGAAGATATCTTACTGATGTCACAACATATTTAAGGAATATTAACTTAGGAAACCTGTATATGACTCTTATGGTTACCCATTATGCATTTTTCGCGTTCGGTTCGGTTTATGTAACTAGTTTGCATAGATTGACCGAAACGGGTCAAACCTTATCATTTTTGTCTCAAAATCCAGAATGTGTTTAGTTTACCCATATTACACAAGTCTCCAAACTTGTCGGGTCTAAATCGCATTCTATTCCCGTCTTCGCTTAATCGTGCGTTTGAACCGTATCTTCCTTTAAAACTAACCGGTCTAAGTTTAGGCTTAATTAAAGACCCGTTATGAATCTAATAGGTTATTAAAAACCTGTGTTCCAGAATAGGAGACCCGGTAAAAGCTACACGCACTTGCTATTTGTGATTAATACTTGCAAAGGTAAATACTTTTAACTTATTTTCCCTATACGGGCTTGGGGTACGGTATATAAAATACCGCTTGGTCGGGCATTGAATTTTTAATTGTATGAAGATTAATTTATTGAAATGTCCCGTTTAAATTGTTTTGTTTGCTTAAAGCCTTTGGGGGGTTAATGACCATGTCCCGGATATCCTTGGCATCATTTTACGAAATGGCCACGACCTAAGCACGGGGTGTAGGCGTACACCCGACAATGCATAAATAAATAATAAGGTATAACCGCCGGTTTCGGGAATAACCCGCCGCGGGAATATATCATGTGGTGTGTCAATTAATCTTTAACCCGGCGTCAATCCGGACTACTGAACGTATAACGAACATGTAATTCTCTTACAAGTTTATATATAAATAATTATCCCAAGTTATAAAATATTTTGTGCCTTGTGCATTTAAATCAATTTTCTAAACCTTTTCAAAATGAGTCAGTTAATTGTATTTACCAGTGTAAACTGACGTATTTTCCCAAAAAGGTTAAGTGCCGGTACTACTCGAAATAGGCTGGCCTCTCCTTAGCATCAATAAGAGTCTCGCAAGCTTGGATGCATTTTAAGTCTGATGAACTATGCTTCCTTTTTATTTGATCCGCATGTGGATCTGTTTCAACTATTTTATGATACTTAATTTTACAATTTATTCGGTTGAAATAAATCTTTCTTTTGCTTCCGTTGTGCATTTAAAATTGTGTTGTTTGACTATGATGATATTAACTACGTCACGATACTCCCCACCGGGCCCACTGGTAATACGTGGAAATATCGGGGTGTGACAGGTTGGTATCAGAGCCAACACTGAGTGAATTAAACACTAGCCTTTTGTGTTTAATCTCAATTACACAGTTGCACATTCCTCGATTCTTGAGTCTAGACAAAGAACTTAGTAATTATCCAAATTTGTTTTATTTTCTAACTTTGTCTTTATATATATTTCCTTGTTGTTATCCTTGTTTGTTGTGACAGGTTGAACAGGATGCCACCAAGAGTGAGAGGGAGAGGAAGAGGCCAGGGGCTACTCGGCGCCCCGAATGATCATGAGGTCGGGCCTTCGCACCGGCGAACACCGTCAGATTCCCATAACCGGAGTCCTCAAGATAACTGGAGGACCTATACTGAACCAGCAAGGTGCTCAGTTTCGCTGAGCTCCTCCCCTTCGTTTCAAAACTCCTTTGGGCCTCATTCTGAAAATGAGCCCCATAATTCCCACCAATCTTATATTCCTCTCCAGGGCTACAATTCACCTTTTGATGACCCAACACCCTTTTTTCCAGAGCCGGTTCAACCCGGCAAACTACCTTGGAGAACCAGTGGGTTTTAACCCACTGGGACCCGAAGACCATTTCGCAGGCGACCATACAATGGACATGGATGAGGACGCCGATCCTGCAGAGCCACCATCCGGAACCCCTAATCACCCCATTGAAATTTCTGATGGGCCACCTTTCGTGGGATCACCTTATAATGGTCCCGACAGCTATGAGGAAAGGTTCCGACAGATCGACTGGGTGTTTACTCCCAGTTACCACAACTCACCACAGCAGCAGCAGCAGCAGGATCCCTCCGAGGATTCTCGTTTTGTCGCGGTCACTCCGCCACCACCACCAGCTCAGCAACAGCCTCCGGAGCCACCGAGGCGAAGAAGAACAACCGCACGGATGTCCGTGCGAGGAGGAGTGCGTATCAGCACCCCTCAACCTTCGAGTGGCAGCCGCTACCCGCCACTCCATGAAGACCCGCAGATGGGTGGGCCTTCAAAACCCATCTCAGAAGTAAACTCTGCGCCTGTCGCGCCACCACCGTTGGGTTTTGGCGATCCTATACCTACATACACCGGTGCGGCGGCATATAATCCCTTTGAGCCGCCGATTCACACCAACTACAACTATGCCGAGGCCGACCCTTACCTGGTAGTAGCGGCAAACTACAATGCCCATCATCCGGAAGGATCCTTTGGGGTCCCATATCAAGCTGGATACTCGCACTATGGGTACCCATCTTATGGGTATCAGCAATCGCCGCCTCCTCAACCTCCGCTATATCAGCAACCTCCGCAGCCGCCAGTGATGTCACCACCGCAGCATCAAGAGATTCTGCAAAGGATTAATGAGGTGCGGCAGGAAGTGCGGGAAGACCGTAGGCAAAACCGTGGAATGTTCAAGAGTCTTGCAAACTTAATTAAAGGGAAAAGCAAAAAGGATCACTAAATCCTTTATTTGTTTGTTGTTCTTAGTGATGTAATCATGTCCCTGCATGGACATTTGTTTCTGTATTCTGCCCCTGCGTGGGCATGTCTTCTGTTAACCCCTGCGTGGGTGTGTTATTTATGTTTAAGCCCCTGCGCGGGCATGTTATTTCTGTAAAAGTCCCGTTTAGGGCAAACATGTACTTGTTTAAATTTTAATGGAATGGTTAGTTTAAATTTTCATTTTTAAATTATATGCATAAATATAATATGTGAAATAAATGAAAAATAACATTCATTTTATAAAACCTACCATTTTAATAAAATAATAAGGATCTTAAAAGGTAAAACCTAGCCACATGTCATTTTAAATATGGCCAAGATGGTAAAACCTATTTAAAAGATTCAAATCCTTGTTAACAACTGAAAACATGTTAACACTCTTGACAAAAGTGATTCGATAAAATCACCTAAGTCATCCTTATATTGGATTATCCCAAATACTTTTAATTAATTAAAACATCCATTAGGGATATAATGCCTACGGGCTATACTCATTGTCATATAAGACAAAAGACAGTCGTGGTCTTCGACCCCCTGTTAAGAAGAGGTAATGAATTATAATTAAAACCTCAATACCATGACCCTATAAGATCATGACTAAAGATTTAAAACCGTCCACGTGACTAGGCCCTTTTTGCCATTAATATATTTTAAACTAAGAATTTTTATAATATCCTGAATATATATATATGTTTAACAAATTAATAAAAAAGGTTCTTAAATACCATAATTAATAAATCTTCTAGAATAATAAAGTTGTTATAGACTCCTGAATAAATTAAATCATCATTTTATGTAGCAATCAAGCTACATGGCCGGGTCAGACGAAGCCAACAGCCACCCCAGAGAGAATCACGACACCTCCAGAGTCAACGTAGCAGGAGCAGAATTACAGGCATTGATAGATAATGCTGTTACGCGAGCTTTGGAGAGACAGTTCAATGAATCCAGTGGTACCCATGTAAGGACCCAGTCTGTACCACACTCTAAACCACCCTCAAATACTCATACTGCTCATAAGAGTGATTCTCATCACTCATCGAACTAGAGGAGTGTTCCATCTAAAAGAGTTGTGTTAAACCAAGAACCACGTGCTAAAGGTTGCACTTATAAATACTTTGTTTCCTGCAAACCCAGGGATTTCACCGGGGAAAAGGGAGCAGTTGATTGCATGTCATGGTTAGACGAGATGGACACTGTGGTAGATATTAGTGGTTGCGCCAATAAGGATGTGGTAAAGTTTGTATCCCAGTCGTTCAAAGGCGAGGCATTAGCATGGTGGAGATCTTTAATCCAGGCCACAGGAAAAATCCCACTGTACAACTTAACATGGGATCAATTTGTTGCTCTCATCAAGGAGAACTACTGCCCTCAGCATGAGGTTGAAAAGATTGAGTCTGATTTCTTGTCTTTGGTTATGAAAAACCTAGATTGTCAAGCCTACCTTACAAGCTTCAATACCATGTCAAGACTGGTTCCGTATCTGGTAACTCTGGAACCCAAGAGGATAGCTTGTTTCATCGGGGGTTTGGCCCCAGAAATCAAGGCCAGTGTGAAGGCCTCTAGACCAACTACTTTTCGGTCTGCAGCTGATATATCATTGTCCCTTACTTTGGACGCGGTCAGGCAGAGATCGCTGAGAAACACAGACGCTGAGAAGAGAAAGCGTGAGGATGACAACTCACAACGTTCAGACAAGAAGCGTAAGGGAAACAATGATCACAAGAAGAGTTCTGGAACGAAAAAGGATGGTCAACAGTCGGGTGATAAACCCAAGTGTAAGATCTGTAAGAAGCACCATTTCGGGAGGTGCAGATTTGAATCGAAATCCCAATCGCAGCCAAGGCCTTGTGGGATTTGTAAATCTATTGAGCACAAGACATTAGACTGTAAGAAAATCAAGGATGCAACGTGCTACAGCTGCAATGAAAAAGGGCATATTAAGTCCAATTGCCCAAAGTTTGCAAAGAAGGCTGAAGATGGGAAAAAGACCAATGCTAGGGTCTTCCAGATGAACGCACAGGAGGCGATCCAGAATGATAATGTCATAACAGGTACCTTCCTTATTAATGATGTTTATGCAAGAGTGTTATTTGATTCTGGAGCAGATAAGTCATTTGTTGATGATAAGTTTTGTAAGTTGTTAAACCTACCTGTTAGAACCCTAAGCATAAAATATGAGGTTGAATTAGCCGATGGCACCATAGAAACCGCATCAACCGTGTTAGATGGATGTTTCATATCCATTAAGAACCACTCTTTTCCTTTGTCCTTACTTCCTTTGAAGTTAGCCGGTTTCGATATAGTTATAGACATGGATTGGTTATCCCACAATCAAGCTCAGATTGTGTGCAACAAGAAGCAAGTGGTGGTCAAGACTCCGTCTGGTGAGCCACTTACCATTCAGGGAGATACCCAGTATGGACTGCCTGAGCAAGTGTCTATGCTCAAGGCATCTTGGTGTTTGAAGAAGGGATGTGTCATCTACATGGCACAAGTAACTATTGATGAGCCGAAGCCTAAGATTGAAGATATCCCCGTCATTTCTGAATATCCCGAAGTATTCCCTGAAGAATTACCTGGTTTACCACCAGATAGGCAAGTAGAATTCAGAATTGACATTATTCCAGGAGCAGCACCTGTTGCAAGGGCACCTTACAGGTTGGCACCAACAGAGATGAAAGAGTTGAGGACTCAGCTAGATGATTTATTGGCAAAAGGTTTCATTCGTCCTAGTTCATCTCCTTGCGGAGCACCAATCCTGTTTGTGAAGAAGAAGGATGGGTCGATGCGTCTATGCATCGATTATCGTGAGCTTAATAAGGTCACTATCAGGAATAGATATCCATTGCTCAGGATCGACAATCTGTTCGATCAACTTCAAGGGACGAGTTACTTCTCCAAGATCGACTTGAGATCAGGCTACCATCAACTGAAGGTTAAAGATGAGGATGTACACAAGACTGCATTTAGGACTCGTTATGGTCATTACGAGTTCCTAGTGATGCCTTTTGGGCTCACTAATGCACCAGCAGCATTCATGGATCTCATGAATCGCGTCTGCAAGCCTTACTTAGATAAATTCGTAATAGTCTTCATCGATGACATTCTCATTTACTCGAAGAGCCAAGCTGACCATGAGAAACATCTTCGATGCATTCTGAAACTGCTTCATCAAGAAAAGCTCTATGCCAAGTTTTCGAAGTGTGAATTCTGGCTTCGTGAAGTCCAATTTATTGGACATGTTATTAGTGAGCGTGGTATCCAAGTAGATCCCACTAAGGTTGAAGCTGTTATGAATTGGCAAGAGCCGAAGACGCCCACTGAGATTCGCAGTTTTCTAGCTCTGGCAGGATATTATAGGCGTTTTATTGAAAACTTCTCAAGGATTGCAGCACCCCTAACTTTACTAACTCGAAAGAATAGCAAGTTTGACTAGGGGCCTAAGCAGCAAGAATCTTTCGATATTCTGAAGCAGAAGTTAAGCAACACTCCAGTATTGACGTTGCCTGATGGAATTGATGAATTTGTGGTGTATTGTGATGCATCACACACCGGTATGGGGTGTGTGCTTATGCAGAAAGGCAAGGTCATTGTTTATGCTTCACGTCAGTTAAAGGTACATGAAATGAATTACACCACCCATGACTTGGAGTTGGGTGCCGTTGTATTTGCACTAAAACTGTGGAGGCATTATTTGTATGGAACCAAATGTGTGATCTATTCTGATCACAAGAGCCTTCAACACTTGTTTAATCAGAAGGGCTTAAACATGAGGCAGCGACGGTGGATGGAAACTTTGAATGATTATGATTGTGAGATAAGATACCATCCTGGCAAGGCGAATGTAGTCGCCGATGCCTTAAGTCGAAAGGATAGAGTGAAGCCTATAAGAATCAATGCCAAGAGCATTGAGATAAAGAATAGTTTGAATGAAAGGTTGTTAGCTGCGTAGAAGGAAGCTGTATTGGAAGCTAACTATCCTGATGAAAAGCTAGGAGTAACTGAAGAACAGTTATCCTATGGAAAGGACAGAATCCTGAGATTAAATGGACGAATATGGGTTCCAGTTTATGGAGGACTTCGGGATGTTATCCTCCAGGAAGCCCATAGTTCTAAATACTTCGTTCATCCTGGAGCTGACAAGATGTACCAGGATCTGAAGGCGAACTATTGGTGGATAGGCTTGAAGAAGTCTATAGCTACCTATGTAGCCAAATGTTTGACGTGCGCTCAAGTAAAAGCTGAACATCAAAAGCCATCAGGTTTGCTACAACACCCTGAACTTCCCACCTGGAAGTGGGAGATGGTGACGATGGATTTCATCACCAAGTTGCCAAAGACAAAGAAAGGAAATGATACTATATGGGTGATAGTAGATAGACTGACTAAGTCAGCACATTTCCTACCCATTAAGGAGACTTATAGCTCCGACATGTTAGCCCAATTGTACGTAGATAAGATTGTATCTCTGCATGGCGTACCAGTGACTATTATCTCTGACAGAGATACCAGATACACATCACATTTTTGGAAAAGTTTCCAACAATCTTTGGGCACGCGCTTAAACTTTAGTACGGCTTACCACCCTCAGACGGACGGGCAGAGTGAGCGTACAATCCAAACTTTGGAAGACATGCTTCGTGCATGTGTGATTGACTTAGGTGGTATTGGGATAACCACCTGCCATTGATCGAGTTCTCCTATAACAATAGCTACCATACAAGCATTCAGGCTGCGCCTTTTGAGGCATTATATGGTAGGAAATGCAGGACGCCTATTTGTTGGGCAGAAGTAGGAGAAGCTCAGTTATCAGGACCTGATATAGTCCTTGAAACAACGGACAAGATTGTCCAAATTCGTGACCGCCTGAAAGCTGCCAGAGATAGGCAGAAAAGCTACGCAGACTTAAGGCGTAAACCTCTAAAGTTCGAGGTTGGTGACAAAGTGTTGCTTAAAGTATCCCCCTGGAAGGGAGTGATGCGTTTTGGTAAGAAGGGTAAGCTAAGCCCAAGGTATATAGGACCATTCGAGATCATCGAATGTGTAGGAACAGTGGCTTATAAGTTAAACTTGCCTGAAGAGCTCAGTGGTATTCATAATGTATTCCACGTCTGCAATCTGAAGAAATGTCTAGCTGATGAATCGCTAGTCATACTACACACGGATGTGCACATAGATGAGAGCTTAAAGTTTGTGGAAAAACCTTTGTCGATCGAGGATCGACAGGTCAAGAAGCTTCGAAGGAAGCATGTGCCAATTGTCAAGGTTAAATGGGATTCCCGAAGAGGTCCCGAGTATACGTGGGAGGTAGAGTCCACAATGAAAGAAAAGTACCCTCATTTATTTCAGTAAATCTCGAGGTCGAGATTTCTTTTAAGGGGGTGATGATGTAACACCTCGAAAATTTATGTCCAATAATGTATAGACACGTGTCATAGACTTAAAAACGTGTAAAGAATTACTTAGAGGGACTAAAGTTGACAAACAAGGAATCTATGTGTGTAAAAGGGTTCAAAATGTCAACAATGGATAAATATGCCTTACAATTACCCTACACGATGTATATACCCTTAAACAAATAAATTATGAATCATACGAAGCTAATTGTGGAAGAAAGTGAGAGATTGCAAACTACAGGGGTTAAACGTGTCAACATGTTTAAAGTATACCTCTGAGTGACCTTTTAGAAAACCGAAAGCTTTGTAACGATTAATTATGCTCACGAGAATAAGTGATAAAAATTTCACAAGGTTTCGATAAAGTATGAGAAAGTTATGATAATATTCGTGTACGAGGGGTTAAAAGCGTCAACGAGGCAAAACTTGTGTTTTCGGTTATCGTTTAATGAAACCGGACCTATTAGTGATTGGTTTTATCTCATGGATCATAGAAATATAAATTTCAAGGGTTAAAAGTGCCTAAAATGGAAGAAACTGCGCATTAGAAAGTCCAGGGGTGAAAGTGTCACTTTTTGAAACTTTTGGCTGGTCCCCCTACCTGCTGGCGTAGCGCCAGCACTGATGCCTTTTCCCGTGGCGCTACGCGACGGACTACCAGTATCAGCAAAGTCAGTTAAACGTGTCAGCTTGCATGTTTACGTGATTCAGCGAGTTTGCCACCCTCTAGCTCATTGAAACACGTCCCTAGACACTTGTTATCACCTCTGGAAGTTCCCTTAACACCTGGATCAATCTCCATGACTTCCCTTGGCTATATATAGGACCAATTGTTGCAACTTATGAACTCACTTTTGAGCATTCACTTGGAAAGCTTCCAAACTCTTGTTCTGAGGATTTCTGGAGCTCAAGGGCACTTCTCAAGGATCCCTAGTCGTGCTTAGGACTTCAGTAAGTGTCCTTAACCTTTCTTAATTCGTTTTACTTAGTTTATTAGCCTAAAGTCAAACCGTCGTAATTAAGGTTTGACTTCGTGATTAGTTAATATTTGTCCAGTCAAATCACGAATTGAAAGTAGCTTTGAGTTGGTAATTATGTGGGTAATAAACCCTTAAAAGGGCACCCTCTGATTTCCACTCTAACAAGGTCAATTGTCGGGTCAAAGTTAATTTTAAAAAGTCAACAGAAAGCTAATTTTCGCATAAACACATAATTAACGATGTAGAAGCTATGAAACCTGTTTTATCACTCATGTAACTTGGTAATCAATGTAAGAACATGTCTAGGCATGTTCAACCCGACAATTTTCTGTTTAAGCTCGGTTCGGAACCGAAAGTCGCAAAAGTAGACTTTTGCTTTGACTTTCAGTTCTGACCCATTAGAGCATGTTTTAGAATTGCCTTAGAGCTCTATTAGGACCAGGTTATTGATTAGTGTAACCCTCTGAGGTTATACAACTTGGTTCATTAGTTATCCGATTCATATGCAAGTTTCCATTATATGCCTAAATGTTGACCAATATGCCCTTATGACCTTAAAATGTGATTTTTGAAAATGTAAAAGAATAGAAACATTAGTTACTGATTATTAGACTTGTCCCTAAAATTTGACATCAGATTGAGGTCTAGATTAGGAGTTATGCTCATTAGCGTAATTAGAAAGCTTTTTATTAATTAAACGGCGTAATTAGCATATAGCGTATCTAAACCCAATTTTTTATACCAAACTTTTTACCTACTGATATAAAATAATATTTTGGGATTTTTGAAGATTTTTATTTATTTTTAGGCTGAGCATAACATAGAGTTCTAAGCTTGATTCGGTAATTGCCGGTTTTGCCCTTTTGGGCTATAAAATGAGTTTTACAAATTATTTTGATACCAAACATTTTTCTACTGATCTAACATGATAAATAAAACATTTTGAGCCTTCTGGAATAATAAAAATATCAGCTTTCCTTTAAAAACCCGGAAATAGCTCAAAATCGCCTTTTTAAGCGTTTTTAACGCATAGTATGTATTAAAACTATTTTAATCATAAAAGGTTTGATGCCTACTGATGTTTTCAGTAAATTTTTTTATTTTAACAGTAAGCAAAAGTTTTAAACTCAGATTTTCAGTTTTGATCTTTTAAGCCTAAGTGAAATTACCAAAATGCCCCTAAGGTGCATAGTTTGGTTATATATGATAAATTTCACATATATGTAATACCCTACTGTTATAACTTATTAAATTAAGTATTTTTACTAATTATATCAGACCTGTAACTCAGAATATTATTTAAACTCTTTTATAACCTTTAAAATGACCAAAATGCCCCTACGGGGCATAGTTTGAGTTTAAATCCATTTCGGGCATAATAGAAGATATCTTACTGATGTCACAACATATTTAAGGCATATTAACTTAGGAAACCTGTATATGACTCTTATGGTTACCCATTATGCATTTTTCGCGTTCGGTTTATGTAACTAGTTTGCATACATTGACCGAAACGGTTCAAACCTTACCTTTGTCTCAAAATCCAGAATGTGTTTAGTTTACCCATATTACACAAGTCTCCAAACTTGTCGGGTCTAAATCACATTCTATTCCAGTCTTCGCTTAATCGTTCGTTTGAACAGTATCTTCCTTTAAAACTAACCGGTCTAAGTTTAGGCTTAATTAAAGACCCGTTAGGAATCTAATAGGTTATTAAAAACCTTTGTTCCAGAATAGGAGACCCGGTAAAAGCTACACGCACTTGCTATTTGTGATTAATACTTGCAAAGGTAAATACTTTTAACTTATTTTCCCTATACGAGCTTGGGGTACGGTATATAAAATACCGCTTGGTCGAGCATTGAATGAATAATTGTATGAAGATTAATTTATTGAAATGTCCCGTTTAAATTGTTTTGTTTGCTTAAAGCCTTTGGGGGGTTAATGACCATGTCCCGGATATCCTTGGCATCATTTTACGAAATGGCCACGACCTAAGCACGGGGTGTAGGCGTACACCCGACAGTGCATAAATAAATAATAAGGTATAACCGCCGGTTTCGGGAATAACCCGCTGCGGGACTATATCATGTGGTGTGTCAATTAATCTTTAACCAGGCGTCAATCCGGGCTACTGAACGTATAACGAACATGTAATTCTCTTACAAGTTTATATATAAATAATTATCCCAAGTTATAAAATATTTTGTGCCTTGTGCATTTAAATCAATTTTCTAAACCTTTTCAAAATGAGTCAGTTAATTGTATTTACTAGTGTAAACTGACGTGTTTTCCCAAAAAGGTTAAGTGCATGTACTACTCGAAATAGGCTGGCCTCTCCTTAGCATCAATAAGAGTCTCACAAGCTTGGATGCATTTTAAGTCTGATGAACTATGCTTCCTTTTTATTTGATCCGCCTGTGGATCTGTTTCAACTATTTTGTGATACTTAATGTTACAATTTATTCGGTTGAAATAAATCTATCTTTTGCTTCCGCTGTGCATTTAAAATTGTGTTGTTTGACTATGATGATATCAACTACGTCACGATACTCCCCACCGGGCCCACCGGTAATACGTAGAAATATCGGAGTGTGACAGGTTAAAACCTAAATGGTCCAGCCATTGTTTGAGGAGAATGTGTCTATGTGACCATAATTAGGTAGATGTTAATCCCTCATAAGGGCACCTCCTAATTTTCTCGTTTGCTTAGTTAATTGTCATGTCAAAGTATTTGATAAAAAGGTCAAACGGGTCAGATTTGTAAATAATAATCAAAACTAATAATGCAGAGGTTATAAATCACATTTTGTCACTTAAATAACTTGGTAAATATTATTAGAACATGTCTAAGCATATTCAACCCGACAATTATGACTTTAAGTCCGGTTCGCAACTGAAAGTCGCAAAAGCTTGACTTTTGCTTTGACTTTCAGTTCGGACCAGATAAAGCTTAATTCCTTGGTGTTTTAAGCTTTCATTGTGACCATTTAATATTGTAGTATAACCCTCTGAGGTTATATTACCTGGTCACTAAGTATTTTGAATTATATGCATGTTTATGTTATTATGCTTATAATTGACTATTATGCCCTTATGTTATAAAAATATGATTTTTGAATAAATGATCATGCAAATAACTTAGGTACTGAATTATCAACATGTCTAGATAATTCTGACATTATATTCTGGTCTCAAATTGATGTTATGCAAAATATCGTGAATTTAGCTTTTATAAAGACTAAACTACCCTTTTATGTATAAATCTTGTTTAAACATAAATTTTGACAAAAAACTCATTACCCACTATTATGATATCATTTTTAGGAATTTTTGAAATGTTGAGTCAGATTATATACTGACCTTAACATTGTGTTCTTGTAAAAATTTCTATAATTGACGATAATGCCCTTTTTGTAAATAAAATGAGTTTTATAAATAATAAACATGCCAAACTTTTTGCTACTTATTAATATGAAAAATAAAATATTTTGACCATCCAAGGCTGGTCAAAATATCAGAATCACATAAACTTTGCAAATATCGTCAATTATCGGTTTTTATGTTAAATAGGTGCATAGTATGGTTTAAAACCATAATTACCACCCAAGACTTGTTACCAACTGAAATTATAAGTAATTTTTAATCTTTTTACAGTAGGTATAAGTTATGAACTCAGACTTCCAATTATGTCCTTAAAAGCATATGTGAAAAAACCAAAATACCCTTTCGGGGCGTAGTTTGGCCATAAATGGTAAAACAGACATATGTATGATATCCTACTGATATAACATTATAAAATAAATATTTTTATAGAATGCTTTTGAACAGAACATCAGTTTACCTATAAATCTCTTTTATAAATCCTAAAATGACCAAAATGCCCTTATGAGGCTTAATTCGATTTTAAATATTTTTTGGGCATATATGTTGACATCCTACTGATGTCTTAACATATTTTAAGCATAATAATATATGAGACTTGTATATGATTCATTCGGTTACTCGTTATGCATTTATGCGTTCGGTTCGGTTTATGTAACTAGTTTGCATAAATTAGCCGAAACGGGTTTAACCTTGTCATTTAAACTTCAAAATCCAGAATGTATTTAGTTTACCCAGATTATACAAGTATTCAAACTTGTCAGGTCTAAATCACATTCCATTCCGGTCTCCGCTTAATATAGCTTTTCGAACCGTAAAACATCTTTATGACTAACCGGTCTAAGTCTTTGACTTAAATAAGACCCGTTAGTATCCTAATAGGTTAATAAACCTTCCATACAGATTAAGTAGCTTCGGTAGAAGATATTTGCATAAGGTCTTAGGAAACATACGACTGAGTAGCATCTTTGCACAACTAGCTCAGGTAAATACTTTTAACTTATTTTCCCTATACGGGCTTGGGATATGGTAAATTATTACCGCTTAGTCGGGTATGAGATCATTTAATCAGATTGTGATTTAATAAATCTGCATAACCCGTTTTAATCTGTATTGTTTGATAACATAAACATTGGGGATTAACGACCGTGTCCTGCATATCCTCGGCTCATTTAAAATTATAAATGGCCACGACCTATGCATGGGGTGTAGGCATACACCTGACAGATGCAAATGCTAAATATTAAATAACCCACATGTTGGGGATAACTCCTTTGTGGGTTTTAGAAGTGGTGAGTCGGTTAATAATGACCGGCTTCCAAACCGGCCCCAATTGTATGACAAACATGTAAATCTGTATATAAGATTTTAATAAAGATTGTCCCAAGTTATAAATGATTTTTATGCCATTTGCGCCTAAACCAATTTTCATAAACTCTTTTCAAATGAGTTGGCTAATTGTATTTACCAGTGAAAACTGACGCATTTTCCAAAGACTAAGTGACAGGTACCTCTCGAAATTAGGCTGGAGCTACTTGGTGTCAAATAAGAGGATCTTGCAAATCCTTAGATTCCTGAAGTCTGTTAAACTCAGTTTTATGTATTTGATTTTATGATCCGCATGTGGATCTCTATTACAATCAGTCTGTATATTCTTTTATTTCGAACTCTCGGACATTATGGATTGTAATAGTAATTAATCTACCAAGCCTTCCGCTGTGCTATAATTGTGTTAATTGTCTATGATGATATCAATTACGTCACGATACTCCCCACCAGGCCCACCGGAAATATGTGAAAATATCAGGATGTGACAGGTTGGTATCAGAGCCAACATTGAGTGAATTAAACACTAGCCTTTGGTGTTTAATCTCAATGACACAATAGCACATTCCTTAGACTTCCGAGTCTAGGAAATGACCTAGGATTATCCTTAACTTTCCTTTTGTCGTTTATATGTTGTTTTCTTATTTTGACAAGTTTTTGGTAAAAAAAATGCCACCAAGAGTAAGAGGAAAAGGAAAAGGTCCCATGAGGGGAGGACCATCTAGACACGTCGGACCCTCACACCGACGCACACCTTCAGCGTCGTTCATCAGCTCCAACTCAAATGATGATTGGGCGAATTCATTAGAACCAGCGAGACGCTCTGTTTCGCTCAGCACTTCACCCTCATACCATCATTCGTTTGGGACGGACGAGCCCCGACACTCACACCACTCGCAGCATTCGCTGCATTCACACTCATTTCACCACTCTTCTCACCACTCATCTCATCATTCATCACACCATTCTTATTCTCATAATTCTTATTCACAGGGTCACTTTAACCCTGATGATTACATTAATGCACCACCGGAATATAATCCGTTGGGCCCCGAGGACCACTTCTTGCAGGATATGGATATGGATGACGATCCAGATCCAGCAATGCCACCGTCTAGGATGCCTACGCATCCCATTGATATTTCGAGCGGTTCGTCTTTTGCGAGATCTCCCTATCGAGGTCCCGATTCCTTTAAAGAATGGTTTGGGCAGTGGGATTTTGTTAACACCCCTTCTTATCACAACACCCCACCACAGCAGCCACATGAGGAGCCGCACTAAGAGGCGGTGACTCCACCACCATTGCCAGTTGAGGAACCACCTCAACCACCTCCTGAGCCACCAAGACGAAGGAGGAATGCACGCATGTTCGTGCGAGGGGGACCAAGATTTAGTTCCCCACAAGCTTCAAGCACTTACCCTCCGATTCTCGAAGATCCACAAATGGGTGGACCTTCTCACGCAGTGCCAGAAATTGATACCACACTGGCTACCTTCGCACCACCGCCACCACCGATGGGTTATGAAAACCCAATACCTACTTACCCGGGTCCGACTGGGTACAACCCGTTTGAATATCAAGCTCCTGCTCACGACCCATATGTCGAAGCAGCTAACTTTAGCGCTCTCTATCACTCACCATTTCCACCAGCATACTCAACTGGGTATCCTATTCAAGGCTATCAATACCCTTCTTATCAGCAACAACCTCAACCTCCACCTCAACAACCACAAATGCAAGAAATATTACAAAGGTTGGAAGAGGTTGAACACAGGGCAGAGGAACGGGAAAGAAGGACCCATAAATTCCTTAAGGGTCTTGCAAACTTCATAAAGGGAAATAAGAAGTAGAAAATTTTATTTTATTTTGTATTGTAGTTTCAATTAAGTCCCTGCGTGGACATTTCTTTTAGTTTAGTCCCTGCGAGGACTTGTTTCTTTTCTTTAGTCCCTGCGTGGACAATTAATTTCAAAGACCCGTTTAGGGCACTTTTTGTAGTCTTTTAGCACTATTAATGGAATCTTTCTTTAGAAATTATATATGTAATTTAATACATCAACATGCAAATAATCATTTCAAATTTTTATTGATATGCGTTGAAATTTCAAAGATATTCTTAAAGGTATAACCTAGCCACAATATCAATGGCTATGATGGTATAACCCTCTTAAGACAATAATTCCTTGTTAACATCTAAAAACATGTTAACACTCCTGGCAATGTGGCTTGAGAAACCACACCAGCCTTCAAAGTATTGGACTTTTCCAATTCCTTTCATAGCCTAAATGATCAATATGAATCATGCCTAATAACATCTAATACGATGTCTATATTAAAACATCCAATTGAGGTATTATGCCTACGGGCCAATTTGTATTCATGACAAAGATGGTTGTATTTTATAACTTCTTGTCCAAAAAGGCGAGGAACTATGTTCGACCCTTAAAAACCTTTGATCTAAAAGATTATTGATTATGTTTTAAATTGTCCTAGTGACAAGGCCTTTTGTGCCATCTAAATGTCCTTCGAGACGAGCATTTGTGCTATATGAAAATGTTTATACGACATTGACAGTTGTAACTTATGTCCCCTGTCTGAAAAATATAAAGGATTATATCCTACCTAAATGCCAATAATGGTTCATTTGCAACCTTGGCAAATCATAATCAAGTAATTTTTGACTTATTATCTTAATGGTCTATATGGTTTATTTATACCATGGCCATCTAATCATCAAATACGATGATTCATTATATAATCTAAACAAATCATTATTGTTTGATTTTAGTATTCAAATCATTCTTGGCTCCGATGAAGCTAATAGTCACCCAGTTGAGGGAAACAATAATGTTACAAGGCTGCACATTACTGGTGCTAAACTACAAGCCATGATAAACACAGCAGTTACTCAAGCTGTGAACAATATGTTTAAAGAACCGAGTAATGCTCGATCTAAAACTCTTTCAAAGTCCCTATTGAAACCGCATACGTCGCAAATGGATGAATCTCAACACTCATCCAATCAAAGAACTGAACCCCAAAAGATTGTGTTTATCAGACTTCCAAATACAACGAGGGTTGTAATTACAAATACTTTGTCTCTTGTAAAACAAGGGATTTCAATGGGGAAAAGGGAGCTGTTGATTGTATGAAGTGGTTGGACGAAATGGAAATAGCTGTAGATATCAGTGGGTGTGCCAAGGAGAACATTGTTAAGTTTGTATCTCAGTCCTTTAAAGGCGACGCCCTGACATGGTGGAAAGCCTTGGTGCAATCCACAGGAAAGATTCCGTTGTATAACCTCTCTTGGGTTAAGTTTGTTGAACTTGTGAAAGAAACTTATTGTCCACCGCATGAGGTGGAAAAGGTGGAGACTGATTTCCTCACTCTAGTTATGAAAGATTTGGATTGTAGGTCTTATGTTACCAGTTTTAATTCAATGTCACGACTCGTTCCATACCTGGTCACTCCAGAGTCAAAGCGCATTGCGTGCTTCATTGGTGGGTTAGCCCCTGAAATCAAAGGGAATGTCAAGGCTTCTAAGCCTACTTTTTATAGGTATGCTGTAGATCTATCACTGTCACTTACTTTAGATGTGATAAGGAGTAAGTCTAAGAGGACCACTGAGGACGGAAAGAGAAAAAGAGAGGATGATCAGTCCCACCTGTCTAACAAGAAGAAGGAGGGTAGTTCCGGGTTTAAGAAGGATCAGTCTGGTAACAAACCCATGTGCAAGGTTTGTGATAAAAGGCATTTTGGGAAATGCAATCTGGATCCACAAGCCAAGCCTTGTGGAATCTGCAAAAAGAAAGGGCACAAAACCTTGGAGTGCCGAAACATAAAGGATGCAACCTGCTATGGTTGTAATGAAAAAGGGCACATTAAGACTAACTGCCCTAAGAACACCAAGAAGCCTGATGAGGCGAAAAAGAAAAATGCAAGGGTGTTTCAGATGAACGCCAAGGAAGCAGTGAATAATGATAAAGTTATAACAGGTACCTTCCTCATTAATGATATTTATACTAGATTTTTATTTGATTCAGGTGCTGATAAGTCATTTGTAGACCATAGGTTTTGTAAGTTGATGAATCTGCCTATTAAAACTCTAGACATTAAATATGAGGTAGAACTCGCAGATGGTACCTTAGAAACCGCTTCAACTCTTCTTAATGGATGCTTTATATCCATTAAGAATCATTCTATTCCGCTATCTCTTTTGCCAATGAAATTGGCTGGGTTTGATGTAGTTTTAGGCATGGATTGGTTGTCACGTAACCAAGCCCAAATCGCTTGTGATAAGAAACTAGTTAACATAAAAGCCCCATCTGGTGAGTTAGTCACCATTCATGGAGATACACACTATGGGTTGCCTGACAATGTATCCATACTCAAAGCATCAAAGAATCTGAAGAGCGGATGTGTCATCTACATGGCACAGGTGACAGTAGATGATCCAAAACCCACGATTGAAGACATTCCAATCGTTTCTGAATACCCTGATGTCTTCCCTGATGAACTACCTGGATTACCTCCAGAAAGGCAAGTTGAGTTCAGGATAGGCATTCTACCAGGAGAAGCACCAATTACACGAGCTCCTTACCGATTAGCACCTACAGAAACGAAAGAGCTAAGAACCTAATTGGATAACTTATTGGAAAAGGGTTTTATACAACCCAGCTCTTCACCTTGGGGAGCACCCATACTGTTTGTGAAGAAGAAAGATGGTTCAATGCGTCTGTGCATTGATTACCGCGAGCTAAACAAAGTAACAATCAAGAACCGTTATCCATTGCCCAGGATCGACGATCTGTTTGATCAACTACAAGGGGCAAGCTTCTTCTCAAAGATTGATTTAAGATCGGGGTATCATCAACTCAAAGTTAGAACTGAAGATGTACCTAAAACCGCGTTTAGAATGAGGTATGGCCACTATGAGTTCTTAGTGATGCCCTTTGGGCTCACTAATGCACCTACAGCATTCATGGACCTCATGAATCGAGTCTGCAAACCATACTTAGATAAGTTTGTCATCGTCTTTATAGATGATATACTTATTTATTCTCGTAATTAAGCTGATCATGAGAAACACCTTCGGTGCATTCTAGGATTGCTACAACAGGAGAAGCTTTACGCTAAATTCTCCAAGTGCGAATTTTGGCTTCGCGAAGTCCAATTTCGTGGACATGTTGTAAGCGAGCGTGGTATACAAGTAGATCCCGCCAAGATAGAAGCAATCATGAACTGTGAAGCACCTAAAACACCTACAAAGATTCGCAGCTTTCTGGGATTAGCAGGTTATTACAGAAGATTCATTGAGAACTTCTCAAGGATAGTTGCACCGCTAACTACTTTAACCCGCAAAAATGTAAAGTTTGATTGCGGTCCTAAACAGCAAGAGTCCTTTGAGATCCTCAAACAAAAGTTGAGCAATGCCCCTGTGTTAACATTGCCTGAGGGGATAGAAGAATTTGTTGTATACTGTGATGCTTCACACACTAGCATGGGATGTGTGCTTATGCAAAGAGGCAAAGTGATTGCCTATGCATCACGACAACTGAAGGTGCACGAAACGAATTACACCACCCACGATCTGGAATTGGGTGCCGTTGTATTTGCACTTAAATTGTGGAGACATTACTTGTATGGAACCAAATGTGTGATATACTCAGATCACAAAAGTCTCCAACACTTGTTTAATCAGAAAGATCTCAATATGAGACAACGCCTTTGGATGGAAACTTTAAACAATTACGATTGCGAAATTCGCTACCATCCTGGCAAAGCGAATGTAGTCGCTGATGCTCTAAGCAGAAATGAAAGAGTCAAACCTATACGGATTAATGCTAAGAGTATCGAACTTAAGAACAGCTTGAATGAAAAGTTGTTGGCCGCCCAGAAAGAAGCTGTATTGGAAGCTAACTTTCCAAAAGAAAGGCTAGGTGCAACTTTTGATCAGCTGACACCAGGGAACGATGGAATCCTCATATTAAATAGTCGAATCTGGGTTCCCATTCGTGGAGGACTTAGAGACATAATACTCCAGGAACCTCATAATTCCAGATACTCAGTTCACCCTAGAGGTGATAAAATGTACCAAGATTTAAAGGCAAACTATTGGTGGATGGGTTTGAAGAAATCCATAGCCACACATGTAGCTAAGTGTCAGACGTGCGCTCAAGTTAAAGCTAAACATCAGAAGCCGTTAGACTACTACAACAACTAGAACTTCCCACGTGGAAATGGGAAATGGTAACTATGGATTTCATTACCAAATTACCAAAGACAAGGCGTGGAAACGATACGATATGGGTCATAGTTGACAGACTGACTAAGTCAGCTCATTTCTTACCCATTAAGGAGACTCATAGCTCCGATAAGCTAGCTCAGTTGTATGTGGACGAGATTGTATCTGTTGGGATTGAACCCTACCAGAGGAACAGATAATGTAAAGCCAAAACCTAGTCACAACAGTGGATTCACAATAAGCAGCTGTTTACACTAAGTCTTCTCCCTTAAAAGTGATTACAACAGCTGATGGACTCATATCCACTGCCCAGATACAATTGCTGCTTTGCATAACTACTGATGAAGCCTAGAAGACTGCTGGAAACTAAGCACTGCTGGAACAAACTGCTGATGACAAAGCACTGCCCAATCAAGGACTGATCAACCTTGAGGAAAGCACTGATGATTAGAGAGAGCAGTAGTTTAGTATATCATCTGTCTTATGAATTGTCAGTTGTTAGGTTTAGCAGTGTTTGTATAAGAACAATAGATACAGGTTGTTAGGCTGTTAGACGTCGCTTTCATGGTGACGTCAGCTGAGATGCCTCAGCGGTTTGGTTTGTCTATAAATGGAGCAGTACTTTGTACTGTTACATTTGATTCATTTGGAGAGAGTTCTTCTCCTCAATTCAATCCTTTCATCTTGTACAATCCAAGCTTGGGGCATCTGGCTGAGGGGGAGCTTAGTATGTAAGCATATCTGTAATCATTTGATTCTTATTGTAAATCTTTTGACTAAATGAATTGAATATGCTTTCTCAAAACTATTTTCTCCTTGATTGTGTTTACAAAGTTTGTTATTCATTTCTGCTGCACTTAAACTCTGTTCATCTCTATTGATTATACAATTTACACAAACAAACACTATCATGAGGGCCTCCGATCCTAACAATTGGTATCAGAGCATGGACAGTCAAATTTGATCTAACAATCAATTTGACATAACAGTTCGGCTCAAAATTCATTGATACTAAGGTTGGTTGTATTTAGTTGAAAAACAGAGTATCGAGTAAATCATGTTCAAAGTGGTTATTCAAAAACTCTGTAAATCAACAAAGATGTCATATGACACACAAATTTCACACAACAAGTGAATTCATGCACAAGACACTCATGGTTTCTAGATCTGAAAACAATATCTGTTAAACTATGAGATTATTTCTTATTTTCTAAATTGATTTCAATTGTTGATGTATAATCTGTGATGTTTTCATTAAATACTAAAGTATGAACCTCAGATTAACAAAACCTATGTTCATAAAAACATTGATGTTTTGCTAACATAAAAAGAGGGAAATTAAAACTTTAGTCATTCAGATCTTATGTGTTGAAAACAGGTTGAATTCCTCAAAAGGACAAAATCAACTTTGTTAAAATACATTAAGAAAATCAAGAGTCAAAAATGTCCAAATCATAGGTAATGAGGAGGTTGGCATAAGCATGTGCAGAAATGACCAAATCTCTCAAAACATTACTGCAAAATGATTTTGGAATAAGTATTCCTTCAATAAATACCCCTCAGTAAGTATTTCAATACTTGTGTTTGGGAAGGGTAAAAAGGGAAGAAGAAATTCACAAAAACTCAGAAGTGTGTTCATCTCAAAACTTCTGAAGTCAGAAGAAAAGAGTATAAACATAAAACACTGAAGAGTCAAAATTTAGGGTAATAATGGTCATTAAGCAACTATGTACATTTATCTATTCACGAAAAGGTTTAGGTAAAAATGAAATTTCCGGTGGTTGAACTTACAAGATGACTAGACAAATGTTCAAAAATCATCACATGGTAACAAGATCTATAACAGGATCTTCAGAACTCATGTGCCCATGTGTTCTCTTGTTTGCAATCAACTAACTAGAAAATGGTACCAAACAGTGGTCAAAATGTATTCAAAATTTTCCTACCACTGACCATTTTCATAAACTTGAGAATGATATGATTATGTACTCTATTGAAATCATTCCAGATCCTTTTTTATGTTGTTCTCAGAAAATCCTTTAATTTTTTATAAAGGATTTTCTCGAATAACCAGGATATATTGTTCATTTTTTTTGGGATAATATATTTTGAACTTTTGCTTGTTTTTATTGGCATTAGGTTCATTTACCTGTCAGGATATAGTACCTTATTTTTGTTGGTATTTTTGTCATCATAAATGGGTCAAAAGGAAATGGTACATATGTTAAGATCATATCATACTCAGGTTTGTTTTTTAAACATTAATCAAAGGTTGATTGCTAAACAGTGTCTAAACTACTGGGGCACTCATGTTTTAATTTAGATATTAAACGAAAATGAGTTGCCTTAGTAAAAAGTTCTCATCATCTGGGGTACAAAACCACTGTCAGTAATTCGTAAGAATTTCACTAGAAAATTTGACATGTGGCAAAACCTTGAAAGAAAATCTCTGCAAAAAGTTGCTGAATATGAACTCTCAAACCTTTGCCCTTATTTTAACCCTAACCACTGTTTTGCTCAAACGTCTGTTTCCTAATTACTATCCACTGCTGAAAGTCAACCACTGATCCTCATTTTACTTGGCAAGCACTGATGTTCAAAATCAGTGTCTTATCCACTGATATGCTATCCACTGATAGTAAAAATCTTCCACTGTTTTCACTTTATTACCGTTGTAACCACTGATGCTTGGTACATCAGTGGCTCCTAAAACAACTGTTCTCCACCCTTCATTCATTTCATCAGTGTTTGACACGTGGTCAGTTTTTAGCCTTCAGATCTAAATAACCGCTGCCACATCAGCGATCACTTTTTCCCTAAATAAAACCCTGATCAAAACCCCAAACAGGGTTTAACACTGTCGAATTGAATTCCAAAGTTCTCTTCTCAAAGCAGTTTCCAACTTTTCTTCCCAAATCACTCTCCGATTCTTCTCCATCAAAATGACGAAGTCAAAATCAAAATCAAAATCTAAACCAAAATCATCATAATCTTCAAAAGAGGTCGCTCAAACGGCCAAAGAAACCATTGAAATCCCATACAAATCACCGCACAACTACTTGGGTCTCCTCACAAAACCCTCAAACAATCGCACCTTCGATTTTGTCATCGACACACTCTCTGCATCAAAGTACAAAACTTTGTTGACAGTAGACGCTCCCATATACTTGCAAACCCAGAGAGAGTTCTGGAAAAATACTACGCTTGAAAAACAAGACGGAAAAGTAGTAGCCATTAACTCCTTGATACAGGGTAAAGCAATTCAAATCACTCCACAATCAATCTCAGAAGTCTTCAAACTCGATGATCAGAAAGGTAAAACTTCTTTTGATAAAAACGAGTTAAAAGCTGATTTTCTGAAAAGGGGATATGCAGAACAATCAAAGGTAGATACCTTACAAAAAGGTTATTTTCCGTCTACACCCAGATTTTTATTCCATACACTTTTGTCGTGTGTTTCAAATAAAACAATAGCTTTTAACGAAATACCATTGAAGATTCAATGCCTGGGCTATGCCATTTTAAATAATAAAGATTACAATTATTCCAAGGAAATCTTCAATGACTTGGTAAAGAATGTTGATAGCAAAGCATTTTTACTCTTTCCAAGGTTTCTAAGCCACTATTTTCAACAAAAATTTGAAAAAGAAAATGAAAATGTGCCAAAACAAGGTGGTTATTTTAAAATAAAAAGTTTAACACCTGAAACCATTGTTGCAGAAATCGGACTAGGCGGCCGATTAATCGGCGCCTAGTCGCTCATCGGTGGGTCATCGCCTAAAAATGAGCTAGTCGGTCAAAAAATCGGTCAGGTCAAAATCGGTCAAAAGTCGGTCAAAATCGGACTAATCGGCCCAGGTATTTTGACTTAATAAACCCAAATTTTCACCTTTAAGAGCCCAAATTTTAGTTGAAGTGGGTCAAAATCGGATTATAATGGCCAAAATCAAACCAAAACAGTCGAAGAGGAAAAGGTTCTTACCTTGATTCGAACCAAAATTGGATCTGAACTCATCTTTATTGTGCAAAATCGAACCACATTGAAGAACTAATTGATTAGATAAGCGAAATTGGGCATAGTTATGTGTTCTTGTGTGTTGTCTGATGAAATCGATGGAGAGGATGGGTTAGAGGCGGCGTATGGTATACGTGGGTGGGGATTAGGTTATATTAAGTTTAGGTTTTTTAACATTTAACCCCTCTATCTTTTACAAGTTTACATTATGGTTCCTAAACTTGTAAATTTATTAATAAAAAGTATAAAGTTATCTATATATATATATAAATTTATAATATTATACATAGAAAACCCATTCCGATTAATCCTGATTAATCCCTATTAATCCCGATTAATCCCTAGGCGGTACCCCACCGCCCGACTAGCGCCTAGCTCCTTCTACAACATTGCCTGAAACATTCACTAGAATGTTGGCACCAATAAAAACAAAAGCAGAGGTGTCCGAGCAGAATTTAGCAGTTACCACTGCTCCTCAGACATCTGCTACTGAGCCCACTGCTCCAGGTGATCAGAGCAGCACTGCCACTGCTTTGAAACCCACACCTGACATTACCAAAAAGACCAAAAGAAAAACATCCAGAAAACCCACCAAACCCAAAACAAAGGCAACTCTGGAAGATGAGGTCCCAGAGCAACTGCCTGTGACAAAACAAATGTCACCACAAACCACTGCTGCTACTTCCTCACAGCAGTTGGAAGAAAGATCTCAACCATTGCCTAAAACTCCTCCTGCATCCTCACAATAGGATCAGGTTATAACCACAGGGACCCCACAATATGAAGCTCTGGATTCAATCGGATCCATCTTCCTCAGTCCTGATCCCAAGGACATGTCTCTTTCAACTCCTATACCCTCACCAATAATATTACCACAATCCATGATACCCTTGTTGCATGCAGTTGTTATTGCTCAGACACAAACCAGTTCCTCTCTATCACCTGTCACTGAGAGTATACTCCCACAAGTGACTGGGTCTGATGCTTATACCTCTGCTTTCCCAGCAACAACTAAGGAGGTTACACCCCCTGAGTTACAAGTAACTCTCGGTGGTAGTTCAAGTGGAGCAGCAACTACAACTGATGGATCAACAGATCTTCAGTTGGACAGTTGTTTCATCAGTAAGACTCCCTTGAAGGCAATTTCTTCAATTGCACCATCGGTAACCACCAGTGAGTTGGTTCTAACCACTGGTACCATCAAAGGTCTATCAAGTGCTGAAGAAAGAAGTCCCCAGTACCAAGAACAAGGGGCATCAATGGGTGATTTTTGGGACTCAGTTCCTAAGTCAAACATTGATATAACCACTACAGGTGGGGATTCAGATGATCCCATCAAAGTGGGTGATGATTCAAAATATCAGGAATTGACGGGAAGAGTTGAAAAATTGGAAACCTCAGTTGCTGAAATAAAGGAGATGGTGCAAGAGATTTTAAAAGCTCAAAAAGCACAATCCACTGTTGCCCCACCACAATCACCTGGTCCAACTCAAGCATCCGCTCCACCACAAGCAGTTGCTGCAAATGAGCTCTGGAATATCTTTCAACCCATGCTGGAGAAACAAAAACAGATGGCTGATCAACAGCATGAAATGCATGTAAAAATGCTGACAAACATGGTGGAGTCAAGATTCAAAGATACTCAAGCAGACATCAAGGCTATAAAGGCCAGCATACAAAAGACTGCCCATGGTGAAAAAATTCCCTCTACTATCCTTTTTATGGATAACCCCCTGGCAGATAATGCCAAAAAGGGGGAGAATGTCAAGAAGATGAAGAAAAAGGGAATTGAAGATGGTCTGTATGTTGAACCAGAGCAAGGAAAACAGACATCTAAAACAGCTGATACAGCAGTGGTTACAAAAACTGCTGTCAGTAGCCAAACAGCTGCCATCTCTTCAACACACACCACTTCATCACATACCACAAAAACCACTGTCTTCACACCATCATCATCTACAATCACATCACCACCACTGCCTCCTGCCATAAAGCAGAAGACAGCAGATGTTACAACATCTGCTGAAATGACAACAGTGGTTGAGACACCAGTTGTTTCAACGACTGTTGATCAGACACTTTCCATCAGTCAATCCACTGATCCACCCAAGACATCATCAGCCTCTCCTACAATAAAAAGGAGAAGGATTGTCATATCTGATGATTCACCACCACCATCACCATCATCAAAAACTAACTCACCACCTCCATCCCCTGCTCAAAAGCAGAAGACATCTGCTGACATATCAGCAGTTGTAATAACAACAGCGGTTGAAACACCAGTTGTTTCAACCACTGTTAGTCAGACATCCACCACTGTTTCCACCAGTCTCACATCACAACCAGCAAAGCTCTACACCAGAAAAAGAAAACTTACTCAGCCAGATGAGGACCAATATGATCCCACTGCTGCAAGATATCCGCTAGAACTGGAAGCTATAAAAAATGAGATGAGGCAGTTCTACAATGATGATGATCCTTCAAACAGAAGATTTTCGTCACTAGTTGGCTTCATGGTTCCAGACGACATGGATGAATATCTTGAACTTAAAGTAAGACAGGCTAAGATAAGAGCCAAGGTTGAATGTAAAGGTCAAGGTGATGAAGCCATTGCTGAAAGATTGGAACTTCTGCTCACAAAAGTCAATCTAATAAAAGATTTTGCACATGAGCTGAGCAAAGAAAAGGCAGAACAACGAAAAGAGATGAGAAGAAAACTTCTTGCATACATAATGCAAGAAAAATTTTATCCTACTGAAGAAAACCAATTTGAAGAATGGCCAATAGTGCTTTTAAGGCATGAAGCTGATAGGATTGATAGAATCAAGAGCGATCCTAAAAAGAAGAAGAATGCTCCAAATTGGAGTAAATACAAAAAGTTCATCAATGACCAAATAGCTGAGTACAAGAAAAAGAAACAGGAGCTAGTGGATGCAAAGGTGGACACTGCAAATGCCATATCAAAATGGTCAAAGCAGCAAACTGATGAAGCCTATGAAAGGCTGAAGAAAAGGAAGATAACTGTATCAGGCACTTAAAAGAAGCGTGAACAAATGATGAAGCTTGAACAGCAGATTGAAAACCTCAAAACACTGTTCCGATCTACTCTTATGACAAACCAAGAAAAAGGAGAACAGCTGACCAGTGAAGAGGTAAAGGAAAAGGAAGTTGAGTACTTCAAAGAAACCATCATGAAAATGGGTCTAAAAGAAGCGAACTCAGAAAAACTTCAAAACCTTTTTAAGAAGGTGTTAACTAAGCCTGCATCACCAAATACTTCAGAAGTTTCAGACATTGAGTCAGATCAACAAAAGAGACAGGAGCAGATAGAGAAGGAAACTGCAGAAGACATAGCTGCAGCAAACAATGTTATTGAAATGGCCTTCAAAAGAATGTCTGAAAGTCTGCAAGTTTTCACAAGGCCAACATCCCCCAACTCATCAATGAATAAATCTCTCCCAAGAAACCCATTGGGTTTAAAAGTACTAAAGTGGATTTCTGATCAAAAGACCCACGTATTGACCTTGGTCAGATCCAATGGTGAAGTGAAGTACATATCAAGGAAAGAAGCACTAGGCCTTAGTGTTGAAGATTTGCAGGATCTCCTTGAACTTACACTGTGCCGGGATGAAGATGACACAAGTTACAAAGAATTTGAAGAAGAATTTAAAAGAAAAGCAAGGGAACTTCTGATGAGTAATAAAGATCCAGAATAATGACAGGTTTTGGCATTATCTGTTCCAGCGGGAGATTGTTGGGATTGAACCCTACCAGAGGAACAGATAATGTAAAGCCAAAACCTGGTCACAACAGTGGATTCACAATAAGCAGTTGTTTACACTAAGTCTTCTCCCTTAAAAGTGATTACAACAGCTGATGGACTCATATCCACTGCCCAGATACAACTGCTGCTTTGCATAACTACTGATGAAGCCTAGAAGACTGCTGGAAACTAAGCACTGCTGGAACAAACTGCTGATGACAAAGCACTGCCCAATCAAGGACTGGTCAATCTTGAGGAAAGCATTGATGATTAGAGAGAGCAGTAGTTTAGTATATCATCTGTCTTATGAATTGTCAGTTGTTAGGTTTAGCAGTGTTTGTATAAGAACAGTAGATACAGGTTGTTAGGCTGTTAGACGTCGCTTTCATGGTGACGTCAGTTGAGATGTCTCAGCGGTTTGGTTTGTCTATAAATGGAGCAGTATTCTGTACTGTTACATTTGATTCGTTTTGAGAGAGTTCTTCTCCTCAATTCAATCCTTTCATCTTGTACAATCCAACCTTGGGGCATCTGCCTGAGGGGGAGCTTAGTATGTAAGCATATCTGTAATCATTTGATTCTTATTGTAAATCTTTTGACTAAATGAATTGAATATGCTTTCTCAAAACTATTTTCTCCTTGATTGTGTTTACAAAGTTTGTTATTCATTTCCGTTGCACTTAAACTCTGTTCATCTCTATTGATTATACAATTTACACAAACAAACACTATCATGAGGGCCTCCGATCCTAACAGTATCTCTCCACGGAGTGCTAGTATCTATTATATCCGGTAGAGATACTAGATACACCTCTTATTTTTGGAAAAGTTTCCAACAATCATTAGGCACTCCTTTGAATTTCAGTACTGCTTACAATCCTCAAACAGATGGACAAAGTGAGCGTACAATTCAAACATTAGAAGACATGCTTCGCGCATGTGTCATTGATTTAGTTGGTAGCTGGGATGACCACCTTCCCTTGATTGAATTCTCCTATAATAATAGTTACCATACTAGCATACAGGTTGCGCCCTTTGAGGCATTATATAGGAGGAAATGCAGAACGCCTGTTTGTTGGGCAGAAGTTGGAGAGACTCAGTTATCAGGACCTGAAATCATCCTTGAGACAACGGACAAGATTGTCCAAATTCGTGATCGCCTAAAAGCTGCCAGAGATAGGCAGAAAAGCTATGCAGATAAGAGGCGAAAACATCTAAAGTTTGAGGTAGGAGACAAAGTCTTAGTAAAGGTATCACCCTGGAAAGGTGTGATGCGCTTTGGTAAGAAGAGCAATTTAAGCCTGAGGTACATCGGACCATTTGAGATCATCAAATGTGCCGGCAGTGTAGCATATAAACTAAACTTGCCTGAGGAGCTTAGTGGAATTCGCAATGTATTCCACATTTGTAACTTAAAGAAATGTCTAGCTGATAAATCGCTAGAAATGTCTCATAAAGACGTACAGATTGATGAAAGCCTGAGGTTTGTGGAAAGACCTATATCGATCGAGGATCGACAGGTTAAAAAGCTCCGAAGGAAGCACGTACCGATAGTGAAGGTGAAATGGGATGTCCGTAGAGGCCCTGAATATACATGGGAGGTTGAGTCCACTATGCGACAAAAGTACCCTCACTTATTTCAGTAAATCTCGGGGTCGAGATTTCTTTTAAGGGGGTGAGGATGTAACACCTCATAAAAACATGTCCAATTATGTGAAGACACGTGTCCTAAACCCTAAACATATGAAAGATTGAGTTTGATGGACTAAAGTTAACAAACGATGAAAACACGTATGCGGAAGGACTAAAAGTGTCAACGTACTAATTTAATCCTCTGAGTTACCTTTTACAAAAACCGAGATTTTATAATGTTATTACATGCTCTCGAGAATGATCAAAAGTTTTATATAATAGTTGAGGGCCTAAAGGTGTCAAGTTTGAAAGATTCCATTTTTCTAGTCAACCTCTTATGGACCGCAAGGACCCAGGCTTACGGTCCGAAAAGAGGGTACCTGGGCGATACAATTCAATATCGGTTACGGACCGTAAGGGGTCAGGCTTACGGTCCGTAAAGCCTGTATCTTGGCAGTAATTTTTGGACAGTAGCAAGTTTCTGCCATTAACCAACTTATACACTTAGAACTCGATACCAGGAGCTTGTTGATAGTTTTTAAAACCACCAAGGACACTTGTGATGATCTTGGACACTCCCTAACACTTGGCTTGATCCTTGATCATCACCTTCAACTATAAATAGAGACCTTATGTTGCCATTTTCTTTGCTCATCTCAAAAATCATTCTTCTCACTCTTGCTTGGAGATTCCTGATAAAGGAGACTCCCTCTAGTCTAGAAGATTCAAGCTAGGACCCTTTGTAAGTGTCCCAAGCCACTTTAGTTCAGTTTTAGAGGTTTTATGACCCAAAGTCAAAGTTGTCGTAAAATGACTTTGACCTTCGGTTAAAACCTAAATGGTCCAGCCATTGTACGAGGCGAATGTGGCCCTGTGACCATAATTAGGTAGGGGTTAATCCCTCAAAAGGGCATCTCCTAATTTTCTCGTTTGCTTAGTTAATTGTCGGGTCAAGGTATTTTATAAAAAAAGTCAACGGGTCAGATTTGTAAATAATAATCAAAACTAATAATGCAGAGGTTATAAATCACATTTTGTCACTTAAATAACTTGGTAAATATTATTAGAACATGTCTAAGCATGTTCAACCCGACAATTCTGAGTTTAAGTCTGGTTCGCAACCGAAAGTCGCAAAAGCTTGACTTTTGCTTTAATTTTCAGTTCTGACCCTATTAAGCTTAATTCCTTGGTGTTTTAAGCTTTCATTGTGACCATTTAATATTGTAGTATAACTCTCTGAGGTTATATTACCTGGTCACTAAGTATTTTGAATTATATGCATGTTTATGTTATTATGCTTCAATTGACTATTATGCCCTTATGTTATAAAAATAAGATTTTTGAATAAATGATCATGCAAATAACTTAGGTACTGAATTATAAACATGTCTAGATAATTTTGAGATTATATTCTGGTCTCAAATTGATGTTATACAAAATATCATGAATTTAGCTTTTATAAAGACTAAACTACCCTTTTTTGTATAAATCTTGTTTAAACATAAATTTTGACACAAAACTCATTACCCACTATTATGATATCATTTTTAGAAATTTTTGGAATGTTGAGTCAGATTATATACTGACCTTAACATTGAGTTCTTGTAAAATTTCAATAATTGACGATAATGTCCTTTTTGTAAATAAAATGAGTTTTATAAATAATAAACATGCCAAACTTTTTGTTACTGATCTAATATGAAAAATAAAATATTTTGACCATCCAAGGCTGGTCAAACTATCAGAATCATATAAACTTTGCAAATATCGTCAATTATCGGTTTTTACGCTAAATAGGTGCATAGTATGGTTTAAAACCATAATTAGCAAGCAAGACTTGTTACCTACTGAAATTATAAGTAATTTTTAATCTTTTTACAGTAGGTATAAGTTATGAACTCAGACTTCTAATTATGTCCTTAAAAGCATATGTGAAATGACCAAAATACCCTTTTTGGGGATAGTTTGGCCATAAATGGTAAACCACACATATGTATGATATCCTACTGATATAATATTATAAAATAAATATTTTTACAGAATGTTTTTGAACAGAACATCAGTTTACCTATAAATCTCTTTTATAAATCCTAAAATGACCAAAATGCCCTTATGAGGCTTAATTCAATTTTAAATACTTTTTGGGCATATATTTTGACATCCTACTGATGTCTTAACATATTTTAAGCATAATAATATATGAGACTTGTATATGATTCATTCGGTTACTCGTTATGCATTTATGCATTCGGTTCGGTTTATGTAACTAGTTTGCATAAATTAGCCGAAACGGGTTTAACCTTGTCATTTAAACTTCAAAATCCAGAATGTATTTAGTTTACCCATATTATACAAGTATTCAAACTTTTCGGGTCTAAATCACATTCCATTCCGGTCTCCGCTTAATCTAGCGTTCCGAACCGTAAAACATTTTTATGACTAACCGGTCTAAGTCTTTGACTTAAATAAGACCTGTTAGTATCCTAATAGGTTAATAAACCTTCCATATAGATTAAGTAGCTTCGGTAGAAGATATTTGCATAAGGTCTTAGGAAACATACGGCTGAGTAGCATCTTTGCACAACTAGCTCAGGTAAATACTTTTAACTTATTTTCCCTATACGGGCTTGGGATATGGTAAATTATTACCGCTTGGTCGGGTATGAGATCATTTAATCGGATTGTGATTTAATAAATCTGCATAACCCTTTTTAATCTGTATTGTTTGATAACACAAACATTGGGGGTTAACGACCGTGTCCTGGATATCATCGGCTCATTTAAAATTATAAATGGCCACGACCTATCTACGGGGTGTAGGCATACACCTGACAGATGCAAATGCTAAATATTAAATAACCCACATGTTGGGGATAACTCCTTTATGGGTTTTATAAGTGGTGAGTCGGTTAATCATGACCAGCTTCCAAACCGGCCCCAATTGTATGACAAACATGTAAATCTGTATACAAGATTTTAATAAAGATTGTGCCAAGTTATAAATGATTTTTATGCCATGTGCGCCTAAACCAATTTTCATAAACTCTTTTCAAATGAGTCGGTTAATTGTATTTACCAGTGAAAACGGACGTATTTTCCAAATACTAAGTGAAATGTACCTCTCGAAATTAGGCTGGAGCTACTTGGTGTCAAATAAGAGGATCTTGCAAATCCTTAGATGTCTGAAGTCTGTTAAACTCAGTTTTATGTATTTGATTTTATTTCGAACTCTCGAACATTATAGATTGTAATATTAATTTATCTACCAAGCCTTCCGCTATGCTATAATTGTGTTAATTGTCTATGATGATATCAACTACGTTACGATACTCCCCACATGGCCCAACGGAAATATGTGAAAATATCGAGATGTGACATTTGCCGCCCGATTTTTGGGTTGGTGTTGTGTTTTAATGAAGTTTTCCTTTAAAAAAAAGAACATTGAATTTATATGATTTATTTTCTAATGACAATGCATTTTTGTTGTGTAACTTTTAGTGACAATGTATTTTATTATGTTACCCTTCCTAAAAATTCTAATGTCGAGTTGATACACATCTAAACATAAAAAAAGTAACACCGGTAATTAAAATTCCCGGCTCCACTCAACATCATAAATACATATTATCACAAAAGAGCTTCCTTCCTCTTAACGAAAACATATCGGGATGTTGGAAAAACATTGTGAAATTGATATCCAAGTTGAAACTAAATGGGAAGGGTTTAAATCGTCTTATAATGGGTAAAGTGGGGAATGAAGTTGATATTCGTTTTTGGATTGACATGTGGGTGGGTGATGTTCCCTTCATGGAAAGGTGGCCCCATTTATTCGGTCTGGAGTTGTTTAAATCGTGCAGGGTGGCAGATAGAATGGAAACAGGTAATGGAAATGGAGCTTTCAAATGGAATTGGTATAGACAGTCTGAGTCAGAAGAGGAGATTAAGGAATGGAAGGAGTGTTGCGAGGTGCTCAGTTTATGGAATCTTTCCAATGGTAAGGATGCTTGGTATTGGAGTGGCAATAGTCGAAGCGGCTTCTCAGTGAAGGCGGTCAAAATGGCTATAATTGCAGATAGAGGTAATTATCATCCTCCAAATTTTTTTTGGTGCAAGTGGGTGCCCATTAAATGCAACATTATGAATTGGAGAGGCAATCTGGATAGGCTTCCTACAAGAACCAATTTAAGAAAAAGGAATGTGATCATAACATCGGTTATATGCCCTTTGTGCGAAGAAGTCGAGGAATCGGTGGAGCATTTGTTCACCGCTTGCCTGGTAGCTTTGAGGGTGTGGTTGGCTTTCAGTGTGTGGTGCAACATGCCGCCGCTTTACTTTTTTGAGTTCAAAGATATATTAGAAATCCACACGTTCATCAAGCACAGTAAGAAGTATGAGAAGATTATATACGGGCTGGCTATGATAGTTTGCCGGTGGATATGGAAAAATAGGAACGACGTGGTTTTTAATCAGAAAGGATGTAGCCCGCAAGATATCATTGGGGAATTAAAATCAAGAGGATTTGCTTGGGTTAAAAATAGATCTTCTTGTAAGTATATTAGCTGGACGGAGTGGTATAAATACCCTTTGTACATGTTGTAATTTCTTTGCCCTTTGCACATTTGGGCCGGGGGTTCTGTTATTTGTTTGGCCTTTTGCCCGCTTGGGTCGAAGGGGTGTTTTTAATTAAGATTAATTTTCAAAGAAAAAAACATATTATCACAAAAGAACGTTAATAAATGAAAGATGTTTGGCTTGTATCTCAAACTTTTCAAGAGTTTATGAAACTTACATGTGTTAATTGGCCCTGATCTTAAAATCTGTTAATTGAATAATATTAATCAGATTATAAGTTAATGGATTAGGATCAAATACAAAGGATCCTAATTGTAAGAAGTGTAAGAAGGATTTATAAAGTGACAAGTGTCCAATAACCTAAAAAAACCCACTACACAAAAAAAAAAAAAAAAAAAACCCTTAAACATCCACCACCACCAAAAACCTAAACCCCCCCCCCCCCCACCCCCACCCCCATCATCCACCCAAAAAAAAAAAAAAATTTGCCAAGGGGGTGGGGGTTTAGGTTTTTTGGTGAGGGTGGGGGTGGGTGTTTAGTTTTTTTTTAGAATTTTTTTAGGTTTTTAGGGGTGGGGGGGTTAGTTTTTTTTTTAGGTTTTTGGGGGGTGGGGGTAGGTTTTTGGGGGGTTTTTTTGGTGAGGTATAGTTTTTTTTTTTTTTTTTGGGAGGGGGGGGCGGGGGGTTTAGGTTTTTGGGTGGTGGTGGGGTGGGGGTGGATGTTTAGGTTTTGGGTGGTGATGTAGTGGGTTTAATTTTAGGTTATTGGACACTTGTCACTCTATAAATCCTTCTTACACTTCTTACAATTAGAAGTGTTTGTAGAATAACTTGACCCATAAGTTAATTAATGATATTTATGACTATAATTACGTTTTAAGTGAAGGTTTTTTTTGTCATTTTGTTTATTTTTAAACATTTTTGGACAGTGATAGTATGGAAAGTCTATAATTGGGTCAGGGGTTAGGAGAAGTGGTAGCTATCGGCTTTGTAGTTGTTGGCAAGTTAGGAAATTCCTCATTTCTTAAACCATATGTTTCCTAACTACTTGGGACCCTCCTCTCTCATCATTGCTTCACTACCTTGACATTGATAGTTTTAGTCAACTCTCTTTTTAACATGTATGTCATAGAAACTTTTGTGTGATGTTAAAAAATCATGTAATACAAATATACCTAAAAACATATATTTTAATATTTTATTTGATGCCAAGCAAAATAAAATAATAAAAACCCGATTTGTTTAAGAAAAGTAACATATGTAACCATTATCGGTTTTATCAAAAGGAACTCTATTATAACCATAAGGGTAGAGGGTATAGTATCGGTAAACATAATCGGTGAGTAGAGTCACTGAATCGGTGACTATACCGTGTGATTGTGGGTGAGTGTTTGAGTTGGAGAGAGGGTGGGGAATTCGGTGAGTGTTTATCAAAAATGGGTGAGAGAGAGTGATTGAGAAAATGGTGGGTCTCAACCCTTTTAACCAATCACAATTTTTTTATTTTTTAATCTACTCCAACACCCTAGGGTGATTGACTATACCCCCTGGTTGAGTGCGAAATGGGAAGTGGAATGGTGAGTTGACATGGTATAATATTATTGGGTAGGATTTCACTCAAACACCCTAGGGTGATTGATTATACCCTCCACCCTAAATAAATTAATGGATTGCAATTTTTCTTTTAAGATACAATTTTGTGATTGATAACTTCACAATAAACTGTTAAAATGTGTTTATTAACTTCATAAACCAAAAGGGATCAACAACAAAGTTTTCAACTTACTCCTTGGATTGCTCCAACTATGCATATATTTATTTACTGAGTTAATTACTTCAATATAAATTACTTGTGCACAATATTTTTTAACGGTAAATTTCTTTTATTCCATATGGTCCATAAGACTTGAACTCAAGACCTCTCTATCTCAAAGTGCTTCAACTTGTGCACATTATATTTAGAAAATACAAATGTTTTCGTCCCCATCAAAGTGAAGAAAAGAAACGAGCATAACCTTAACAGATAGAAACTAAGCACAAGATATGTTATAAGATAGGAACTATAAGGTAGCGTTTGGTATGAAGAAATAGAAGGTGGAATGAAATGAATCATTTTGATTAAATGAAAATAAGCATGTTTGGTTATCATGTGGTATTAGAACAGAGCATTCTAAAGGAATGCAACTCCTTCCAAATATAACAATTTGCATTCCTTGATAAGTGGTGTTTTTTTTTCATTCCTTAAAGGAATGGAAAGAAATATATAATTATTATCATATTTATATTTATTTTATTAATATTAATACTAATATTAATGTATGTCAAAATTTTTATTATTAATTTTTTTACCACTAATATATTATTATTATTATTATTGAGGCAATTATATATTTGTTGTTTTTAATACAATTGTGTTTCGTTACTTCGTGTTTTTTATTCATCAAATTGTACAAAGTAATGATTTATTCTATTCACATATAACTAATCAAACATTATAATGAAATCCTGTTGTGCATTTCATTATCTCGTCCATTTCATTCCATTACCCCATACCACACAAACAAAGTATGTATGTAGTATCAAGATTTCATATAAAAATCTATCAAGATTGCCCTCATGACTACCCGTTGAACAATGTTTATAAAAATCACTTATTTTCCTACGACTCATGTTTGTATGTTGATTTCAAAGATAAACTTTGAGATAATATGCGCATATATATATGTTACTTACAGATTATAAGTATTTTTCTTACATGCTTTTTGAAATTTGTACAACAAGATTTCAATTTGTCCACTTAAAAGACTATTGACAATATAAATAGTATAAAGACTATAGACCTAGCTAATACGTGATGATGAACAAGAGCCCTCTATACAATAAGGTCATATGGTAACATAAATAACTAAGTTACTAATTAAACACTATAACTTACAAATTTTTATCTAACAATCTGGAGTTTATAAATGTACCTTGAAGACATTAAGTATACACTGAAAATTACCATCAATTTATTAATTTTGTACGTACTATTGCATATTGCATCACTTAATTACTTACTATATGTGGGCCACCTACACGTTTAATAGTCTTTGATTTATACATTACATGTTTAATAGTCTTTGATTTATACATTAAGTTGACAAATTAACTTTATTATTTTCACTTAAACATATTCCAACACGCAACAAATATATTAGAGAAAACAAAAAATCTTTGAAAGTTGGTATCGGATTATGCTGGCAGTACCTATCTTGTCTTCTTTCTCCATATGATTCTAAATTTATTTTCTACTAATTATTTATGGCCCAAATGACATTAATATTTCGTTGAGTGAGGTAAAAATAAAAGTATAGAGCGTGATCAAATGGTAAAATGACACGTGAAGATATGTCTCGGAGCCACTCGGTTTGATTGCTAAACTATCGATAAAATTTGTTTAAAAAAAAAAACATGTTATTTGGGAAAATAAAAATTTCTAAAGCTATAGCAAATAGGGAACAAACTTCGGACGCCACTCCTACGTCTGCGCCTTCTGCTGAAGAGACAACTACCAAAGGTAGCCATGTGCCTGAATTGACGCGCAAGAACTCAAACAAGCGCGACCATGAGGAAACACGGCCCAAACCTATGCCCGCAGCGAAGAAGGTTGCATTCTAGAAGCCTCCTGTGATAGGGAAGAAAGGGAAATTAGGATCCCTTATGTCAAAACTCTCACCTGGTGAGTGGTTTTATAATCTTTACGTGTACGTTATGTTTTTATTTCTTTCGAATTTTAACATATCCTATGTGTTATGCAGAACTAAGGGCAACGCAACCTAAAATTCGGATAACACTCATACCCACTTTGATCCACCCATATTCTCGACCTGCGCATTTAGTATATGCTTAAATTGTTAATTCTTTTCATAATATACAAGAGTGAATGTACATTTTATGTTCACCTACTTTATATCTGTTCTCCAATAAATATGGTGGTGTTTTTCAAATCATTTAATTCTTTTCTGCTATGTATAAAATCATTTTTCATTATAGTCTCTTGATTTCGATGTACCAAATTATTATTACTTAATAATTAACTCTTAAGTCATAGACTCAAGTTGGTGTTCTTTTTAGTTTTATTTTTTTTTTTCATGGAAAGAAAATCCAGGTGGATACAATAAAATAGCTTGGGAAATTTTATTGTTATTTTATAATATGACGTTGTTGGTTGTTTTTATTCATATGATATGGAAAACTATTAACAAATTATTCTATTAAGTTAATGTTTTGATCATCTAAAATAATTGCATACAATCCATACTATACATTAGGAGATCCAATACACAATTGTATGCAAGCTAAGAAACTAAAAAAATTCAGAGGAGTATTATGCAAAATATGTAGTATGGTGTATTATAAAGATAGTTGCACATGCACATGTGTAACATGACATATTGCTCATGTATAATACAACGCTCAACGCATTATACAACGCTCAACGCATTAAATTGCACGTGTAAAATAATTTATTACAGGCATATTACACAATGTGTAATATCAACTTGTCACTTGTGACTGACTTTTTTAATACAATGTGTAATATCTATACTATCTATAATAAAAGATTATTGGCTGATGTAAATCTGTCTATGTGTCAACCATTAAGGTATGCCACTTGTCTCCACTGATGTCATAATTTTCTTTTCAATATTTTATTATTATGAAAAAATATATTGTATATAATAGAATTTTTTAAGGAGGGAATTTCAAAATCAATTTCAAAATTCAAATCATAACTTTAATCCTCCTCTCTCTCTCAAATATATTCCTGAATTCATTTTCAAAATTCAAACCGTCAATTCCACTCTCTCTCACTATCCATTTCTCTCTCAACTCTCTCTCTCTCTCTAAACCACCGGACTCCGCCGCTACTTCGCCGTCAACCCTAAAATAAGAGACCAACACCGCCGCGAACTGTGTTAGATTTGGTATACCAATTAATGTCAATATTTGTTCTCTGTTTTGGTACAATGAAAATTCTAATAACTTCACTTTTCTCCTCCATCTAGGGTTTCTGCGTTCTCTATCTGCTCACACACAATCTCGATTCTTGCGACCGTGGTAAGGATTTCATCTCTATATCTCTAAAAATGTTGGATTTCATTTATTAAACCCTAATCTCTTATCTTCTCTAATCAGCTACACCATCCCAATCTTCTAGCAGGTATGCTTTCATCTCTATATCTCTAAACAAATAATTAATCTGATAACAAGTACAATTCTTTGTTTAAAGGAAATATCATTCCTAATTTTGTTTTTTTAAATCGATTCCTTCCTAATCATCCGTGGCCTGCGTGGGTGACTTTTGTTGACCGTATGAAGTCCAAAAGGGACATTCGTCAAGATGCTGGAACAGGAAGTGATGTTTCTGTGTATGAAGATATGAGGTGTTATTAAGGAAGGTTGCCTCTATTTTGGTCGTCAAGGGTTTGATTTGTTCAAGTAAGATACTGTTCGTGTCTTGGTTTAATTGTCTGTTTGATGATGAAGTGATGATAGCGAATGGTATTTTAATGAGCATGATAGAAGTTACAAATTGATGAATCTCAATATATTTTGTTTTGTAAAAATAAACATTATGTTATGAAATTTATTGATTATTTATAGTTGGTTAGGTATAAGTATATAGTGTTAAGTTGATTATGGTATGTTTATTGTTAGTTAGGCATGAATTCATAGGCTCTCTCATCATGATTTGTAAGTTTATCAATCACTTAATTTTGTTCAATTCCTTTTGATTAAAGTACATCATTTTTTTAGGACTTTAGTATAATGTCAGGTGTTTTCATTAAAATACAGGTGTTTTTAGGATTAAAGTACATCATTTTTTTAGGATTCTAGATTTGTTTTCATTTGGATGAGTATAATGTCAGGTGTAAATTATTCATTTTTGTTTTTTGTTGAGCCACGAGTCGATGTTTTTTCCAAGAGACGGTCAAACAAGGTATATCATGTATCATATATATGTCAAAAAAATACATAGGTTACATATTTTAATATAACAGCATCATACATATTTGTTATTGCATTGGTATTGGTTTTTAATCAATTTTGTTCCCCCTTTTGTTCTCTAAAGGCACTCCAAATATTAATGATTGTGTGATGGCTGAACTCGAGAAGCTTGGACAGAATTATCGATTTAGAAAAAACTCTTACAGTGTGCTTGACAGTTCAATCCATTTGACCCATTCCCATTTTACCTATTTTGTTTCAGTTTTACCCGTTTAAGATCAAACATGATCCAAATAGTTGAAACCACTGTTGTGTGAAGAAAAAAGGGTTTACGAATCAAAGGCATAACTACTTTATGGTTTCAGTGCATAAGGTGCATATTAAAAAGTGTTTTGTGGAGAAAACAGTGGTTGAAACCACTGTTGTGTTAAAACGGTGGCTTGAAACCACTGTTTGGTTAAAACAGTGGTTTGTGGAGAAAACAGATGTTTGAAACCACTGTTTGGTTAAAACAGTGGTTTCTCAAATCATTTCACATTCATTTCGATCTCTTTGCAGGCGGATAGGTGGCTTTGGGAGGTATGAAAACCAGAATTGATAAATTTAGGGAAAATGTGATTGAAAGATGATAACGCAATAGTGCAGGATCTAATTCTACAGCTTCTGTAAATTCAGGTGTGTTTTCAAATAATGCTTCCTAGATGTTTGAAGACCGACAAATGTCCAACGAAGCAGCACTATGGACATTTGTCGTTCTTTGTTGGTTTTCAAACATCTATGAACCATTATTTGAGAACACCCTTGCATTTATCGGAGTTGTAGAATTAGATCCTCCACTGTTGGGTTATCATCTTTCAAAATCATTTTCCTTAAATTTATCAATTTTGTTTTTCATGCAGGGATATAATCTGCTTTTAATATTTGATTTGGCCGATGACCCACATTCAAGGATGCTTTATGTCTCAGACTATACGAAGATTGCCTCTTGGTTATCATAAGGTTAAATTTTAAATTAATATGGTCTCATTTGTTAATAAGCTTATAATACTAACACATGGTTTTTTTAACATTGTTTTATAGGTGTGTTATTATTCATGTTCAAGATAACCTCTTTCGTGTTCATGTGAGCAAGAAGAGAGGAAGAAACAAATGATCGGTCAAAACGGTTCAGATGATACAGGTTCACGTAATAAGAAGAAACTCTCTGTTGCGGAAGTGGTTATCTTGAACATGAGAATAACACACCTGTCTTCTACCTCCATTGCAAGTAAGGTTCTTTGAATCATTTTGGCTCTTTTCTTAAGTCATTGAGGGAGTTTACACACTTTCATTATGTAAGGCAATTCAGTATGTATGTATTTGACACATGAAACGTTGATTGCAGGCATTGCGGTTTTTGACAACAACTTGCGATAACAAATCTGAGGCGTTTGGTATATTGTGTTTTGATCAAGTGAATGAGACTCTGTTGAGAGTGTGAGGGTTTCTTATAATAACCTCCCTTTTACCCTTTGATCTTCTGATCATTTATGAGTTGATCATTTTCTTATATTGTGTTTTGATCAAGTGAATGAGGTTCTGTTTGCTTTACTTTTTTTAGATGATGAGAAGAAGGGGAAGACATGGTTCAGAAGACCTTGTGAAAGCAAGATCAATGAATAGTCATTTTTTATAATGAATTTTCAACTAAACTGTCTTTAAAACAAAAAATGAAATTGCATGGAAGAATGCGAGAGAAATAGATATCCTAGGAAGTGTTAATTGTAATGTTTAGTTTTTAATATTTTTCAAACTCAGAATTTTTTAATACTATTTAATATCGAATGAAGAAGTGTTTATTGCTAGCAGAATTTTGTAAAAGTTGGATTTTGTATAGGCTTCTGTGTAGTTTGTTTTTTTGTTCTATTTGGGGTGTATTTCCTCTTATGTTTTGGCTAATTTTGCAGTTTTACATTAATTATGCAAAACAACAATTGCATCAGCATTTCAATATTCATGTTTTCAAATTAGAAGAAGAGGTACCACCATCTTATTTTTCAATATCATAATATTATTATGAACCATTGAAATAGACTTTCCCCTTGAAAGTCGTTATTTGTTTGGGCCAAATAAGACTGGTTCACATCAGTGGATTCATCATAAGCAGCTGTTTGCATTACACCTTCCCCTTGAAAGTGGTTATAACATCTGATGGCCCTCATCCACTGTTTGTATACTACAACTGCTGTCCATTAAGTACTGCTTGTGTACAACAACTGCACCAGACCAAGTGCTGCTATTTAATCTACTGCCCTAAGATAAGTGCTGCTAAAGACCAAAGCCTTGCTTGGAATGAAGCAGTGGAATGTAAAAACTGCTGACATATAAAGATTGACAATTTGTGTCTAAAAAGTATTTTGTTAAGGATGGCATTCTTGCAGATATTTCATAAATCACCATCAACAGATATTGGACATGATATTGTGGTTACGCAAGACAAAATCATTCCTTTCTTCAGAACAGCAGATGCTCAAAACATTTGTCAAAAGCTTATTCACTGTTGCACTAACAGTTGCTGATTTAATAGTATTTCAAATCATTATCATTTCCTTACCCCTAACTACTTTTGTGCTTAAACATCTGTTTTCTAAATACTGTCCACTGCTATTCATCATAAGCAGCTGTTTGCATCAGACTTTCCCCTTGAAAGTGGTTATAACATCTTATGGCCCTCATCCACTGTTTGTATACTACAACTGCTGTCCATTAAGTACTGCTTGTGTACAACAACTGTTGAAGACAAAGTGCTGCTATTTAATCTACTGCCCTCAGTCAAATGCTGCTAAAGACCAAAGCCCTGCTTGGAATGAAGCAGTGGAATGTAAAAACTGCTGACATATTAAACTTGACAATTTGCCTCTAAAATGTATTTTGTTAAGGATGGAATTCTTGCAGATGTTTCATAAATCACCATCAACAGGTATTGTAATTTACATTTTCATTAATTATTTCAGGTGAGATTTTTATTATATCAATGACTTATAGTTATTCTTTTCAACAAAACGGTCTTATGGCACTTTATGATACACTGTTTAGCTAGGTAAAATCTATACTACATGATTATATTTACAGAGTTGATTCTTGAATTTGGTTTGTTTTGTTTGTTTTGTTTTGTGATTGTTTGTTGGTATGTGGTTTATTTTTAGGGTGATCAGTGGTTTATAATCGGACCGTCCGGTTCATTCATCAGGTATTATTTCCTTTTCATTTTCACTACACTGATTTAGCGTTACCTGCTGTTTAACAATCGAGAAAAATATGTTTCATATCATACCTGCTTTAGAGTTTTACTTGTATCGTTTAAAACAAAACCCAAAAAAAATTGTTTCCGAGTGAAGAACCTATAACACATCAAAAATTCAGCATTTAAAACAAAACCCAAAAAAAATGGTCAGCCCAAAACCATACCTAAAATTATAATGAAACAGAAGCAAAAATAAAGTGTCATAAAAAAATTAAATCGTTTATAGTATAAATATTAAAAAAAGTTACAGTTACATAAAAAAAAGAAAAGTAATCAGACACTTAAAGTCTAATAGCAAGAATGAAGAACCTTTAACTTCAACTCCATGGAGCACTGCACTTCTCGATGTATGTCATTGATCTTTCTCATGAAGTCCAGGTCTCTGTCTCCACACTCTATATTATTCGCAACACACAAGTCACGAACGGAAGTAGTCGGCATCGCCCTCAGGTCTCTTGAAACTTGGTCTCTTGTCAGCAGACCAAGTTGCAGTCCGTTAAAACATCTCTTCAACTCTTGAAGAGTACTCCTATCAGCAAAAACTTGCTCTTCGATTTCTTTAATAAAGCGTTGCTTGAAAATCTCAGATTGTGCAGAAGTATGTGACTCCATTTTAATGTATTTATAACAACTAAGGCAAAACAATAAGAGTTGCTCTTCTATTTCACTGAATGAATCTGGTTACGATGAAACAATATTTGAATTTGCAATGATATTATATAGGATATGTATCAGCCCAAAGGTCAGGTTTAAATGCAACCATTAAATAAAAATTTATATTTAAAAACCTGATACATGTAATGATTTAATAATGAAAAACGTGTATATGGCCAACATGTCTCTTCATTTACCTTATCAAACATTTTAATGTAAAACCTTTGAAAAATGATCTTTATTAGCAGACGTCTCTTCATTTACCCTATCAAATATTTCAAACACTATAAAGGATCATGATTGCTCTACTTGAAAACATCAAGACTTCATTTTTAAAAAACCCTTCATCCTAAAACAAAACGTCCAAAACCACTCACAGTCTTTCAAAATGGCAAGCAAAACCTTCTACCACTGGTCGGATAATACCGATCTTAAAATTGAATATTCAAGATGGTCACTCCATGAACAGAGAAAAGCTGAAGAAGTCAACAAAAAAGTTGCGTTGGTAAGTGATAAATATTATAAGCAGACGTGGAGTAGCATTGCACTGCTGGATGAAGTTGTCTCTTCTCCTCCATCAGAGTTTAAAGAAAAAGCAGAAGAGTTTATGACACATCTGCTGAAACAGGATCAGAAGACCTGTGATATGCTAACAGATCTGCAAATTAAAACAAAAAATGAAATTGCATGGAAGAAGGCCAGAGAAATAGATATCCTAGGAAGTGTTAATTGTAATGTTTAGTTTTTAATATTTTTCAAACTCAGAATTTTGTAATACTATTTAATATCGAATGAAGAAGTGTTTATTGCTAGCAGAATTTTGTAAAAGTTGGATTTTGTATAGGCTTCTGTGTAGTTTGTTTGTTTTTTTTGTTCTATTTGGGGTGTATTTGCCCATGAAGAGGTACCACCATCTTATTTTTCAATATCATAATATTATTATTAACCATTGAAATAGACTTTCCCCTTAAAGTTGTTATTTGTTTGGGCCAAATAAGACTGGTCCACATCAGTAGATTCATCATAAGCAGCTGTTTGCATTACACCTTCCCCTTGAAAGTGGTTATAACATCTGATGGCCCTCATCCACTGTTTGTATACTACAACTGTTGTCCATTAAGTATTGCTTGTGTACAACAACTGCACCAGACAAAGTGCTGCTATTTAATATACTGTCCTAAGATAAGTGCTGCTAAAGACCAAAGCCCTGCTTGGAATGAAGCAGTGGAATGTAAAAACTGCTGACATATAAAGATTGACAATTTGTGTCTAAAATGTATTTTGTTAAGGATGGCATTCTTGCAGGTATTTCATAAATCACCATCAACAGATGTTGGAAATGATATTGTGTTTATGCAAGACAAAATCATTCAACATAATCTCATTAAACAGTTGCTGATTTAATAGTCTTTCAAATCATTATCATTTCCTTACCCCTAACTACTGTTGTGCTCAAACATCTGTTTTCTAAATACTGTCCACTGCTATTCATCATAAGCAGCTGTTTGCATTAGACTTTCCCCTTGAAAGTGGTTATAACATCTGATGGCCCTCATCCACTGTTTGTATGCTACCACTGCTGTCCATTAAGTGTTGCTGGTGTACAACAATTGCTGAAGACAAAGTGCTGCTATTTAATCTACTGCCCTCAGTCAAGTGCTGCTAAAGACCATTTCCTTACCCCTAACTACTGTTGTGATCAAACGTCTGTTTTCTAAATAATGTCCACTGCTTCATCAGTGGTTCCGTAAAACAACTGTCCACCGTTATTCATCTTCTAATCAGACGTTGGCACGTGGCCAATTATTAGCCATCAGATCTTTGTAACCGCTGCCCCATCAGCATTCACCTTTTTACTCTATAAAACCCTGATCAAAAACCGCAAATAGGGTTTTACACTGTCGATTTGAATTCCAAAATTCCTTTTTCAAAGCAGTTTCCATCCTTCAGTCTCAAGTCGTTGTTCGTTCTTCTTCATCAAAATGACAAAATCAAATCCAAAATCAAAATCATCCTCATCTTCATCTTCCAAAAAGGTCACTCAAAAGGCTACTGAACCCATTGAAATCCCATACAAATCCCCTCATAATTACTTGGGTTTACTCACAAAATCCCCCACCGCCAGAACCTTCGATTCTATCATTGACATTCTTTCAGCTTCAAAGTACAAAACTTTGTTAACTGCTGATGCACCAATTTACCAAGAAACCCAGACAGAGTTCTGGAAAAATGCCACACTTGAATTGCAAGGTGACACTGTTATAGCCATTAACTCCTCCATACAGGGTAAAAAGGTTCAAATTACTCCACAATCCATATCGGAAGTCTTTAATCTCGATGATCAGCAAGGTAAAACCTTTTTTTCCCAAAAACGAGATAAAAACAGATTTCCTTGAAAGGGAGTATGCGGAACAAACAAAAAGGGATACCTTACAAAAAGGCTTTTTCCCTTCTGCACCTAGGTTTTTATTCCATACTCTTTTGATGTGTGTTTCAAATAAAACAACTGTTTGGAACGAAATACCATTAAAGATCCAATATCTGGGTTTTGCTATTTTACATAATGAAAATTTTAACTATTCACAGAAGATCTTTGATGACTTGGTAAAAAATGTTGATACCAAATCATTTTTACTTTTTCCAAGGTTTCTAAGCTACTATTTTAAACAAAAATTCGGAAAGGAAAATGAAAATTTGCTCAAACAAGGTGTTTCTTTTCAAATAAAGGGTTTAACACCTGAAACATTCACTAGAATGTTAACACCTACAAAAACAAAAGCAGATGTGCCTGAGCAGACTTTAGTAGATAACATTGCTCCTCATGCATCTGCTGTTGAGCCCACTGCTCCAGGTGATCATAGTAGCACAACCACTGCTATGAAACCCACACCTGTCATTACCAAAAAGACCAAAAAGAAATCATCCAAAACGCCCCTCAAACACAAATCAAAGGCAACTCTGGAAGATGAGATCCCAGAGCCACTGCCAGTGACAATACAAATGTCACCACCAACCACTGCTGCTACTTCCTCACAGCAGATGGAAGAAAGATCTCCACCCTTGCCTCAAACTCCTCCTGCATCCTCACAAAAGGATCAGGTTGTAAGCACGGGGACCCCACATTATGAAGCTCTGGATACAATTGGATCCATCTTCCTCAGTCCTGATCCCAAGGACATGTCTCTTTCAACAGCCATATCTTCACCCCTCTCATTACCACAATCCATAATACCATTGTTGCATGCAGTTGCTATAGCTCTGACACTAACCAGTTCCTTTCAATCAACTGTCACTGAGACTACACTCCCACAAGTGACTGGGTCTGGTGCTTATACCTCTGCTATCCCAGCAACAATTGAGGAGGTTACACTGCAGGAGTTACAAGTAACCCCTGTCAGTAGTTCAAGTGGAGCAGCAACTACAAGTGTTGGATCAACAGATCTACATTTGGCCAGTTGTTTCATCAATCAGACTCCCTTGAAGGCAATTCCTTCTATAGCACCTCTGATAACCACCAGTGAGTTTGTTCTGACCACTGGTACCATCAAAAGCCTATCAAGTGTTGAAGGAAGAAGACCCCGGTACCAAGAACAAGGGGCATCAATGGATGATTTTTGGAATTCGTTCCCTAAATCACACATTGATACAACCACTACCGGTGGGGAATCAGATGATCCCATTAAATTGGGTGATGATTTAAAATATCAAGAATTGACGGGTAGAATTGACAATCTTGAGACATCTGTTGCTGAAATAAAAGATATGATGCAGCAGTTGTTGAATGCTCAAAAGGTCTCAGCCACTGCTGTTCCAGCTCAAGCACCTGCACAACCTGCAGCGGCTGCAAATGAGTTATGGAATTTATTTCAACCCCTGCTCCAACAACAAAGACAAATGGCTGATCAGCAACATGCAATACATGTACAAGAGCTGAGAAACATGATGGAGTCAAGGTTTAGAAACACCCAGGTAGACATCAAGGCTATAAAGGCCCAAATCTTGAACACCACTGGCACTGCTCCTCCCACTGTTCTCTTCATTGATAAACTTCCTCCAGATAATGCCAAAAAGGGGGATAGAATCAACCAGTGGAAGAAGAAGGGAATAGATGATGGTCTCTATCTTGAACCAGAAAAAGAAAATATGACAAAACAGATTCCCTTGCCAGATGGAAGTAAAAAGGTTGATACTACAACAAATGCACTTGCTGAGGCAAAAGCAAGTGTAAAAAAGGATAGAAAGGCTAAGGATAAAGCCAGGTGGGAACAGGAGAAAAGAGCTTATATGGAGTTGAATGCACAGGGTACTTCTGGGGAAAAAGATGATGAAAATCATAAGGATGAAAAGAAGAAGCCCACTAAGCATGTCTCCAAACCACCTTCCAAAGGCTCCAAGCATCAAACCTCTACCCAAACAGCTGTTATAACTCCTGTTGTATCAACAATTGTTGGTACATCAGTGGTATCAGCAGCTGTTAAAACTAAAACCACCACTTCAACACACACCTCTTCAACACACACCACTTCAACACACACCACAACCACTGCCTCACCATCCCCACCACAAATCACCTCACCATCAAAAACAACTTCATCACCTCCTGCTAAGAAGCAGAAGACATCAGATGTTACAACATCTGTTGTAATGGCCACAATGGTTGAAACACCAGTTGTTGCAACTACTGTTAGTCAATCACTTATCACATCAGAGGCTTCTTCAGAAGCCATGGTTCCTCTTGTGCGAAAGTCCGCTTCAAAAACACCTTCTCCTAAAAAGGTGTATTCTAGATATAGGAAACCTCAAAAACATGATGCTGACATACCAGCACCTGATCCTATTTCATCGATTCCCTATAATTTCATTAAGCCACAACCTTTCATACCACCAATAGCTGCAAATTATCCACTAGAACTGGAACCTGTAAAGAATGAAATGAGACAATTTTATACAGAAGATGATCCTTCAAAAAGAAGATTTCCTTCTCTCATGGGCTTCAGACCTCCAGCAAATATGGATGAGTATCTAAAAGTCAAAGCCAGGCAAGCTGATTTAAGAGCTAAACTTGAATATAAAGATGAAGGTGACAAAGCTATTTCTGAAAGAATGCAATTCTACAATTCTAAAGTGAGACAAATGGAAGATTATGCAAGAGACCTGAGCAAAGAAATGTCTAATCTACCACCTGGAGCTGACCTACAAAAAGAAATGAGAAAAGATTACCTTGCATTCATCATGAAAGAAAAATTCTATCCAGCCAAAGAAGAACAATTCAGTGAATGGCCACTCATTACCTTAAAGCATGAGGTGAACAGAATTGAGAGGATAAAGAATGATCCAGGTATGAAAAGGTCAGCACCAAACTGGAGTAAATATAAAAAGGCCATTGATGAGCTTACATTGGATTATAAACAAAAGAAGCAATAATTGGTTGATGCAAAGGTAGGAACTGCTAAAGGCATAGCAAAATGGACAAAGCAGTATATAGATGAGGCTTATGAAAGGCTAAAAAGAAGGAGAATGACAGATCCTAACTTACCAAAGAAGCCTGAAAACAAAAGTATTCATAAGCCAAAGAAGCAGGCTCATACTTCTGAACCACTGTTCACCTCAGCAGATACCTCTGTCATTGTGTTAAACCAAAAGAAGAGGAAACAACTGACTGATGCAGAAGAAAAAGAACAAGAAGCTGTGTACTTTAAAGAAGCCATCAAGAATATGGCATTAGATGAAGATAACATCTGATGGCCTCATCCACTGTTTGTATACTACAACTGTTGTCCATTAAGTACTGCTTGTGTACAACAACTGCTGAAGACAAAATGCTGCTATTTAATCTACTGCCCTAAGTCAAGTGCTGCTAAAGACGAAAGCCCTGTTTGGAATGAAGCAGTGGAATGAAGAAACAGTTGTTTACTTTGTCTATTGTAATAGTATCAGTTGTTTTCATTTGCGCTGCATTTAATGTCAATTCATATCTATTGATTTGCTCAATTTATACAAACAAACACAATCATGAGGGCCTCCGATCCTAACATCTTTACCTGTGTGTTTGTTATGTTTCTCTTGTATTGAACTGGTATATTGGCAACAAATAATGTTTCTTTCGTTAGTTATGCTTTTCTTATTTCTATAGTTAATCAGTCGACAAGTTTAATGTATACTTAACTAAAAAAGCAATTTGCGTCCCTGTCGTTTGTTTGAAACATCAACCTGAGCCCTTAAATTCATTTTTTTCGTTTTTTGAGCCCCTGAGCTTATGAATTCATAACAATTTGAGTCCCTCCGTCAATGTGCCATCTGTTTGACCGTTTGAACCGGTGGTATGAGTGAAATATCAACCTGAGCCCCTAAATTCTTTTCTTGCTTTTTTGTTAAGAAATCATTGATTTAATAATTTAAATTAATTCTTTTTAAAAAAATCCAGTCTAATAATTAACTCTTTTTAAATAAATGCAATCTAATAATTAAAGGTATACTATATATAACAAATTATTAAAGCCTAAATTGTATATTAAATGTAAAATTTTAATACATACAATACAGAGACAAAACGTCATACCAACTTCGTAGACTTGACGGAACTTACAGACTCGATAACAAAAGACCGTAACATACAATACAGAGACAAAACGTCATACTACCACAACCAATTATGGATCTTTACTGACGGGTGCACTTCGGAATGTAGCAGATATGAATGAATATAACCCCAGTGTAGCTAATTACATATCTGCCACTGGGGTTATATTCATTCATATGAATGAATATAACCCCAGTGTAGCTCTTCGATTTTCCTTGAAATTCCAGAGCTCGCTAATTACATATCTGCCACTGGGGTTGTATTCATTCATATGCAATTGATCGTTTTGATCAATCAGTTCCTTATGTGCACCGCACCATCTTCTAGGAGGTTGTCAAGTATTCTCGCCTTCGTAGTTGGTATTTTGCGTATCTTTAAATCCGCAGCCATTCTGTACAATATTTTCACAAAAGACATCACAAACAAACCTGAACAAAGCAAAACAAATCAACCCTCTGTTTTTTCCAAACCAAAATAAACAAAACAAACAAACATAACAAAGCAGAACAAAAACAAAACAAACAAACAGAACAAAAACAGAACAAAAACATCACAAACAAACCTGAAAAACTGAAACCAAAATACTCCAAATCAACCCATTCACAAAAAAACTGATTATCATCATCATCATTATGCGGCATTCAGATTATCATTATCAAAAACTGAAACCAAAATACCCAAATCAACCCTCTGTTTTTTTCACAAAGAAGTGATTATCAACATCATCATGCGGCATTCAGATATCATTATGAAAAACTGAAACCAAAGTACCCAAATCCACCTTCTGTTTTTTCACAAAAAACTGATTATCATCATCATCAACTCTTTTTTTTTCTTCCCAAAAACATTTACAAAAAACTGATTATCATCATCATCATCATGCGACATTCAGATTATCATTATCAAAAACTGTAACCAAAATACCCAAATCAACCCTCTGTTTTTTCACAAAAACATTCACAAGAAACTGATTATCATCATCATCATGCGGCATTCAGATTATCATTATCAAAAACTGAACCCAAAATACCTAAATCAACCCTCTCTTTTTTCACAAAAACATTCACAAATAACTGATCATCATCATCATCATCATCATCAACCGGCATTCAATCATCAACCGGCATTCAGATTATCATTATCAAAAACTTAAACCAAAATACCAAAATCAACGCTCTGTTTTTTCACAAAAACATCACAAATATCAAAAACATATATAGATAAGATGATGATACAAACCTCTGTTTTGAAGATGAAGATGTATGAAGATGATGAAGACGGATGAAGATGATGAAGATGGATGAAGATGATGATGATCGGTATTGAGAGTTGAGAGAGAGATTTGGAGATTTTTTGAGAAGTGTGATGATGATGATGATGATGATCGGTGTATTTAATATATATTTGAGATTATATGAATATTAAGGGATAAGGGTATTAAGGACATTTCATAGATGTCTTTAACAAATCTAATCCATATTTGATAGAAGGGGTTTAACGGGCCTATAAAATCTAATCCATCAGTAAGCTTAATTGGATCAAATATAAGAGGCTTTATTGAACTGTTCAATAACATTTGGTTATTTGAATTAGGTCAGGCTTTAATTATTAGACAATATAAAATTAGGTCATGCTTTCATTTTAGACAATAAATTTTGAGTTAGTTAGCTAATTTCTATATCAAACATGAACTAAATAGAAACAATTTAAATGATGTATTATAATCTATTTCGATGATTATTAAAACTACTCATGTGGTCACACATACTGTCTTCAACATTACTTTATAAAGATATAGAACTAAAGACCAAAATTTAAATTATATATTATAATCTTTTTTTAGTATTTGTTTTCGATCATTACTAAACCTACCCGTGTGGTTACACGGGTCCTACACCTAGTGATGTATTACATTATGTATAATATGGTGTATTACACAATGTATAATATGGCGATGATCAATAGTTGGTCTGAGAGGATGATCAGTCACACTGGGACTAAGACACGGCCTAGACTCCTATGGGAGACAGTAATGGGGAATTTTCCGCAATAGGTGAAAGTGTAACGGAGCAAAGCCGCGTGGAGGTAGAAAGCCCACGGGTCGTGAACTTCTTTGTATTTGGAGAATAAGCATTGGCTAACTCTGTGCTAGCAGCCGCGATAATACAGTGTGTGTATATATATATACATAACATGTACATATCATGTATGTTATACTACTTACACATGTGAGGGCAAAGTGATACTAATAAAACAATAATAGATGAAGAAAACTAGTTTGATGGTTATTTTGTACATAATTTACACAAGTATACATAAAAATTACAAAAATTATAAAATATAAATCACTTACAAAAAAATTATTTAGTTTTTTTCTTAATTATTATTCTCATAACAATTTAGTGTTATGTAATATTCTTCGGATGGTTTAGTGGGTTGAATCATTTTCTATTTATTTAATTATTTATTTAATTTGTAAATTCTAAAGAGGGGAGAGCCTTTATCAACTCTACTAATATCAAAAGAATTTAGTGTTATGTAATATTCTTCAGATGGTTTGGTGGGTTGGACTATTTTCTATTTTAGTGTTATGTAATATTCTTCAGATGGTTTGGTGGGTTGGACTATTTTCTATTTATTTATTTATAATTCATAAAGAGGGGAGAGTCTACTAATAGGATTTCCACTGATTTTTAACATGCTTTTTTGATATTTTTGTTTTTTTTTCCGTTTTCATCCAAAAAGTAATATATCCAAAAATTAGTATATTTCGTTTATTCTTTAAATAACCAAAATAATAACATACTAAACGTTTTATATTTAATATAGTATCTATACTTTATGTAGCGTTTATATATTTTCTCAAATTAATTACAAAATTATGCGATTTGACTAGTCCAATTGGTTCGGTAAGTGAACCACTAAAGCAGCCTGAGAAGACCGTTCTCAAAAACTGTATAATCTAACATTTATACTATCACAAACTTGACACGACTCGACGACGTAGATAGCAGACATTATGTATCAACACGGCCAGGAAATATGCCGATCTCATTCACAAGGGTTTTTTAAATCGGTCATCCCACACACAAGAATGTGCAGAAGAACTAAAAAACATACAAACAGCAGGTATCTCACAAACTATATATATATCAGTCGACAAGACCTTTGGTACAATGGTACTTAACACATTTTTATACATACTACCTAAAACTATTTTCCTTAAATGTATGATCGGCCTACGAAGATACATTTATGTGAAACCTGTATAAATTTATACTGTGGGTGTAAGCTAGACACTGATAATTGAACCATTCACACAAAATATATACATTCGATCACTTCTCTCTAGATAAGCTTAGATATGAGAATTTTTTGGATTTTAGATGGTAATTCAAAGATGTGGTAATTATTTCTACGCATTTTTTGAAAGTACATGTTATAGTACAGATAGACATTTCGCTACACCAAAGAACGAACTCAGAAAATCTGACATGAACTTTTTCCTAGTACACGTTACCTTGCCACGGTAGCGCACTTAAAAGAACATGTCAGATTTTCCTTGAGTTCGTTCAGATGAGTAGCAAACTGTCTATTAGTAGAACAACTTTAAAAAAATGCTAGAATACTTTCCACATCTCTAAAGTATATCATGATATATAGGGTCTTCAAGGAGGATGTCTGGCCAATAGTGTGGTGGAGCTTCTGCTTCTCCACCACCAGAGCTAGTAGTAGTACTACATGCATCATTGCTTGTACTAATTGTCACTGGTGGCGCCACGGGGACATGCGCAGCCGGTGACGAACAAGAGTTTGCTATCCATGCATCAGAAGATGTATTTTCTGTTGTCTGCAAGTCTGGCAAGTGAGAGAATGACATGTTCATGTGATCATCAAGATTTGAGGTTCCAAACAAAGATAAAGATCCATTAGTGTTTAAATATCCCTCATTTTCGGTATCCGGTGGATGATTCATGATACTGGTTTGTAAAGAAAGTTGTGGGGCAGGTTGAAAATGATGGTTACTAACCAAACTTAGGGCGCTTGCCAACGGATCTATAGCGTTGTTGACGAAAGCGGGTTGATGAACCGCTTGTGCTTGTTCGGATTGTAGTCTGGCAATCATGCAGAGTTGTTGGTCTAAAGATAACATGGAATGGTGATCTACAAGCTCCTTAAGGTTTGCTAAGGCTATGAGTTGGTTTAAACTTGCAAACATATTAGTGCATGGACGATGTGTCACCGGGTCGATACCCATCTGGATCAACTTCTTTTTCAAATGCGTGTTCCAGTAGTTTTTGATCTCGTTATCTGTTCTCCCTGGTAAGCGTGTTGCAATAGTCGACCACCTGTTTATCAGAGAAATTACATTAGTTACGATTTATTGTTATATAATTAAAATATGTGATGTGATTAATTTTTTTTCTTATGTAATTATTCTTATTGTACTGCTATAAATAGTTGATCAATAATACAGAATATCTTACTACAATAACGTACTTGTTTCCTAGTATCGAGTGGAGATGAAGAATTGTTTGCTCTTCTTCATGGGAGAATTTCCCTCGCTTGATATCAGGTCGTAAATAGTTGGTCCATCGCAATCTACAACTCTTTCCGCATCGATTAAGTCCTGGAAAACACATAAACGAAGAGTTAAACGACTCAAACTAAAGCTTCATTCGAAAGAAACAGCTCATGTTATACGTACCGGCAAGTTTAGGAAGGGCTCTCCAGCTGCTATGGCCATGTTTCTGAATGTGTTTGATAAGTTTTTGATCTTCTTCATCTGTCCATGGACCTTTTTTTAGACCAGACTCTGACTCATCAAAGCAAGGAGGCCTTCCCATTATGAGTTGATGGTACAAACTGAAATATATGTGTAGATATATACATATATGATGAGTGTTGAAAGGGTTGTAGCATAGCCGGCCCTAGGGGTGGGCGGGGAGGACCACCGGCCAGGGCCCGATATTTCGAGGGGCACGTTTTTTATGAAAAAAAACCCGATATGTATATGTAAGATATTTTTTTAATAGGGTACACTCATACAAACACCAACATATGCCCCCTTACAAAACTATTCTTATGGTTTAGATTAGTTATTAACCCCTTTGGCATTAGGTTTATAGACCTTTAGTGAACCAAATACCCAATTTTGTGAAGGCCTAAGGGCACATTTTTTCGAGCTCGAACAGGGTACACGAATTCTCAGGGCCGGCCCTGGGTTGTAGTGTTGAATATCATATGGTTTTGATTGGTTGCTTAATAGAGTAGCCGAATCGTCAGCAAGAAGAGCAGGTGGCAACTTATAAAAGGAATCAATTTCGTCATATGTTTTTTATTGCATTAAATTTGTCCTTGAATTGGAAACTTCTGGCCAACTTCCTTTGACTTGTGTTTCTCCCTTCTCCTAAACTTTGTAAAATATGTTGGTAAATGGGAAGACTATAAACCGGATCTGCTTGGACCCGGGTGGGTAACCCGAACCGGAAAAGGTTGACCAAGTCATTGAATCTAGCAATTATTTTACGTCATGAAGTGTAAGAATCTTTTACATCTTACTAACAAGTTTTCTTTTAGGTGAAGCGGTGCACCCCTCATGAAATAGGCAGAAATTTTCACTAAGCTAATCATGATGTGTCATGTTCCGCTCTTATACATCACTCTTATCTAAAAAAACATAGGGTGTGGTTTGACCCAAACCATTTAAGAAAAAACATGATTTGTTGAAAGATAGTGGGCCCCACCTCTACCCCTCTCCCTCATTAACCCCGCATGAGGCAACTCTTCCCCGCAATCCTTCTTCATCGCGCGACAATATTGGGACAGCTCACCTCCCCGCTTGGTTTGCTGCTTCCACCCCCTTCACCCTTATTGTTTTGTTCAATATAACTAGAAGCAAGTGCCACTTAGGTTATAGTCTAGTGGTCAAGAGAAATTATCTCTTATGAGTAGACTAAGATTTAATCCTTGAGAGGTGTAAATATTTAAGAGGAAAAATTAGCCGTTAAAGAAAAACTATAGAAGCAAGTTTTTTTTATTCATGTTTACGTAGCAAAGTAATTTTTTTTTTTCAATATTGTAATTTTCAAATATTCAGTTAAATTTTCAGTAATCATCTCCACATTCTCTGGGCCAACTGACCTTTTTAAAATGGATATTTTTTTGTTATCATATAAGTTGTACTTTCCTTTAACTTTTTGGAAATATATTTGGTATCATTCAGGAGTATAAACTACTCTTTTGGAGCTTTCAAACTACAGCTATTTCATTATTACATGCTTAGAAACACTATACATTGCACAGTACAAAGTTTTAGAGATACACTATTAGATCATTCACAATGAATTATTTATCCTATATTTATATAATTATATTAAAAATCATTATTTTTTCTCTTTTCTTTTCAATTAAATAATATTTTTTATACATTTATCATTACATTTTTTCTCTACTCCACTCGTAACCACTATACATTACACAGTACAAAGTCATGGAATTTTGTAGTCACAATCCAACATATGATCCCATACCCAACCAAGAGGTAATAATTTACCGTATCACAAGCTCGTATAGGTAAAATAGGTTAAGAGTATTTACCTAGGCTACAACTTGTCTTATGAATGCAAGAATTATAAATAGCTCAGGCGTATTTAATTAACTAAGGGTAGGTTGCAATTCACCGTAAGATCATAGTCTGGAATGATGGTATAAATAACCAATTAGAATGTCAACGGGTCCTATTCAAGTCGTAGACTTGGACCGGTTAACTTGAATTATCGAAAACGGTACGATACACTTGATTAAGCGATGACCAGAATAGAATGTAGTTTTAACCCAACAAGTATTAAGACTTGTATAATATGGGTAAACAATATACATTCTGGAATTTGAAGTAAAAAGAATAAGGATTGACCCGTTTCGGTAAACTTACGTAAACTAGTTACATAAGTTTAACCGTACGCATATAAGCGATATCGGGTAACTGGATGAGTCATGAACAAGTTCTATATGCCAATAACTTTATATAAGTTGTAACATCAGTAGGTTAGCAACTTATATACCCATGATGTGACAACCTTCAAAAATACAGGTATCTGTACAATTAATTAATGTTAGTTAGTGCTGAATTACAACTGATAACTTAAACTGCTTTCTGATTACTACATCATGCTTACATGTGCATCACATATTACATAATGTCACCTCATTATCACATGCAAACTTTATTGACATATATGATGCCCAAAGCACAGTTAGCACAGTTAACGGATAAAACAGGAATATGCTGACGGGGTTCAGTACATAGACAGACAGTGTTTTAAGACCCAGTCTGAGCCAGAAACCAAGTTCTACACTAGTATGGTGTGTAGGGAAGTAAGGACCACAAAACTGCTTTTCTAGGTGATAGATAAAGTGCCGGAAAGTGCCTAAAACCCACATAAAGTGCAGAATTCTACATAATTCAGCATAAATTCAGCTTTTTAACATGCTAGTTTCATGCAAAAATATGACTAAATGGTCCTGAATGCTTTCCTAAGTGTCGGGAATTAAAGGTGTCACAAAAGGGTACTTAAAGAACACTAAACAATATAGTTTAGCACTTTAACGAACCGGTATCTAACCGAACAACCGGACACTACCCGAAACACCAAAATTATACTAGAAGCATTGTTTTATCATTTCCGAGCTAGTTGTGGTTCCCGAACATCATACCACACTATTTAACAACATAACAACTATATACACTAACTAAATCACTTAGATCCTAACTAGATATCTTAACCATCCATTACATCCCAACCCTATCCCCCCCCCCCCCTTGGGCGACGGTCACAAGGGTGTGGCCCTCCCTTGATTTGTTTCCAATATTTTATTGGATCTTGTCTCTAAATTACAAACATATTAACCAAGAGTTAAAAGAGATGGATGGATTATAAGATGGCACCTTGAGTCTAAACTTCATATCTTTCAAACACACCAACACTTTCATCTCTCTCTCCCTCCTTCCCCATGTCACGGCCGTGAGCCACCACCCCCACCCCCCACCACCATCATTCTCACCTCTAGTTCATCCATTCCATACTCATCACAAGGTGTAAGAAGGTATACAAGTAAGCATGGAGCTCTCGGAGATTGAAGGACCTCTTCCATTTGCTTTTGTCCATCACATTCATCATCTTCATCTTCAAGAGTTCATCCCTAGCCATAGAGCTAGTGTCACGGCCCCCGACCCGGTTTGACCCAGTTCAGGAGCCGCGGGACAGAAAATCCCGTGGTATTTATTTAATTGAGTTGACAACGGAAGATTTTAGCAGGATCTTTTTAAAACTGAAATTTCCCGATTATTTTATTTCACTATTCGGGATAAAACCCGGTAATTTACAATCAGGTGATTTCACTGTGAAATCATTGTTTTACAAAACATGTTTCTTTATTTTATATTGAGCCACTTCCTTAAGCTTGTAGTGCTTCACGGCATTTTTCCTGGATCACAATAGATCACCTGAAACATGTTTGAAAAAGGTTTTGTCAGCAGGTAAATACTGGTGAATCATTCTTTTTACTAAAATGACACGTTGTTATAATTTACAGTATTAAGAGCGATTACAATGTTTCCATATATCAACCAACTACCCACAGCATTTGTCACTCGACCATCCATTGGTAACCTCATTGTCCAATGGTGTCTGTGACTATGGTCATATCACCCCTTGGCTACCCCGTTGTCCAATGGTGAAGGTTATCAAGTAATGTATACAAAACCCCACATACCGGCTGTAATTTGGTGATTACAAAGACTTAATCCCTGTAATTATAACTTTGAAAATATACATGCTTTTGAAAGTAAATTTGATAAAAAGAGAATGACTCACTTTGCAGATTTAATATGGGCAGAGTCTAGTCTACTGATTAGCCTTGTAACCTAATTAAAATATCAATGCACACAAACTAGGTCAGTAACTAATACAGCATTTACGATAACTCACGAGATTGAAACCCTCACAACGAATGACAAAGTGCGATACTTAAACATCCATCGATTTAACGACGGATGACAAAGCATAACCCTAATGTGGGCAGCACTTAAGCATCCATTGGATAGTTTTAATCGATCGGACATTGAATCGTAGCAGCGATCGAGTTATTACCCTGTTATAGTGGCAGCACTTCGTGAATTGTGTGTGTTTTTGGACTGTTTCTACTATATCTCAGTGTACGAAATAACTTTGAACGTTGAATCAACGCAGAAACTCAAGTCCCACAGCCTACTATTTATACTTGAAAAAGGGCTCCTTCGCGTGGCGCGAGGGGCCTTCGCGTGGCGCGAGGGATACCCTACTACCATAGGGTAGCCTCGTGTCCCAGTAGCTCAGGTGAGTTGGTCGCTCGTTAATTTTCGAATCACACGTAAAACTGTTTGGATATTATCAACTAGGGTTTACCCCCCCCCCCCCGAGTTTTAGGGGCCCTGATCCTGATTCCGATTGTTCTGAAAATTTAGGGTTTATGCAGAATCACTTGGGGATCTTAATTAGGGTTTCCTATTATACTAAATAAAATAATAATTAGAACTTTTGATGAGAGTTGTTACATCCTCCCCACCTTAATAAAAATCTCGTCCTCGAGATTTACTGGAACAAGTGAGGATATTTCTGTTTCATTTCCGATTCCAGCTCCCAAGTGTATTCAGATCCTCTCTTAGAATCCCACTTAACTTTGACCAGTACTAGCCGCTTATGTTTGAGAAACTTGATCTTTTTATCTTCTATTGTAATGGCTTCTCAACAAACTTTAACTTTTCATTTACCTCTATATCTTGAAGAGGTACTACTAGGGACTCATTAGATAGACATTTCTTGAGATTGGATACATGAAATACGTCATGTACTCCGGCTAGCTCTTCTGGTAGTTGTAAACGATAAGCAACTGGTCCTATACGTTGGATTACTGGAAATGGTCCTACGTATCTTGGACTTAGCTTTCCTTTCTTACCGAATCGTACTACTCCTTTCCAAGGAGAAACTTTTAACAGTACTTTGTCTCCAATTTGGAATTCTAACGGCTAGCGTCGATTGTCGGCATAACTTTTCTGACGATCTCGAGCAGTCTTTAGTCTTTCCTTGATTTGAGTGATCTTATCGGTTGTTTCTTGTACTATTTCAGGACCTGATAATTGACTTTCTCCTATTTCTGCCCAGCAAACTGGAGTTCTGCACTTTCTTCCGTACAGTGCTTCAAATGGGGCAACTTCAATGCTTGAATGGTAACTATTGTTATAGGAGAATTCAATTAAAGGTAAGTGATCGTCCCAATTTCCACCAAAATCTATCACACATGCTCGGAGCATGTCTTCTAGAGTTTGTATTGTCCTTTCACTTTGCCCATCTGTTTGTGGATGATATGCAGTACTCAGATTTAGTCGAGTTCCTATTGCTTGCTGGAAACTTGTCCAGAAATGAGAAGTGAAACGACTATCTCTATCTGATACATTGGAGAGTGGAACTCCATGTAAGGATACTACTTCATCTACATACAACTTGGCTAACCTTTCCATGCTAAAGGTTTCCTTCATGGGTAGAAAATAAGCTGACTTGGTTAATCGATCCATAATTACCCAAATCGCATCATTACCTTTTCTGGTTTTGGGTAACTTAGTAACAAAGTCCATTGTTATAAGTTCCCATTTCCATATAGGCATTTCTAATTGTTGTAGTAGACCTGAAGGTTTCTGGTGTTCTGCCTTAACTTGTGAACAAGTAAGACACTTAGAAACGTATCTAGCTATGTCCTTTTTCATTCCTATCCACCAGAAATTATTTCTTAAATCTTGGTACATTTTATTGTTTCCTGGATGCATAGTATACCTAGATTTATGAGCTTCTTCTAATATCTTATATCTTAAATCTCCTTGCTTAGGTACCCAAATCCTTTTCTTATGGAATCAACAATTTCCATCACGTCCTTGTTTTAATTCTTTTATTCGTCCCTTCATTCCTTCAGCATCATCCTTGACTGCTGTTTCTTGAATATTCTTTAGTTGTTCCATTAAATCTAACCGTAGATTTAATCTAAGAGCATGAACCCGTCGTTGTTTCTCATGATACTTACGACTTAAGGCATCTGCAACTACATTTGCCTTTCCTTCGTGATATTGGATATCACAGTCGTAGTCGCTTAGAATTTCCATCCATCTTCTCTGTCTCATGTTTAATTCTTTTTGCCCAAAGATGTATCTTAAGCTCTTATGATCTGTATAGATAGTAAACTTACTTCCGTATAGATAATGTCTCCAAATTTTAAGGGCAAAAATTATGGCTCCTAACTCTAAGTCATGAGTCGTATAATTTTCCTCGTGCTTTTTCAATTGTCTTGAGGCATACGCAATTACCTTCTTGCGTTGCATTAGCACACATCCAAATCCTAGCTTAGAAGCATCACAATAAACTTCAAAATCTTCTATTCCTTCTGGTAAGGCTAGAATTGGAGCATTTGTTAACTTTTGCTTCAAAATCCTAAAGGCTTCTTCTTGTTTAGGTCCCCATTCAAACTTAACTACTTTACAGGTTATCTTAGTTAATGGTACTGCTATTTTGGAAAAATCCTTAATAAACCGTCTATAGGAACCAACTAATCCTATAAAACTTCTAATTTCCATTGCGGATTGCGGAACCTTCCATTTGGTAATTGCCTCTATCTTAGCAGGATCTACATGAATACCTTCGTGATTCACCATATGTCCTAAGAATTGCACTTCTTGTAGCCAAAATTCACACTTTGAGAATTTGGCGTAAAGCTTCTCCCTTTTTAACAAAGTTAAGAGTGCATGCAAGTGCTGACAGTGTTCTTCCTGACTTTTAGAATAAATAAGTATATCATCTATGAAGACAATTACAAATTTATCCAAGTACGGATTACAGATTCTATTCATCATGTCCATGAATGCTGAAGGTGCATTCGTTAATCCGAAGGGCATGACTGTAAACTCGTAATGACCATACCTAGTTCTGAAAGCAGTTTTAGGTATGTCTTCTTCTTGTACCTTCAATTGATGATATCCAGAGCGTAAATCTATCTTAGAAAAATATCTAGCTCCTTGAAGTTGATCAAATAGATCATCAATCCTAGGTAAGGGGTATCGATTCTTAATTGTAACCTTATTTAATTCCCTGTAATCGATACACATTCGCATTGACCCGTCCTTTTTCTTTACAAACAACACTGGTGCTCCCCAAGGGGATGAACTAGGTTGTATAAAACCTTTGCTTAATAATTCATCTAATTGCTTTTTCAGTTCTAACATTTCGGTGGGAGCTAACCGATAAGGTGCCTTGGCTATCGGTGTAGTTCCAGGAATTAAATGAATTCTAAATTCTACTTCCCTGTCAGGTGGTAGTCCCGGGAGTTCTTCCGGAAATACATCTGGGTATTCTGAGACTACAGGAATGTCCTTAAGTTCCGTACCCTTAGTGCTAATGATTACAGAAATTATATACACTATTCCTTGCTTTCGTTCATAACTAGCAACTTTCATTACTGAAATGAACTTCATAGGTTTACGTGGTTTATCTCCTGTAATCATGATTACTTCTCCGGTGGGTGCACGAATTTCTATGGAATTTTTATCACATAGAATTCGAGCATGGTTGGCTACTAACCAATCCATTCCCAACACAACATCGAATTCGGCTAATTTCATAGGTAGTAGGTTTGCAGAAAATTTATGACCTAAAAGTTCTATAATTCCTTTTTGCAAAACCTTATCTATGCTAACAGAATTTCTATCTGCTGTTTCGACTGTAAAAATCTGCCTAAGGTTGGTTAAGGGTAAATTAAGAGCTTGGCAGAATGAAGTATTAATTAAACTTTGGTTTGCACCAGAGTCAAATAATACTTTTGCATACACGTTGTGAACTAAGAACGTACCAGCTATCACATCTGGAATGAGTTCTGCTTCTTGAGTGGTCAGCTGGAATGCTCTGACATTCTTTTTAGTAGCTCCGTCGGCCGTCTTGGCTTTGTTGTCTGCTGGTTTGACCAATTTAGGACATTCTGTTTTGAAATGTCCTGCTTCTCCACAGTTAAAGCAGATTCTTGTTTTCTTTCTGCAGTCTTCTTCACGATGTCCTACCATTTTGCAAAAGTTGCAGGTTATATTGCATCTTCCATAATGTTTCTTTTTGCAATTCCTGCAGAACGGCGGAATTGAGGATTGCCCTTTTCCTCTTTTCTTGAAGTTGCTACTATTACCCATACGAACTCCTTGGGTAATTTTCTGAGCCAGTTCCTTTTTCCTATTTTCATCTCTTGTGCGTACCAGCTCGTCAGTTAGGGTGTTAGCTAATTCTACCGCATCGGCAATAGTGCGAGGTCTCGCAGCTTTAACGATATTACGGATTTCGCTAATCAATCCCCAAATATAGCGAGAAATGAGTACTGGTTCTGGCAAAGCCAGTGTTGGTACCACTCTAGCATATTCAAAGAATGTCGAAGTATATCCTCGACAGTCTACACCCATCATCCGATGGTTCAGGAACTTATTCGCCATTTGTTCCTTTTCATACTCAGGACAAAATTTTCTCTCCATCAAACTTTTAAATTCTTCCCAGTTCATGGCATAAGCCACATTTCTTCCTTTGGCTTGAAGTACCGTGTTCCACCATTCTAGTGCCCCTTCTTTAAACAAATGTGATGTGTACATCACTTTGTCTTCCTAGGCACATTTACTTATTGCAATCACTGCCTCAGTTTTCTCTAACCAACGCAGTGTCGCAGTTGCCCCTTCGTTACCCGCAAACTCAGCTGGTTTACAGGCAAGAAATTCTTTGTAAGTGCAACCAGGTGTTGCAGCTTTCATTTTCTTAGGGAGCGGAGCCTGCCTTGAATCGTTATTGTTATTAGTATGATTACCGCCTCCGTTTACGCTATTGCTGAAGTTATCTTCAGAAGTACGTTTGCTAGGAACGATTTGTTGAGGTTCAACTTGATTTCTAGCAGCAGCAAGTATTGCTGGAATAGCATTGCCTATCCCTTGAGTAACAATATTTTCTATATCTTGCTTAGTCATAAATTGCTCTTCCTGGTGATGCTCAGACTGGTTAACCTCGTTAACTGGTTCATTATTAGCGTTTTCCATCTGATAATTAATATATATAATTTATTAGTATAAAATAAATAATAATTATACACAAAACAATCATCCACATTTCACAACAAATATATATATCCAAAATTATCGATTTATCGATTCCCTTTTTATATATATATTATGCCTCCTTACACACTAATTATTTTACACAAGTTTTGTTTATTTTACACGTTTTATTTTGATTATTATTATATTAGTATAACTTCACAACCACATTATCCCTAATCCACTGGCATTTCAAAAGCGATGTTCCCTCTCATCGTATTTCTAGGAGATTTGTCCTCCTATTTCCCGGATCCTATTCCCAGCATCCATCAGCTCTTCGCCAAAATGGCGGAGTTCAGCCATATTCTCATTACTCATCGGTGGATTTGGTATAGGTTCTGGGTCAAACTGAGGGAAAACGTATAAGGGTTATTGAGTAGGCTTTAAAACTGCCAATCATTAGTCCACCACTCGTCCATTCCTAAAGGTTGGGTATGGATTAAAGGTTCTAGGATGTCTGGTTTCAAATTTATTGGAATTTGAGTTTCAGCAGGATAAGGGTAAAGGTTGTTATTAATAGGTCTAATGATATCACAGCTCGCCAATATCTGATCCAACTCTTCTTGTAATGGCAACTCCTTGACTTGCCTCGAACTTTCCCCAATTTCCCTTTCTACTTGCCTAGTATTTTCCTCAACCTCGATCCCTTTTCCTTTATCCATGGGATTTTCTATTTTGGGAACTCTCCTAGTTGCGGGTTTCCTCCTGCGTACACGTCTCCAACCTACCAATCTTCTCCTTTTCTTAGGCTTTGGTTTCTCCAGAGGTGGAGCACAAAATTCCATAGGTTGTTCCACATCAGCAAAGTAACCAGTAAAATCTTTGGAAACTTCTATGTTTACAGGGTAGAGGTTGAGATTCTCTAGGGCTCCAGATAACACATTCATGTTGTTTAGCATATATGCAAAATACTAAGTTAAAATTTTATAACAAAATTTTCACAGATAATTTTCAAGTATTATTGCATATCGTATAACTAATTTAATACAAAGGACAACTGATAAGTAAAACACACTAGAGTTTATTGTAATTTATTTATTTACTGGGTAAAATTTCTGGCTTGTAGGTGATAAGGTTGCTAATACTGGGTCAGAATATTTTAAAGATTTGCATTTACTGCTACTGTGGCTAGCATATAGAGATCTGCCCATTTTTCATCTAACTTGTCTTCCCATGGTGGGTTACTATCGAGTTTCTGAATTTCCTGATTAACTTTCATTTCTTTTGATTGAGATTTCTTTATTTTCTCTTGGCTTTTCCTAACAATCAAACTTCTTTTATTAGGAGAAAGTGGTTCCTCATAATGGGCTTTACGAATAAATATTCCCTCCTCAGTATCTACTGAGTATCTTGAGGATTTTGATTGGGATGAACTTCCCTTCTCTTTTTGCGAACTATCTAATTTAAGATAGATATTCGAAAGCTTTTGCTTACCCATACTGTAACTAACAAATAGTCAGTTAATAAAACACATAATCACAAAATGGAAATCAGGAAAATTAAGTATTTCTATATACTTAATTAGCTTAACTCAGTGGCTCTGATACCACCTTTTTCTGTCACGGCCCCCGACCCGGTTTGACCCAGTTCAGGAGCCGCGGGACAGAAAATCCCGTGGTATTTATTTAATTGAGTTGACAGCGGAAGATTTTAGCAGGATCTTTTTAAAACTGAAATTTCCCGATTATTTTATTTCACAATTCGGGATAAAACCCGGTAATTTACAATCAGGTGATTTCACTGTGAAATCCTTGTTTTACAAAACATGTTTCTTTATTTTATATTGAGCCACTTCCTTAAGCTTGTAGTGCTTCACGACACTTTTCCTGGATCACAATAGATCACCTGAAACATGTTTGAAAAAGGTTTTGTCAGCAGAGAAATACTGGTGAATCATTCTTTTTACTAAAATGACACGTTGTTATAATTTACAGTATTAAGAGCGATTACAATGTTTCCGTATATCAACCAACTACCCACAGTATTTGTCACTCGACCATCCATTGGTAACCTCATTGTCCAATGGTGTCTGTGACTATGGTCATATCACCCCTTGGCTACCCCGTTGTCCAATGGTGAAGGTTATCAAGTAATGTATACAAAACCCCACATACTGGCTGTAATTTGGTGATTACAAAGACTTAATCCCTGTAATTATAACTTTGAAAATATACATGCTTTTGAAAGTAAATTTGATAAAAAGAGAATCACTCACTTTGCAGATTTAATATGGGCAGTGTCTAGTCTACTGATTAACCTTGTAACCTAATTAAAATATCAATGCACACAAACTAGGTATTAACTAATACAACATTTATGATAACTCACGAGATTGAAACCCTCACAACGAATGACAAAGTGCGATACTTAAACATCTATCGATTTAACGACAAATGACAAAGCATAACCCTAATGTGGGCAGCACTTAAACATCCATTGGATAGTTTTAATCGATCGGACATTGAATCGTAGCAGCGATCGAGTTATTACCCTGTTATAGTGGCAGCACTTCGTGAATTGTGTGTGTTTTTGGACTGTTTCTACTATATCTCAGTGTACGAAATGACTTTGAACGTCGAATCAACGCAGAAACTCAAGTCCCACAGCCTACTATTTATACTTGAAAAAGGGCTCCCTCACGTGGCGCGAGGGGCCTTCGCGTGGCGCGAGGGATACCCTACTACCATAGGGTAGCCTCGTGTCCCAGTAGCTCAGGTGAGTTTGTCGCTCGTTAATTTTCGAATCACACGTAAAACTGTTTGGATATTATCAACTAGGGTTTACCCCCCCTGAGTTTTAGGGGCCCTGATCCTGATTGTTCTGAAAATTTTAGGGTTTATGCAGAATCACTTGGGGATCTTAATTAGGGTTTCCTATTATACTAAATAAAATAATAATTAGAACTTTTGATGAGAGTTGTTACAGCTAGTAGTAAGGCCCTTGTAACCCTTTATCACTTCTAATTTTGTTGGTTAAAAGATGTTATACATTGATGATCATGATGAACACAAAAGAACATAATCTTGAATCTTGAACATAAGCTTAACATATGATGAAATGTGGATGAAACTATGTTGTTTAGTGTATGAATGATACTTGATTGTTATGTTCTTGAGATTATGATGTTGATCATCATAAGGAGCTTGCTAGATTGTGATTAAACACATGATCTAGCAAGTAAGAGGATGATTATGTGATGAAACAAGATGATCACCCTCATGTGTAAGCATGAACTTGAAAATAAAATGATTTCTTGAAAAATAATAATCAAGTGAGTTGATAAACTTATAGATCTAAGATTTATGAATGGTTTTTCTAAAAGAACCAAGTTCAAAATATGATTTTTAGAAGATCTTGGTTCTTACTTAAACTTACACTATTTTTGGTGATAAAACAAGTGTAGAAACACTAGAGAAACAAGAAGATTTCATAAAGAAGCATGTTTGTAAAATATGTTTACAAGTTGTAAACATCCAAATCTTTCAAGAATGAGATTTTTAAAGAAGTAAACACACGTTAAAGGGTAACTGAACCTACTAAACACACTACCAAGTTCCTACAAGTTTTTAATAAAAGTTCAAGTTCCTGTTGTAGTGCAAATAACATTGTTTTTGCACTTGGTGTCACACCCCTTTCTGCGGCGGAAGCACGAGGTGTGATCATGAAAGGTTTTCATTGCATACGATTGGTAAACAAACTACATGCTCATAAAATAACTTCAAATGCCAAACATTACATAACCGAAATCGTAGTTTTAGTGTTTACATCACAAGATAGCATTTTGTCTGAAAAGTTACAACTTTATTGAATGATAAACATAAACGACATCCACGAGCATGAGTAAGACCGCGCGCACATCCATCCTAGTTACCTGAAATACATGTGAGTTTTTGGAAAAAAAACGTCAACATAATGTTGGTGTGAATTCATGCAGTATTTGTATTTCACGTTTGTATACTTTGTATGAAAACATGGTATACATTTCGTATAAATCACGTATTTCTGTATCTCATGTAAGTCAAGTATGTCTGTATCTTGTACAACTTAAGTATTCCTGTATAAATCAAGTAATCTTGTATGTATTAAGGTTGTTAATGGGTTGCAAAGCCATTAACATGTGACATGACATAGGAAGCAACCAAACCATAGGCATTTTTCTAGTTGTCGATTCACGACGGAGACACAAAAACACTACTCGGTACTAGTTGTCACCGAGAGTGGGGCTGCCCTGAAACCCATTAGATCAAACCTTTTTGTTCTGCGGTCTAAGTATGTACACGATTAATGGTGCTTATGGTACCCTATTCATGACACGAATTTCTCGTAACATTTCTTGTATCATTTCTCAAAACGCATCATACTTGGTACTAGTTATCACCAAGAGTGCTTCTTGTTTATGTATCATACCATTTATAAACATTGTAATATTTGTAACATGTATTTCACCCCCGAAGTTATAAAACTGAAAACAGTTAAGAGAAAAGGGGGAGCATGAACTCACAACTTTGCGTTCCTTGCATCGTAAACTTCACCGGATTTGCTTAATTAACGTCGTGACCTATACGTGTTTTCTTAACGTTAGTCACTAGACTTGTATCGCACAAGTACAAGTCACTATCTTTTGTATACGTATTCTGGTGTTAACGTTTGCAATGATTGCATTTGGGAGAAGCTTGGCCTAATGAATCCTTTATCCAACAACTCCTGAAGTTGTGTAGATAGTTCTTGCATTTCGGATGGTGCTAGCCGATAGGGTGCCTTGGCTACAGGAGCGGCTCCTGGAACCAAGTCTATACGAAATTCAACTTGTCGTTACGGAGGTAGTCCTGGCAGATCGTCGGGAAAAACATCAGGGAATTCTTTCACCACAGGAATGTCTTCGAGTTTCGGCTCCACAGCCTTCTTGTCTACAACGTGCGCCAGGAAAGTAACACATCCTTTCCTTAGGCACTTTTGTGCGTTCATACAACTGATGATTCGCAGAGGCGCGTCTCGTTTTTCTCCGTGTACGATGAGAGTTTCGTCATTCGCCAGAGGGATGGGAATGATTTTCTCGTGACAAATAACTTCAGCTTTGTTCTTGGAAAACCAGTCCATCCCGACCACTACGTCGAAGCTACCCAATTGAATAGGTAAGAGATCGATGCTAAATCTTCGTTCACCAAGCTCTAGTGTGCAGCCTCTTACAACTTCGCCCGATTCAACAAGTTTACCATTGGCTAGCTCTATAGAATAAGGAATATCTAATCTACTAGATTCTATTCCAAGCATACGTTTAAATTCCACAGACATGAAGCTATAATCGGCACCAGTGTCAAATAGTATGGATGCAAAGTGATTGTTAACGAGAAACGTACCGGTGACCACATTAGGGTCCTCGTGTGCGTTCTTTGCTCCAATCACAAATGCTCGAGCTTGAGCATTGTTTCCCTTTGGGCAGTCTTTCATGAAATGATCATTGCTTCCACAACTGAAACATCCTTGATTTCGCCCAGCTCCATTCCCAATCTGGTTGCCATTACCATTTCCATTCCCACCACTCGCATTACCAGCACCGTTGCAATTTCCATTTCCGTTCCTTCCTTTTCCCCAACAGTCTTCAGTGCGGTGACCCAACTTTCCACACTTGTCACACTTCGGAACGCGACAAACCCTGTCGTGATGACGTTTGCAATGATTGCATTTGGGCAGAGTGCCCAGGTATCCCTTAGCTGGAGCATCATTCATGGCTGCAAGAGATTTCGCCCCCTGAGGCGGGTTAGTGTCACGCTTCTTGTTGGAACCCTTGTTGTTACGAGTTGCTTGATTCAGGTTTGCATGTTTCCTTTTCTTGTCACCGGACGACTCAGCATGTGTCTCGGTATTTTCTGTTGGGTTCAGTGATAGCTTCTTCATGCGAACACAATCTTCAGTAAGGCTGACAGCCAGAGTTACAGCCCCAGTGATCGTTTAAGGTTTGGCCGAAGTTACCATGCCGCGAAATTCTGGGGCCAGTCCCCAAATGTAGCGTTCAACGCGCTTAAATTCGGGAGTCACCATGTAGGGAAGCACCCTAGACAGATCATGGAACCTTCGAGTATAACCATTAATGTCAGCACCTTCCATGGTCAAGTGCCAGAACTCAGTCTCCAACCTTTGGAGTTCATCACGTGAGCAATACTTCTCTCTCATTCTTTCCTTTAGTTCATCCCAAGTCAGGCCATAAGCGGCATCATCGCCCAGGGTTTGGACTTGCAAGTTCCACCATGTCAGAGCTTCATCAATAAATAACCCAGTAGCAAAGGTGACTTGCTGATCCGCGGTACACTTGCTCATGCGGATAGTAGCTTCAGTCTTCTCTGTCCAACGTACAAATGCCACTGCACCTCCTGTGCCGTCGTAGTTCAGTGGTTTGCAGTCGAGGAACTGCTTGATGGTACAGCCCTGAGCTGCGTTTCCTCCAGATGAATCTCCATTCCCATTACGTCTGGCATTGCTTGGTCCACCACTGTCTGCAGTACGGGTTGCCTCGTAGTGGGCGATAGCTGCGGACATTCTTTCCTCCAGTAGAGCGTTCAACTCTTCAGCAGTCTTTGGCAGTGGGGGAGGAGGAGGTTGATCACGAGCGTTCACAGCTTTTCTTGGTGCCATGTTCTGACAGAACATAACACAATAGGGTTAGACATTTGTTTGATATCGTCTTACTAGACAGTAGTAGTATATATACACCGGCATGTACCACATAAGTGACATCAAACAATTATTACTCTAGCAGAGTATTTAGTAGGCCGGTGCTCATATTTGACCTTCTCTTGCACTTGAGGGAATCTATACGTGACAAAACTTGCTGTGATTTCTGTGCACTGAATTCCATAATTATGTATGCATCCATAATTACGTAACCCCTTGCACAGTTCGCACAGTTCGTTTCACCCTCGTATCTCTTCCTTCAGATAGGCCATTGTTTTCAGGTAAAGTCATGTATACTAGTGGTATCCTATTTCTAGTATAAGTATATGCTAATTATCACACATAATTGCAAGTAATTTCTCAGTTAAAGCCAAGTGCTACTTCTGTGCATTCTAAGCCTCGTAGTGTCTTTTCTTGATTCATGTAAACAGTTTCAGGTAGTGGATGTCACGGGAAGTTTTATGCAATGAAAACTCTTTTGAAAATTTGTTTTCGTGAAAGGATCCTAGAGATTGTAGTCTAGACTCGAGAAGGAATCCTGGTTCACTATAATCGCAGCTCCGATACAAATCTGTCACACCCCTTTCTGCGGCGGAAGCACGAGGTGTGATCATGAAAGGTTTTCATTGTATACGATTGGTAAACAAACTACATGCTCATAAAATAACTTCAAATGCCAAACATTACATAACCGAAATCGTAGTTTTAGTGTTTACATCACAAGACAACATTTTGTCTGAAAAGTTACAACTTTATTGAATGATACACATAAACGACATCCACGAGCATGAGTAAGACCGCGCGCATATCCATCCTAGTTACCTGAAATACATGTGAGTTTTTGGAAAAAAACGTCAACATAATGTTGGTGTGAATTCATGCAGTATTTTTATTTCACGTTTGTATACTTTGTATGAAAACATGGTATATATTTGGTATAAATCACGTATTTCTATATCTCATGTAAGTCAAGTATGTCTGTATCTTGTACAACTTAAGTATTCCTGTATAAATCAAGTAATCTTGTATGTATTAAGGTTGTTAATGGGTTGCAAAGCCATTAACATGTGACACGACATAGGAAGCATCTAAACCATAGGCATTTTTCTAGTTGTCGATTCACGACGGAGACACAAAAACACTACTCGGTTCTAGTTGTCACCGAGAGTGGGGCTGCCCTGAAACCCATTAGATCTAACCTTTTATTCTGCGGTCTAAGTATGTACACGATTAATGGTTCTTATGGTACCCTATTCGTGACACGAATTTCTCGTAACATTTCTTGTATCATTTCTCAAAACGCATCATACTTGGTACTAGTTATCACCAAGAGTGCTTCTTGTTTATGTATCATACCATTTATAAACATTGTAATATTTGTAACATGTATTTCACCCCCGAAGTTATAAAACTAAAAACAGTTAAGAGAAAAGGGGGAGCATGAACTCACAACTTTGCGTTCCTTGCGTCGTAAACTTCACCGGATTTTCTTAATTAACGTCGTGACCTATACGTGTTTTCTTAACGTTAGTCACTAGACTTGTATCGCACAAGTACAAGTCACTATCTTTTGTATACGTATTCTGGTGTTAAAAATAATTTATATTTTTAACTATGTGTCTTACTTATATTATTTTCTCAAAAATAAATATAAGTTTCTTGTATTTTGCACCCGAATTATGTAGCTTGTATGTTGTATGTGTATTTTTGTTACAAAAATTATGGCGAGGTTTATATTCGAAAAGCATAGTTTAGAACACACTAGAAAACATTTGTCTAGAAAATATTTACTAAGTGTTAGGATTTTCAGAAAATTTCGCCATAGTCTCCTTTGTAAATGGAGGTGTCCATGCTAAGTAGCATATCATTTTCTTTAACATATAACACGTTAGATCGTTCACAAATAATCAACCTGACATTCTGACATGCAAGATACTACTTTTGTCGTTTCAGTTTTAATATATATAAAACTGGACTGTTTTCGGACATTTTAATAAAATGGTTATCTTATTACAAAAATTCCCAAATTTTTACAGAATGTCTTATACGATCCAAATATTATTGTGTAAAAATTTTGCGGTCCAGTTCATTACCAATATTTTATAAAAATTTATTTCCAGGACTGCAATCAGATTTGTCGCTTTCTGATTGCAGTTTACGAATTAATTCATCTAAAATTTATCGTGAGTCCGATTGATGAAATTCCAGTGGGAGAATTACTACGAAATCAGTGGTCATCTACAGTACAATTTTCATGAGCTGACTCAACATGGGTTTCAAGTTATGACTAAAAACATATCACTCATTTACTGCAGTAAAAACTCAGCTTTAGCTGCTGTTACAAAACGGGTCTTTAAAAATAGTAAACGGCTCAAAAAAAATATGATTCCAGTGCCATTTGCTTCGTTTTTCGAAAATACATAATTTAGACTTCAGAAAATCAGTTTTTCGAATTATAATGATCAGTTTACAGCCCGTTGAAGTTGGCTGAAAATGCCAATCAGCATGCTTCTTTATAGTTTAAACGCCACTAAAAGGTACCCATACGATCACCATTCCATCTAATAATGATTTATATCATAACATAAGTCCTTTACAGCAGGTTGTTGCTTATTTAACTTAGATCTATCATGTATCATCATCTCTTATCTCATGATTTTTATGTAGAGATTTATGTTTAAATCTTTTATGTTCAAGTTTCTTGTTTACATTCTTCTAGTGTTCATACATCATACTACAACTTGTAACTACAAAAACAAGATGATCAAGGGTGTACAAGTAACTTACTACTAGCACAAGGCTAGGGTAGGATATAGTGATGAGGATGATGAGAAAAGATGAAGAACAAGCAAGAAACAAGGCTCCTTTGAAGCTCCACAAGTAGCAAGCCTTCTTGTATCAACCTTTAAGCTTAAATGGGACTTAAAAATGGAGGATGATGGTGGACTTGGGGTGGTGATGGTGGCGGTTTGGGGTGAGCCGAAAGAGGGAGAGAGAGTGAAGATGAGAGGTGTGATCTTGAAGTGATGATGAGAATGATATTGGCCATGTCTTTATAAGATATGTTCACATATCTTGGTAAGATTTACAAGCAAGCAATCTACTAAACTATTGAATAAAATCTAGCACAAGATATAAGAGCATGGTATGGAAATATGGTGGGTCCACAAGGGGACCGAATTCGGTTGGGGGGGGGGGGGGTTGGTTGTAAATATTTTGTAACTAGAGTGTAATAGTTAGTTAGTTTCCAAGTGTTACTTACATAGGGTATTTATTTGATATGTAGTGGGTGTTAGGGTGTTCGGGGGTCACGACTAGCCAAGAAATAAATAAACAATGTGTTTGGCAAAATTTTGGTGTCCCGGGTAATGTCCGGTTGTTCGGTTAAGTACCGGTTCGTTAAGTGTTAAATTGCACCGTTTAGCGTCTTTCTTGTACCCTTTTGCACCCCTTTCAATTCCCGACACTTAGGGAAATATTCTGGACGATAGAACGTAAATTCTGCATGATATTTATATGTTTAAAAGCTGGTTATAGCTGAATTTAGAAAAATTCTGCACTTAAAGTGCGTTTTGGGTGCTTTTTATTGCGTATTTTAGTCTCCGGAAAGCCTATATGTGAACCCTTGTATGTTCTGTCGGGTTTTATTGCATTCTCGTCATTGGACCTACACCTAGGCTCCAATTTTATTGTCTGACTGCTTTCTGCAGAGTTGTTGGCATATTGTGTCTTACCGGTGAGTTTACTAGTATTTCTGACGCAACGCTCTTGTTAATGCATAAAGCAATATTTTGTAGTATAAAACGTGCATGAATTCACTCGTATAGTATGTAATCAGATAATGTTGACATTTAAGCACATAATTGCAGTCATTAAATAATGATTAAAGTGTACGGAAATTACCGGTTTGGTGCCAGTTGTCACACTTGGTAAGTGTAGTTGGTTAGGGATTGATTGTTGAATGCTTATGATAATTTTTGAAAAGAAAATGATATGCTTTGATAGCATGGACACCTCAATTTTTAGGGGAAACTATGGCAAAATTTTCTAAAAATATAAACACTTAGAAAAATATTTTCTAATAAATATTTACAAGTGTATTTTTATATAAACTTTGCCATAATTTTTGTAACAAAAATACAAATATGGGAGGTTGGTTTTTATAAATAAAAATAGATAAATATGTATTTAGAATACATATTTACATTAAAGACACTTGTGTGAATATTTGTATACTTGGTAAAATAGTTATATTATTTTAGGGTAAAATAATATAACTTAACAAAATACCATGAAATTTACAATCCAAAATAATACCAAGAATATCAAGGAATATATATATATATATATATATATATAAGTTACACACATAATATTGTGAAACCGAACGATAGAACGTAACTTATATAATACTCCGGAAAATACCGTTACAAATATATTTTTTGTAAATATTATTTTGGATACGAAACGAAATGAAAGTATGATTTTTATTTCAAAGTATATCATATTTTCAACAAGGAGAAAATATACTACTTTTGGGAAAAATATATATATTTTCTTGGAATACATTAGTTATGGATAAAAATAAGTTAAATATATTTTCTAAAGTGGGACTTGAAAATATATTAATTTGGAACTACAAATATAATAATACGAAGGGATTTTTACATATTTCCCCCTCCTAAGAAGCTTTATTACATATTTCCCCAACCCATAAATTTAATTACATATTTCCTCTTCCTAAAGAAGCCTTATTATATATTTTCCCAATCTCTAAATTTTTATTACATATTTCCCCAATCTTTAAATTTAATTACATATTTCACCTTCTTAAACCCCATATATTACATATTTATCAATTTCATTAAAAATACTCTTATAGAATTACTATTTTACCCTTAGTGAGTTTATTAAATTAATAACTACAATATATTTCCTAGCTTCCTGCATAAATTTAAAAGTATCAACTTGAATAATATTTTTAAATCTTTGTATATGTTTAGAGATAAATAGTATAATTAATATTTTTAAACAACTAAATCCATCAGCTCGAAACAGCAAGTGTGCATCTTACTTGCAAAATATGTTATTGCAAGTTGTAAGCCAAACTACATATCTAAGAAGACGTAAACTGCAAATAATTTTAGAGAAAAAAGTGCATAATTTTAAACGTTGAAAAACCATGATCTTTTATACATAAGAAATCCAATTAAATTTCTTTACATAAAATAAAAACTTTAGTGTCAATAATTTATTATAACCCAAGATAAAAAAAAATAGTTGTGTGTTTTGATCTTGATTTACTTAATGCCCTTTCGAAGATGGTGTAACAAGCAGTGATATAAAGTATTATACGGAACAACATGGAACTCGCAAATATTATCCTTTGTCATATGTCACTTATCTATGATTAAGCATGGATAACCATAAACTTACTTTATCCGATTACACCTTTCCGGTTTTCCTATGTCTATCAATAAGAATTTTTTACTGGAGACATATACAAAGATTTAAAATATTATTCAAGTTGTTATTTTTAAATTTACAATTATTGCAGGAAGCTAGGAAATATATTGTAGTTATTTATTTAATAAACTCATTAGGGGTAAAATAGTAATTATATAAGAGTATTTTTAATGAAATAGATAAATATGTAATATATGGGGTTTAGGAAGGTAAAATATGTAATTAAATTTAGGGATTGGAGAAATATGTAATAAAAATTTAGAGATTGGGGAAATATATAATAAGGCTTCTTTAGGAAGGGGAAATATGTAATTAAATTTATGGGTTGGAGAAATATGTAATAAAGCTTCTTAGGAGGGGGAAATATGTAAAAATCCCTAATACGAAAATACATGTATGAAATACCCCCATCCTTGGGAAGGAAATACTTGAGAAGTATTGTTACAAAAATATTGTTTAACAATTATTCCAAAACTTAAATATAATTCAAGTTGAAATATTTATTATTTTAACAAGAAAATTTTAACTTGGGATAATATTAAAAGAAACGTAACTCAAAAAATGTAAATACAAAGGCAAGGCAAGGCACGGCCCGTTCGTCTAATAGACATTAGTACATTGTAGGGAGTCGTGTTTGCTGAAGAGATTTGGGTTACGATTCTGAAGACGCAATACAGTGAGTTCATATCCCCCCTTTTCTTTAAATTGTTTTGTTTATTTACTTCGGGTGTGAAATACATGTTACAAAAGGATTACATACAAATACAATTGGTATGGTGAGCCTAGGAAAGAACCATAGATCATGTGAATGGGTAGGCGGATACTTGGGACCATTAATCCTCGTATAAGGACCAAGGGGCATGAGTGATAGATCTATTTGGGTGTAGCGAGCCCACACCCATGAGGACCAGGGTGGCCCATAGGGTGACTATGTCTTCCAGCCGGAAGCCCGGTACAACTTGCTAGGTTTGAGTCTTCCTACACCGTCACACATATCAGTGGCCTTGCAAACCATTGGTGATCTTTTCCTTGTTTGCTATCATAACGGGACTTTCATACTTACACTGTTTACAAAGGTTATACATACATATACAAAACACATGAACTCGCTCAACTTTTGTTGATATTTTTAAACTACATGTATTTCAGGGAACTAAGTGGATCTGGCAGGTGTATGCATGTGTTTCAAGCTGCGTTATAAATAAAATATGTCATCCGACGTCGTAGGGTTTAGGAGGTGTATCTTACTCCTGGACGAGATACATGGTCCTAAGCTCGGGTTGGTTTAAGTTATGTTGTCGAGTCTTCGTGAACTCATTAAAACATGTTATGGTTTGTAATTTGAATTTGGTGTCGATGTCTCAAACAAGTGTGTTGTGGTATTTTCAAACTTAATTTTTATGGATGAATATCTTTTGGTTTTATCATATAGCATTGTTATGATTGAATGCTATGGTATTAAGAAGTCACACCAATAACCACGCTTCCGCAAAAATCAGGGTGTGACACATGAAGGTTTTAAAATCAAAATATGCCTCATAATGGCATTTTAGTCATTATGTGACGTAATATAAGAACTTGTGTATAAACTGAAATTATGAATGTAACAACCCGCACGTTCGTGCGTTGTTACTACTCGTTATACTCGTTACGCCTAGCACTAGAGATTCGAATCATAATGTAGCCATATCGAATACATCGCTACTTCGCAGTATTTTCGCATATTACGCATACTTTATCGCTATAACACATCCCATCGCACACACTAACACTCACGATGACGTTGAGTGAGGACCTATTCTACCCTCCTCGATAGCCTTGATGTGTCGCAACGCAACGCATATTCGAAACGCGCAACTTGATTATCGCAACGCAGACCTTTAAATGTGGATATTTATACGACCCTATATGACTAATTATAATAAATATATGTATGTGTGTATGAAAATGTGTGACCAAACTATCGCAACACTTAATGAACAAAACAAAACGCCAAAACGCAACTCGTCGGAGCCACCCAATCGAATGGCCAATCGATCGAATGGCCATCCGATCGGATTGCCATCCGATTGAGGTGCTATCCGATCGAGGTGCATCCTATCTGATCCATTGCACTCCATCACCTTCTCTCCTCTTCACCTATAAATAGCCCTTGTCACATCACTGTTCAAGTGATGTGACAGCTCTCACTCGACCAGCACGCTTTGGGGCTATTTTCTCTCGATTTCTCGCGATTCTTGTAAGTTTCTACCTCAAATCTTGCACTTCTATGATCAACACGCACTCCTTCATCTCTTCCAACAACAAATCTCACCTTTTCACCGTAAAATCCTCTGATTTGGGGCGTTCTAAGGTGATGTCATCATGGAGTTCTTATGAACAATGAAGCGTGACCTCATCTCATCAAGAACAGTTCAGATCAAATGGATTCCACGGTATGTAAACACTAATTACACCTAGATCTAATCCGAATCTAAGTATTACAAGTTTCTCTCAAGCTTTCTTAACTTTTTACTCAAAACCGATAGAATCGGAGCTCTTTCAGACCTTCTACTCATTCTATAGTGAAGTGTCGGTTTGAGAACTGATTTTTATCGACGAGATGACCGGTTAACGGGTTGAACACGAACAACCGTCAAGGATAGTTAACTGATCGAGCGGGGTGATTTCCATCCGATCTGATGACTTAGCCTTGGTGGAGTTCCATTGTTTAATACGTTGTCACACCGTCTCGATCAAACCGCAAACTTTCAAAAATAATCAAGTTCAAGACAATCAGATTCGTTGGGACGGATTACCATCCGATCGGATAGCATTGCACTTGGTTCCACACTTAAACTTTTTCTTCAAACTAGCAAGGCTCTGAACGTTGAACGGATTGCCGTCTGATCGGATTGCCATCCGATCGAACGACCATTCGATCAGCTGACATTTGGAACTTCGACACTTAAACATTTTCATGAGTTTTAAAGAACATCAGTTTCTAACGGATTGCTATCCGATCAGATTGCCATCCAATTGAGTAACCATCCTGCTGTGAACTTGTTCTCTCTAGAAATGTCTCGCCAATCAGATTGCTATCTGATCGAACGACCGTTCGATCGATCGACCTTAAGGGTAGAGATACTTCTCTGTTTTCAAAATGCTCCAACGAAAACTTCAAAGCCATCATACACAAACTCATCCATCCCAAACGAATGTCAATCCAATCGAATGGCCATCTGATCGGATGACCATCCGAACGGATTGACATCCAATCGAATGGCCAACCGATCGGATAGCCATCCGATCGGATGTGACAACTGTCAAAATTCCAGGTATCTGTACAACTGTTAAACCTTGATTAGTGCTTAATGACTGTGCTGAATTACAATTAACTGCTTACTGATTATTGCCATATACATACATGTGCATCATATATTGCTTAATGTCATATCATTATTGCATGAGAACTTTATTTGACTCAAATGATGCCCGAAACACAGTTAGCACAGTTATCAGACAAATCAGGAAAATGCTGACAGAATTCAACATATAGGCAGACAGTGTATTGAGACACAGAATGAGCCAGAAACTAAGTATTACACTAGTATAGTGTGTAGGAAAGTAAGGATCACAAAACTGCATTCCTAGAGATAGTTTAAGTGCTGGAAAGTGCCTAAAACTTACCTAAAGTGCTGGATTCAGCAAAAATCAGCAAATTTCAGCATTTAAACAACCTAATATCATGCAGAAATATGGTTAAATGGTCCTGAATGCTTTCCTAAGTGTCGGGAATCAAAACTGTCATAAAAGGTAACATAAAACACACTAAACTGCATAATTTAGCACCTTAACGAACCAGTAACCAACCGAACAACCGGACACTACCCGTGTGACAACCCTCACAATTACATGTATCCGTACAATTAATTAATATTTAATTTGTGCTTAATGACTGTGCTTAACTACAACTGGGATTAAACTGCTTTCTGGTTTCTGTTACATACATACATATGCATCACATTTCATACTGTCACACCATTTATTTCACACAAACTTTAGTGACAACCTTGATGCACAAAGCACAGTTAGCACACTGAGCGGATAACCCAGAAAACATGCTGACAATGCCAGCACCTAGACAGACAATGTTTTTGAGGCCAGTATGAGCCAGAAATAGAGTACTACACTAGTAGGGAGTGTAGGGAAGTGAGGACCATAAAACTGCGTCACTAGGTGATAGTTATAGTGCCGGGAAGTGCCTGAAACACACTTTAAATGCAGAATTCTGCACTAAATAACAAAATTCAGCATTTAATAATGCTAGTAAAGTGCAAAAACTTGGCAAAATAGTCCTAGATACTTTCCAAAGTGTTGGGAATTAAATGTGTCACATAAAGTAGCATAAGAGACACTTTATGGATTAATCTTGCACTTTAACGAACAACACCCAACCGAACAACCGGACTTTACCCGGAACACAAAAATATTGTCAAACACATTGTTTTTATTTTTCTGAGCTAGTTAGGGTCCCCGAACACCCTAACACACCTTATATTGTATAACACACCTTAACACACTAACTTAACCTTTAAAAACCTAACTAAATTGTAACTAGATCATTAGAAACCAACCCCATACCCCCCCCTTTCTCGAACCGGTTACATGGGGACAGCCCCCCCCCCCATGAATTCTTTTCATTATTTTAATGGTTGATGCTAGTAGATTTAGAAACATGTTAACCAAGGGTTAAAGATGAAAAATGGGTTATAAAGAAGCACAAAGGGTCACAACATTCATTCACAAACAACAAACACTTGCAAAACTCTCTCCTCCTCTTCTCTTTGGTTCGACCGAACACAAGCACCATCACCACCACCATCATTCAAGTTTCTTCAAGCAACCTACATACACTCAAAGGTGTTAGAGGTCCTACAAGTAAGCTTGGTGTGATCGGAAGCTCAAGGACCGCTCTCGTTTTCTTTTATCCATCACATTTGCACTCTTGAACTCCCCTAGCCTTGTGCTAGTAGTAAGTGCCTTAGATCTTCATACTCTTCATATTTTTGTTGGTTAATAGTAAAAAGAATGGTGAAATCTCAAGAACTCTAAAGAACATGAACAAAGTCTTGACATAAACTAACAAAGTAATGAAGTAGTGTTAAAATGAAGATGAAATCATGTTGTGCTTATGTTGTTATGTTTGTTGATTGTTTTTTACTAGATAAAATGATATGGTTCATCATATAGACTTGCTAGATCATGTTTAAAGACATGAACTAGCAAGATGAGAAAGATAGAAATGTTGTGGATGATGGAATCATCCACACATAAACTATGAACTTGAATAAACACATGTTTCTTGAAAAATAAAGATTTAAATAGGATGTAAACTTGTAGATCTAAAGATCCATGAG